>CM067537.1:1047500-1477500 GCA_034509925.1 Hirudinaria manillensis
AGAGCACGACATAGTGTTAGCTTCGTTGTGCATCACGAATTTTACCAACGTGTTGGCTTCTGTTTCTTAGAGATGAAAATGCAAAATGAGTTGTTTTCTTTTAATTGTCCTTAAATAGTAAAAAGTTTTATAATTTGAGGACATATTTCAAATTGGCAACATTCGTGGGCTACCCTGATGGGCATAGTTTATATTCTGATTAATATTAGCCATGTAGTTCACCACCGAATGGCGTAGTTGCACAGGCCTACATGGCTAAAAGGGTTAATAATAAAGTTGAAATAGTAAAAAATTGTGTAAAGAATAGCAATGCTAAATAGACTATTTAATTTAAGTTATGATTACCTTTGCGGGCAAAAAGCACCATGTAATGAATATCATAGATATCACCCAAATCTATTAAGATTTCTAAGCAGCGCAGATACCTAGCAGCAGTATTGGCTGGATCCGTATCGCCATCGGTAATTTCGGGAAGAACCATGCTTTCACAAACTTTGGCAACTTTGGTCAGGGCAACGTTTACAGAAATAACGCCTAGGTTTATAAATATAAAAAAAAAGATATTATATTATTGTTCAGGGAGAATTTATTCATTTTTTTCCGAATTTTCGCGTGGAATTAGGGAATGTCTTCAAGTTGCTGTACCAAAAGCGGTTATATATGAATACAACACTCACTCCAATGACGATGGTCTTGAACGTATGTTGATAATGTTGACAATATATAATAAAATATAACACAAGGTATTCGGCAATATTTAGTTGGGCAAACCTAGTAAATTCAAAACTATAATAATAATAAAGTAATTAAGGTTGAATTATGCCAACCAGTTTTCATTTGTTGAAGACAAATTAAGACGGCCATTAACTTGTTAAAGTTCAAAAGCCAACGTGTCATCACCTTCCGCAAAAAATTCTTTACCTGTGAATTACTTTTAATGTCGTAATTATTTATGCAACAATCTTTTTAAATACAATCAAATATGGTTTGTATGTTTTTGTAAAACAATTCTTACAAAGGTATTTCAATGAGGATATTTAAATTGTTTATTGACGTTGTTTACATGTTTATATGGTTGCGTAATATTCAAAAGATACTGGTGGTAACAAAAAGTGAACTTAGGTTATTACAAAAATGCAAAATTAAAATGATTCTGCTTGTTTATAAGATATGATAAATGTATGTGAGATATTTAATCCTATAAAAATCCTACTAGAAGAGTCTAAACAAAATGACCATCACCTACATCCGCATCAAGTAAAAACATTGGATCAATAGAACTGACCGTTTTTTTTTAAATCAAATCAAAATGCTCTTAATACCTTATTAATAATTTTAAATTCAAGTCTAAGTAATTATTTATTCTTAAATGAGTTTAGAATTTGTCACTAACTATATAATTTATAAATTAAATCTTTGTCTTTCATTAGGATAGTATTAGATCCAATATTAATTGAAAAAGGTATAACACAGAGAATTGGTTTATATTTAAGCCTTTTCTGTCAAAAGAAGTATTTAATCTTAGGCACAAAACGGTCAACACGAGTGAAAATAAAGACGAACTTACCAAAGTGCTTAAATCTTTTACAGAAGAAAGGTTGGTCTTTGTTTTTTTATATTTACAAATTCGATATTTTGAAACAAGTGACTAACATTGCTTTGTATACATACTTTCAATTACAACTAATATTCCAGCACTTATTGTATCGCTTACTCCCATTAACATTGAATACACACTTTTGATGACATGAAGAAAAACTCAGAAATTCGTTTTTTTTTTATATTTATCGGAGTAATTGCCCAGTTGATAAAAAGTTGATAAGATTTTCTAATTAAAAATATTTTCAAGATATAACAAAAACTTGTTAGTCAGTACATCAATAATGCATTCAAAAGATATTTTGGTTTTATTTTTTCTTTGTTGGGACTGTAACTTCTGCAACAGAAGATTTTCTTCTCTTACTTTCAATCGATTGGCCTTCATCTAAACTTTCAGTCTTTTTTGGCAAAGCGAACAAACTGGAATGCAGCAATAAAAGCATATCTAATAACTATTAATTTATACCAAATCGTTTATAACTATTTTACAAATTTTTTATTACTATCAAATATTGAGAATATTAATTACAGAGTGTTAATAACATCAAGTAATAAACCTATTATCAGTATTATTTACTTTGTTGATGATGAAAAATTTTAAGGAAAATTAGTAAATTACTACCTACCAAATAATGATGAACATAAACGTCACTGAAAGGAAGGGAGACATATAAACTAATGTGTTCAAATAATACAATGGATTGAATTGCAATTCGTCTCCAACGGTTGTATTAGCTGAAATTGAATGATATCATTGACATTTAAAACACAGTCATCAACACTAAACTAGTGACGACCCAAGGACTGAAGGCTGTCAGCCCCGGGCTGTATATGGCGGGGGATGGAAGTTTGATGTGGTAAATATAAAAAAAATATAACAACCTGAAGTTTAAACAAAAATGAATTTTTATCAATTTCTGTTTCTGTCGATTACAGTGAGATAATGCTTGAGTCTAGATTTGCAAAGCAATCTTGACCTCAATCAATATTTACGTAGGATTGGAGTCATGCTTACAATTTGAAGTAAGTGCTTATGTTGTTGTAATTTCTTGGATATTATAAGAAAGGCTATTTATTAAGGTTAATAAATCGCGTAGTCATTTATTTGCTATGTAAAAAACATTTTTAAACGTGTATTAGTAACTTTGGTTCAAAACAATAAATATGTCCCAACACAATTCCTCATAGTTTCTTCGTTTAGATAATATATCTAAATGACTTGATATTACTAAATGGTTTGATCGCTGTCGTTGTAGTCTTGTCTAGCTTAGAAACAGTTGATCCTAACTACCACTACTTTTATGAGGCTCACTTCAATAAAAACCATAAAAACATAAATACTGCATTTATCATAAAAAAAATATATATATACATTGTAATAATCTGGGGTCCCCAAACTAATTATGGAAGGTCAGGTTTATTGAAAGTGTTCAGATGGCTTGGAAGATATACAATGCCTAATTGTCTAAGTCTTAGAAGCTGCTGTTTCTCTTATTCTCGCCATTACATTAATTAATTATTAAATATTATTTAATTATTCTTTAATTATCTGGGACCAGGATCTAACAATATCTTATACTTTTAAGAACTATGGTTGTTTGATCAGACATTTACATTTTAAATTTAATGTAGTAATTAAATTGATCAAATTATCTAGTTACGATTTACCTAGGCACACGTCATACAATATCATTCTCTTGCTGAATCCTGGTACGCAATCGCAGATATAGGAACCATTCGAATTAATGCAAACTGCAGTTTTTGTATCGCATGGTTCGAATTCACATTCATTAATATCTGAAATATCACCAAGATGGACATGGAAATTTCAATTAAAATTAACAAATAATCATTTGTCTACATAAAATTTAAAGAAAATTCAAAACTACCTTCACATTCAGAGAATGGATTGGTTCTCGAATATCCCACGATACATACGCACTTGTCAAGTCCCTTATAAATAACACATTCAGTGTAAGACTTATCTGCGCAATGATTTGGATTCTTGCAGATGCTTTGAACTGTTGGGACTTTTGTTGAGACTGTCGCATCGGTAGGATAATCTGTTGATCAAAAATCAAATATTTATTTTAATTGAGGAACTTTTGCTTGATATTTGATGAAACTATGGACATAGTTATCTTATTCGACAATATATAATCCATGTTTTTTTTTCCAAATTTCTTATTCGATAAAGTTAGTGATAAATCATCTTACATATATACATTTGATCGATTTTCCCAAAAAGGTTACTTTCTAATTTTGGTTAACCTAAGCCAGGTTAGTTACTGTCGAAACATCTGAGAAAGACTCAATTAATATAGACGATCTAAAATTGTTTTTAAGTCAATTTCAAAAGATGAAACTTATTGCCGTAAAAATTAATATGTCTCTACCGATTACATGTTTACAACGCGCAGAGGATGCGTAAAATTGAATGTAACATGAATGTTATATGTGTGATAATAAGGCACCTCTTTCAAGGCAGTAATCACCATGATATCCTTCTTTACAACCTCCTTCACAAAGTCCGTACATATCGTATGAAACAGCACATTTAAATTGTTTGGAGCACTTAATCGATTTATCCAGACTTTGTTTCAAACAAGCTGTTGGATACAAAATTTGAACTAACAATTTTCCTTCGAACAAGCCTAACATTATCAACCATTTATCATACTTTGATAAACGGACATAGCTTCTTCTCCTCCACAAATTTCGTTTGAATTCCCGGCGCATATTTTGTTGCAGCGTTGCGCATCAACAACACTGGTAAGAACATTGGAGCAAAAACATTCGACACCCTTCTACACAAAATCACTTATTTTTGTTCCAATTAATATTGCAGTGAATGAGTTTTAGTTTTTTCGAACAACCTTAAGGTAAGCATAGATATAGTCATCACAGTTCCTAATGCATTCTGACACAGTCATGCCATTGCTGATCACACTTACCGATTGATCTTTAGGTACGTCGGGTGTACAATTATAGTAACTGGGTAGTCTAATTATTCCTGTTTATTATAGAATATATATATTATAAATTTTGCGATATCTTGAATTATTTGCTATATAATTAAGAACTACTTTGGGAATTGGAGATACTAAGCTGTTTTATTACTGAAATCATGTTATCGTACTAGCCCCATAAAGACTCTGAATATTATCGTAATAATAAATTATTACAGTATTAATACATTAGCCACAACATTTTACCCTTATATATAATTATAGATCTTCTTGCTTGCGTTGATCACGAGATGCTCAGGTGGACTGCTATGGCGTGTGGATTTTATTGCTGTTTTGGCATTGCGACTTTTTGGGAGTGTTACTCTACCATCGACTTGCTTTTGTCAAATGGCCAACACCAGTTCCTTTGTCTTGCTGACTTCTCAATTGGTCCTTCCTTATCACTTCCATCTGGACTGAGGACTTTTACTTTTTCTCCTCCTATCAACATTGTCAGATCTGCATCTGTCATGGCCTCCCAACCTCGATCTACTCCTGCATTGTTTGTGATAACTTATAGTCTTGTTCACAACGAAGATGGTCAAGACTGGGTGCGAGTACAAAGGCTGCTGAATACATGGCTGTACCAGTGGCCAAAATCAGCCAATCAAGAGCTCACTGAGCTCAAACAATGGGAAGACTCAGGGATAGCCCCCTGAAAGATCGGCTCAAATGTCAGCTATTTAAGCTAGGCACCTGGGCTACGCCGACAGTTCGATTTCGGGTTCGGTTGCGAGAGTTGTAGTGAGCGAATGTTGCTTTGTATAGCGATAGTTGCGTATGCGTGTTGTGTTGTGGGAAGAAGAAGGAGAGAAGGGAAAGGCAGGTGTGCAAAAGACTTGACCGACAGGAACACCCGCCTGATCACTGGGTGTGGCCCGGCCCGGAGAACGTCAGATGGGTCGAAACGCTTGCAGATAGGGCTACATCTCTGAGGATTCTTATTGGCGCTCGTCCAGAGTACTAAATATATATATACATAGATGCGTGTATAATTTTTAGTAATGATTCATTAAAATAAATAATTAAATTGGACCAACTCTGTTTTTACTTTACATAAATGACCTGCCTGGCCTGCTCGAGACTTCGAATGTTGTTTGCAAGCTTTTTGCTGACGATGTCAAACTGTACAGTATGAACGGATTCTCTCAAACTCAACTACAATCTGCTCTTGACAAAGTGACCCGGTGGAGTGACAAATGGCAACTACAACTTGCGCCTGACAAATGTCAAGTTTTCTCCGTAACAGGACGTAAACAGGCAGGAGAATTCCATGAATACCGCATCGACGGGCGCGTCCTACAGCATGTCGACAGGATTAGAGATCTGGGAGTTACAATGGATCCTTACCTGAAGTTTGACTCACACATTGAAGCCATCACCAAAAGAGCCGCAACAATCTCTTGGATGATCCGAACCTCTTTCTCTTCCAAAGATCGGGACATTTTAAAGCTCGCCTTCTGTACATATGTTAGACCGATACTCGAATATGCCTCCCCAGTCTGGAATCCACATCACAAATATTTAATCGACAAAATAGAAAATGTACAAAGGCGGTTCACCAAATCAATTCCATTCGTGGCATCATATCCATATATGGAGAGACTAAGGATGCTCAAGCTTCCAACCTTGGAAAGGCGGCGACTTCTGGCTGATTTAACACTCGTATTCAAAATATTACATGGCTTTACGAACACCTCTCTAATACACTCTTTTATCCCACAAAACTATACAGGAACAAGAGGCCATTGTCTTAAACTCAAACAAAGTAATTATTCTATAGACACTGTTAAATTCTCCTTTTGCAATAGAATCGTAAAGCCGTGGAACGCATTGCCAGGTGATGTTGTTGAATCAACCACGGTCTCCCGCTTCAACTCAATAATACAAGACCTGGATTTTAATAGCTATTTAAATTACACTTAATCTGTAAATTACACTTAATGCTGCCCCTGTGTACACGCCGGTCGATGTTTTCTGTCCCGCTTGCAATTGTATTAGTGGCCCAATGGGCCCTTCAATTGTGTCCAATAAATTTAAATTTAAATTTAAATTTAAATAGACAAATAGCTAACCTAAATATACCGAAATGAGTCCATTGCCACCGCAGCTTGTAATCTCATCATAGCATAATTTATTACATAATACAGGCGACATTTCATCGTTGTCATTGTAATCGTTTGCGCAAAGACATTGGCTATATTCCTTCATAAGCATGCGGTTGAAATTTTAATGGAAGTATTTTAGAATTCAAATCAAAACATGATGTAAATACAGAATAATCACATTTTGAAGAAAATGATCAGCATTAAACTAAAATAAATTATTGGAAATTAAAATGGATATTCAAGAAGATAAAGATACCTTTATCCCAAAATATAAAAAATTGGAACAATGTCTTCGACAATTATCAGGCATCATTGGAGTCCATGATCCCTCATTAATCCCAGGAAAAGTTTGGAAACATCCTCGAAAATATGTCAACTTTTCGCGAGCAGTTTGAGTTGCTTTATTGCAATGGGCCCGACAATATATAAATTTTTATTAAATTAATGATTAATATTCATATTCATTTTGTCAAATGATGTTTAAACTTAGTATTTCTTATAATAAAATTATTGTTTCCTACGACAATACATTTACTTACTCTTCTTAATAATGAATTACTAGAGATATAACATTTGGCGATGAGAATAAAAAAACACCCATGCTTTAGTGTAAGAAACCGGTTGATAATTATGGGATAAAATCGTAGAATAGATAATGAAAATCGCCATTGAATGAGGAGGAATATCGACGTGGGAGAAAATTTGAAGAGAAACGGGGAAATCGAGAGAAGTGAATATTTTTTAAATAAATCGTCAAAGTATCGAACCACGAAACAGGTTTACTGATTCACTCAAAGTTGACATAAGTAGCGTTCAGTTAAGATCCCGAATCTGGAGAAATTTGACAACAAAAATATAGCGTTTCGAGGTGCACTTTGGGGGACTAGAGAGGAGACGTGCTTGAGGAAAAGCTAACCGGATCGTTGGGAAAAAAATTGGAAACATCTTCAGAAAAACAGGTTAACTGATCACGAAATGCCTATAGAAATAATTCGTATAAACTTCGAAAAAACTATGGAGAGGCAAACTTTGACGCGGAAAATCTTTTTTGCGGAAAGTCACGATCTTCAGGGGTGGATATAATTGTCAAGGTGGTGATACGAGATTTTAACACTGATACAAAATTCACTGACAGCATATCGCATGAGATGGGTCAGTTTGATATTATGTCTCTAATAAGATTCTAATTGCATTACAATTTTACTAATTACTTAAATTCCGTTAAATGATGTCAAACCTCATTGTTTCTCTCCGATAATAAAGATATCACTTCCCACTACCATATATGTAATGGCCCTCTTAACAAGGAATTACTAGAGACATAACACTTAACATTCATAACTTGTCGATAAGATGGATCCATTTAATATGCTACTAAGCTACCAATCATTTTTGACAAATTATACCTATATTGTGAACTTCTATTTCCGAAATAGGTAATTCATGCATTTCACGAGATTGAATTGCTACTCGAGAATACATATCGTCTTGTGTGCGACAATTCACTCTCGTTCCATGCTCTGACGTTAAAGGTCCCCAAAATTCCGAGCACGGCTTAGCGCCAGCTTCGTTGTGCATCACGAATTCTATCAACGTGTTGGTTTCTGTTTCATAGAGATGAAAATGCAAAATGAGTTGTTTTCTTTTAATTGTCCTTAAATACTAAAAAGTTTTATCAAGACTGAAACAATAAAGTTAGAAACTACAACATATGAAACTAAAATAATAATAATAATTATTATAATAATTAAATTAATCAGTAAGCATTAAGGATGCACTAAATTTACGGACGTGCATTTTCAGAACGACTACAGATTTTTTCAATAATAATTGCAATATTACGTATGACAATATATAAAATTCTATTACATCATATAAATAAATGTTATATATATAATAGAATACATGTTATATGTATAATAGAACATTTATTAGAACATCTTGCAATTTATGTTAGATTAGTTATAGATTAGATTTTCGTTTATTATAAAATAATGATGAATAACTCTTTGTGTGGTTAGTAGTAGAGACCTGAAAGGACAGATTTTTTTTGTCCAAACCCAGCCTGACCAGCTCCCATACTTATCATACCAGATCGAGTTATATTGAATTAAGATATTCAAAATAGACTATTTAATCTATAAGTTATGATTACCTTTGAGGGCAAAAATCACCATATAATGAATATCATAGATATCACCCAAATCTATTGAGAACTCGAAGCAGCCCAGATACACGGCATTAGATGGATCCAAATCGCCATCGGTAATTTCGGAAAGAACATCCATTTTACAATCTCTGGTGACTTTGTCCAGAGCAACGTTTACAGAAATAACTCCTACATTTATAAAAAAAAAGATATCATATCATATATCATGGGTCGGGAAAATTACTGAACTATAGACGACCGCAAATCTTTGCTAAAATAGCCCTTATGAGTACAATTAAAATGAGAAAGTGATACTCTTTCAAAGAAACAGCACAAATATAATAGCAGTTCGTTTAATTGATCTTATGTAGGCAACAGCATAGAAACCCCAATGTTGTCCCTTGAATCTGACCACCCATTAGCAACTTCCTCTTCTTTGATTTTAATCTTTTAAAGTGTCTTTGAAGATCTAACATTATCATCTTCCAACCGAGTTGAATTTATTCATTTTTTCTATCTTGTTTAACCATGATTCGTTTGCATTATCAAGAATTGTGTTCTTGAAATTTATGTTTTCATACTTGATCAGCAATGGTCTTGAAGGAAACTCAGTATTTTTTCCAATTCTAAAAGTTTCGTTGAATTTGCTTGTCAATTTTTTCATGTTAAATTGTAAAGTTGGAAAACTCGGAGTTGTGAGCGCTAGTTTTAGTTTGATAATTGAATTTTTTTGTCTTCCTGTTGGAAAGAATTTTCGCCTGGAATTAGGGAATGTCTTCAAGTTGTTTTCCCAAGAGCGGTTATATATGAATACAACACTCACTCCAAAGACGATGGTCTTGAACGTACATGTTGATAATGTTGAATATATATTGTTATAACCCTGAAATTATATGACCCAAAGAATTATTTAAAATTATATGGCGATATAAAATTAGGGCTACTATACGGAGTCTTCGGTTAGGTCTGATTATGCAGCTCAGCAAATCGGGAAACAGGGCAAGGACAGTGAGAATTAGCAGCAGCAAAGACGTTGGCAATAGGGCCTTGAATATCTTCCAAGCCATCCGAATACTTTCAATAAACCTGACCTACCATAATTAGTTTGAGGACCCCGGGTTATTACAATATAATAAAATATAAAACAGGGTATTCGGCAATATTTAGTTGGGCAAACCTAGTAAATTCAAAACTATAATAATAATAAAGTAATTAAGGTTGTATTATGCCAACCAGTTTTCATTTGCTGAAGACAAATTAAGACGGCCATTAACTTGTTAAAGTTCAAAAGCCAACGTGTCATCACCTTCCGCAAAAAATTCTTTACCTGTGAATTACTTTTAATGTCGTAATTATTTATGCAACAATCTTTTTAAATACAATCAAATATGGTTTGTATGTTTTTTTAAAACAATTCTTACAAAGGTATTTCAATGAGCATATTTAAATTGTTTAATGACGTTATTTACATGTTTATATTGTTGCGTAATATTCAAAAAATACTGTTGGTAGCAAAAGTGAACTTAGGTTAATACTAAAATGCAAAATTAAAATGAGTCTGCTTGTTTATAAGATATGATAAATGTATGTGATATATCTAATCCTATAAAAATCCTACTTGAAGAGTTCAAACAAAATGACCATTACCTACTTCCACATCAAGGAAAAACATTGGATCAATAGAACTGACCTTTTTTTTAAAATAAAATTTAATATTTAAGCCTTTTCTGTCAAGAGACGTATTTAACCTTAGGCACAAAATGGTCAACACGAGTGAAAATAAAGACGAACTTACCAAAGTGCTTAAATCTTTTACAGAAGAAAGGTTGGTCTTTGTTTTTTTTATATTTTCAAATTCGATATTCTGAAACAAGTGACTAACACTGCTTTGTATACATACTTACAATTACAACTAATGTTCCAGCACTTATTGTATCGTTTACTCCCATTAACATCGAATACACACTTTTGATGACATGAAGAAAAACTCAGAAATTCGTTTTTTTTCTTTATTTGTCAGAGTAATTGTCTAGTCGAAAAAAGTTGATAAGATTTTCTAATTAAAAACAATTTGAAAATATAACACATGCTTGTTAGTCAGTACATCAATAATCCATCAAATCGATATTTGGTTTTATTTTTTCTTTGTTGAGACTGTAATTACAACTAATGTTCTGGTAATTATTGTAATGCTTATTCCCATTAACAGCAAATACACACTTTTGATGATGTGAAGAGAAACTCAGAAATTTGTCTTTTTTCTTTATTTATCGGAGTAATTGTATAGTTGATAAAAAGTTAATAGGATTTTCTAATTAAAGACATTTTTAAGATATAACAAAAGCTTGTTAGTCAGTATATCAATAATCCATTCAAACAATAATTTGGTTTTATTTTTTCTTTGATGAGACAGTAACATCTGAAGCAGAAGATTTTCTTCTCTTACTTTCAATCGATTGGCCTTCATCTAAACTTTCAGTCTTTTTCGGCAAAGCGAATAAACTGGAATGTACCAATAAAAGCATATCTAATAACTATTAATTTATATCAAATCGTTTATAACCATTTTACAAATTTTTTACTACTATCAAATATTGAGAATATTTATTGCAGAGTGTTAATAACATCAAGTAATAAATCTATTATCAGTATTATTTACCTTGATGATGATGATGGTATTGGTTAATTAATATTCAATAAAAATTTTAAGGAAAATCACTACCTACCAAATAATGATGAACAAAATCGACATTGAAAGGAAGGGAGACATATAAACTAATATGTTCAAATAATAGAATGCATTGAATGGCAATTCGCCTCCAACGGTTGTATTAGCTGAAATTGAATGATATCATTGACATTTAAAAGACAGTCATCAACACTAAACTAGTCGCAACCCAAGGACGGAAGGCTGTCAGTCCTAGGCTGTATATGCCGTGGGATGTAAACATGGGGACAAGGGGTAAATATACAAAAAATTAAACCATTTTGTAATTTAAATCAAAATGAATTTTTATTATTTTTCTATTTTTGTAGATTACAGTAAGAGGATGTTTGAGTCTAGATTTGTACAGGCAATCTCGATCTCAACCAATCTTTACGTAGGATTGGAGTAACAATTATGATCGTTATAGAAGTGCTTAGGTTCAAAGTCTTACATCGGTATAAACTCTTGGATATTAAATGCTATTTATTTAGGTTTTTAAACCTATTCAGTTCAGTTATTTGCTAAATAATTTTAAAAGATTTTTGAACATGTAATAGTAACTTTCAAAACTATAAGTGAATCTCAACGCTAGTCTTCAGTGTTTCTTTGTTTAGATAATATCACTAAATGACTAGAGATTACCAAATTCTTTTATTGCCATAGTTGTTGTCTTCTAGCTAGTTTAGAAATATTTGGTCCTAATTACCTCAACTTTTTAAGCTTTAATTTTTAATGTAATAATTAAATTGATCAGATTATCTAATTACGATTTACCTAGGCACACGTCAGAAGACGTCATTTTCTTTCTGAATCCCGGTAAGCAATCACAGATGTAGGAACCATTCGAATTAATGCAAACTGCAGTTTCTGCATCGCATGGCTCGAATTCACATTCATCAATATCTGAAATATTATCAGGGTGGACCTTGAAATTCTTATGAAGGTTAACAATAAACTAATTGTCAACTTGATATTTATTGATAATTCTTATCCACCTTCACATTGAGAGAAAGGATTGGTTCTCGAATATCCCACGGTGCATACGCACATATCAAGTCCTTTATGATTAACACATTCAGTGTAAGACTTATCTGCGCAATAATTTGGATTCTTGCAGATGCTTTGAATTTTCGTTGAAACTGCGATTGGAATTGTTGTTGGAACTGTTGCTGGAATTGTTGCTGGAATTGTTGTGGGAATTGTTGCTGGAACTGTTGAAGGAATTGTTGGTGGAACTGTCGAGATAGGATAATCTGTTGATAATAAATCAAACATTTGTTTTATTTGAGGAATTTGCTTGTTTTGTGATGAAATTTGGACATAGTTATCTTATTCGACAAAATAAAACCCGTACTCATTCCCAACTTCTGCATTCTCTTGGGCTTTGCGCTGAGTCTTGAGAATAGTGTAATAACACGGGGTCCTCAAACTAATTATAGAAGGTCAGGTTTATTGAAAGTGTTCAGATGCCTTGGAAGATGTACAATGCTCAAATGTCTAAGTCTTGAAATCTGCTAATTCTCTAACTCTCGCTCTCCTTTCCGAGATAAATCTATTTGTCGAGGTTCAAAACCAAAAACTAAAGATTTTCTAGCAAAGAAAATGAGAAAATTGAAGTTGATCAGCCAAGAAAAACACAAATGTATATTTATGGAATGGAGAAAAACTTCTGAACTGGAACTTCGGATCAAAATATAACATGCTGTATGATACATCATATGTATAAAGATGGTACATGATACATCTAATCAATGCTTCAAAGGATTGAATAATTGATTGTTAATGTTGTTTCAATATAAAAGCCAAACCAAAGTGATCTAGTTTTCATAAGAAACTTATCAAAAAAATTTTAATAAAATCCTAAACTTTAGCCATAAAAATTAGTTTATCTCTAACCATTGCAATTTTACAACGCACAGTTGGTGCCTAAAGCCATGTCGAATACAAAATGAATGTTATGAGTGATAATAAGGTACCTCTGCCAAGGCAGTAATCACCATGATATCCTTCTTGACAACCTCCTAGACAAAGTCCGTACATATTGTATGAGCCAGCACATTTAAATTGTTTGGAGCATTTAATTGATGCAACCGGATATTCTTTCAAGCAAGCTGTTGCGGATAAAATTCGAACCAACAATTTTCTTTTGAATAATCCAAATATTATCAACCATTTAAGATACTTTGATAAACGGACATAGTATTATCTCCTCCACAAATTTCATTTGAAAAAATGCATAATTTGTTGCAGCGTTGAGCTTCAATAGCTCTGACAAAAGTATTGGAGCAAAAGCATTCCATACCATCCTACGAAAAGCATATATTTTTGATTGAATTAATATTGCAGTGAATGAGTTTTATATTTATCGAACTACCTTAAGGAAAGCGTAGTTATAGTCATTACAGTTCCGAATGCATTCTGACACAGACATGCTATTGCTGCTCACAATTTTCGATTGATCTTCAGGTACAACGGATGCACAATGTTGGTAACTGGGTAGTCTAATTATTCCTGAATATTATATTTTGCCTCGGATCATAAATAAATATAAATATTATATGTTATTAATAATGAATCATTTAATTAAACTGTTAAATAAACGAACAACTAACCTAAATATACCGAAGTGAGCTCAAAACCACCACAGCTTGTAAGACCATCATTGCATAACATGTCACATGATTCAGGCGGCATTTCATCTTTGTCATCGTAATCGTTTGCACAGAAACAATCGCTATTTCCCTTCATGAGCATGAGTTTGAAATTTTAATGATATTTTATCGAATTTAAAACAAACATGATGTAAAAATAGAATCATGACATTCTGAAGAAAATGATCATTATTGAACTAAAACAAAAAAAAATGGAAATTAAAATGGATATTCAGAAAGAAGAAAATACCTTTATACCAAAAAATGCGAAATCTGAATTATCGCATTGACTTTGGCAACTTTCAGGTAACATTGGACTCATTGACAATTTACTAATCCCACCAAAATTTCTGAAACATCCTCGAAAATATGTCATCTTTTTGCCAGGAATTTCAGTTGCTTTATTGTAAATATTATATATGTATATGTATTTTACAATATATAAATTGTATTAAATTAATCGTAAATATTCATATTCATATCGTTAAATAATGCTTAAATTAATTTTATTTTAAAAATATTTCTTTCTGGTAATAAAATTTTTATTTCCTACAACAATACATTTATTTACTCGTTTTAATTGTAATTAGTATTTACTAGAAATATAACATTTGCGATGAGAATAAAAAAATGTAATCATGCATAAAGGATATGGTTTATAATCATGGAAGAAAATTGAAGAGTAGATAAAGAAAATCGTCATCGTAGGAGGAAGAATATCGACTACAGAAACTATCTGAAGAGAAACGAGAAAATCTTAAGATTGCCAAATATTTCCTCATATTTGCTGATTCACTCATAGAGTTGACAAGAATAGTGTTAATGTTCAGTTAAGATCCCCAATCTTGAAAAATTTTGATAACATAATTATAGCTTTGCTTTTGGGGGTCCAGAGCGGACGTGCCTGATGAAAAGCCAGCCCGATCGATGGTGACAAAATTGGATACGTCGTCAAACAACAAGTTAACAACAAGATCAAGAAGTTTGTCACGATCTTCAGTAGAGTGTATAATTTTTCAGGGTGGTGATATGGACATCACTGATAGTGAATGGCATGAGATGGGTCAGCTTGACATCAATAGAATCGTTTTCTACTGACATCATGTATCCGTTTAAAGATCCTTGTAAAACCTCATGTGAATCCACTAGAAGAGAAGGAGGTGTCAATACATAAATGTTATTAAATTTTCTAGTTACTTATCTTTCCGTTAAATAATGTTAAACCTCATTGGTTTTTACTGATAATAATGATACCATTTCCCACTACCAAATCTACCAACTCCTTTTAACAAATAATTACTAAACTTATGACACTTAAATTCCTTAACTTCTCGACTAGCTAGATCCATTTAATTCCAAGCATTTTGACAATATATACCTATATTGTGAACTTCTATTTCCGAAATTGGTAATTCTTGCATTTCAGGAGATGTAACAACTACTTTAGATGACAATGCATCCTGTGGACCACAATTTATTCTCGCTCCACGATGGGTCGTCAACGTTCCCCAAAATTCAGAGCATACTGACACATCCGTGCCTATGTCATGCATCAGGAATTCTATCAGCGTGTTGGTTTCTGATTCAAAGAGATAAATGCAAATTAGCAATACGTTGTTTTCTTTCAAAGTTACTTAAATAAATAGCAGAAAATTTATGAAGTCTGAAAAAACTCAGATATGAAAATATATTTTATAGGATAAAAATGATTCATCCACCTCTAATGAATCAGAAGCTTGGATCCTGCCCCTCGTTTAGATTTGAATATTTACTGATCACAAATCGCGCTCGCTAAATGGTAAAGTCACGCACGCTACAGTAGTTCCCCTCCAGCAACGGAGTTCATATTCAGAAGGAGAAGTAATTGTTCTTGTAGCGAAATGTGACTTTAAGTCATGATATTGTGGTTGGAGGGTTCGGTTGAGGGAGTGCAGGATGGATCTGATGTTTTTTTGAGGTCGCGGGACTGTGTCCTCGACTCTGGAGGAATGGGAGATGGCAGGTTGGCAGCTTAAGTAGGGCTTGCGAAACACAGCGAGCTAATTTTACAATGTTCTCCTTGGCATCCAGGATTTAGTGAGGGTCTTGGCATGGTGCCTCGAAGTGTGTCGATTTTGTGCCAGATAAATTACCCAGGTTGTATGTCGAATACTGTGAAATGTGTGCTTAGTTTTGTATGCTCTCTGAGAACGTTCGGAAGTCAATGTGTCTTTGTAACAGCTTAAAGGCTTCTATTTGTTCTTTTTCATTGGGATTAGTTGAATTGAAAAGTAGGTGAGAAACTAAAATGTCAGAACATGTAATGGCAGTGAAGAGTTAAATTCATTTTTATTTAGGTATTGCTCCTAAAGTCAGGCAGACTATCAACCAATCTTCGTTTCCAGCCATTAGAGCTGTCTTCAAAGTCAGGTGGATACTTTCCACCATCCCGTTTGACTGCGGATAGTAAGCAGTGGTGAGTAGTCGGTGAAGTTCCATGGTGTGACAGTGCTTGGTGGAACAAATAGCTCTCAAATTGGCAACCTTGGTTGGTGATGAAGAGGGGAACTCCAAATCGGCTCATCCAATGGCTCGAAAAGGCTTACGCCACACTCTCGGATGCGATGGATGATATTGGTGCACGGTTAAACTAACAATGCAATGCCCTTTCAATGAACGTAACAACATCATGGGTGTCTGTGGTGAATGTTGTACCTAAAGTCCTTGAAGGTGTTAGAGGACAAACATTATCAGTGTGGATGGTTATGAGGTGGCCATTGAGGGTTAAATGGGCCGTTTCGGTGAGTCTTTGTTATGGCGTATGCTCCTTTCACAATCACTACAGCTGTCGACCCAATCCCTTAATATCTTTCTTCAACACAGGTCAATAGAAAGGCTAATGCGTAGAAATTCAAAGAGACCGAAAGACGTCGTGACTGCTGTTTTAGGAAAATTAATGGGATATACTGGAATGCTGTAGTAAGCATTGACAAGAGCCAATTTTCTGAATACTAATTTCCCAATGTGCCCAGTTATAATGTCAGAAATTATTGAAATGGGGTACCTGTCTGAGCAGGCGATGCTGTTAACTCGTCGGTAGTCCCCATACGATCGACATCCTTCATCTTTCTTGGGGATCATGTGCAGAGGACTAGCATAAATGTTGCTGGACTGCCGAAATATACCTGCTTACAGCAAGAGGCATAAATTCTGACTCGACAGCCTAAACTTTGTCTGGGGAAATTGACGAAAATGAGACCAAACTGGCTGGTTCGACGAGAGTTCCATTGAGTGATGACAAGCCGATGTAGTATGGGAATCTGGCTGCCAAGGAGGAACTGACAGTTCTTGAGAATGTCCATAACTGGCGGTGGAATATCTGGAAGATAGGCGAATACCGGAGATACTGAAGCAACTCCTGATGCCGTTAATCTAGTGGTATCGTCTATACTGCCGCCTCCAAATCAACTTCTTAATGGTGCAATCAGCTAGAAGTTGGTGGTGATTGAGAAAGTCTGCCCTTGGCTTTGGTGATGACGAAAGTCCACTTGAAGTCTCTAGGCAGTTATTAGTTTGACAAGGTGAGTATAAATACTCCTTCGACTGGTAATGAGGTCCCATTTGCAGCTGGCTTTCAACCGATCTCGTCTCTTAGAAATGATGACGGTCTTCCTGTTAACGGGGCTCCTCTGAGGAATTTCTCAAACTCGGTGCTCGTGCTTTTATGTAGGCGAATGACCGCTAATTTTGAGACCATCATAATCGGCCGCATCCAAAACACCATGCGAGAATAGCAATACAAAATATACTATTTAATCTATAAGTGATGGTTACCTTTTCGGGCAAAAACCACAATGTAATGAACATCATAGATATCACCCAATTCTATGACTATTTCAAAGCAGCCCAGATCCACTGTAATAAGACTAGATAGATCCCTATCGCCATCGGTAATTTTGCGAAGAACCTTGTCTCTACAATCTTTGGCATTTTTGTTCAGGGCAACGTTTACAGAAATAACGCCTTTATGTATAAAAAAAAAGTTATCATATCATTTATCATGGGTCGGGATAATTACGGGACTATAAAATATAAAACTTAATGATTATCATTCAAAGAAACATAAAAAATAAAACTAAAATAAAATAAAAAATAACATCAACAGTTCATTCATTTTTGTTCAGTTGATATTTTGTGGGCAACAGCATTGAAATATCAGAATGTTCCTTGACTCTGACCACACATTGTTTGCTTCCTCTTCTTTGATTGACTTCTTTTAACTAGTCTGTGAAGAGCTTCTTTCAACATTATCTGTCTTCCCATCACAGGGTGAATTTATTAATCTTTTTCTCTCTTCCTTAACCTTAATTCGTTAGCATTTTCAAGAATTATGTTTTATGCTTTCACATTTGATCAGCATTGGTCTTGAAGGAAACTCAGTATTTTTCACATTCTGAATACTTTTTTTAATTCCTTTAACTTTTTTTCAAGAGTTTCATTACAAGTAATTAAAATATTTAGAATCAAAGATACTGTTGGAATACTCGGAGTTGTGAGCACAAATTTTAATTTGATAATTGCAATTATTTTTTTTTTGGAGTTGGATCGAATTTTTGCATGGAAATGAGAATTGTCTTCAAGTAGTTGTTTCCGGAGCGGTTATATACGAATACAACACTCAGTCCAATGATGACAGACTTTAACGTATGTTAGGAATGTAGATAAATAAATATAACGCAAGGAATTAGGTAATATTTAGTCGGGCAAACCTGGTAAATTCATTACTGTAACTGCTCATAATAATAAGGTAATAAAAGTTATAATATGCCAACCTGTTTTCATTTGCTGAAGACAAATTAAAACCGCCATTACCTTCATAACGATCGAAAGCAGACTTGTCGACACATTCCGCAGAAAATTCTTTACCTGTAACTTACTTTTAATGTCATTATTATTTATGCAACAATCGTATTAAATATAATCAAACATGGTAAAATATGTTTCTGTATAATTCTTACAAAGTCATTCCAAAGCGGATATTTAAATTGTTTATTAACATTGTTTATATGTTTATAGGCTTTTACGTAATATTTAACAAAAAACACTGTTGACAGTAAAAAGCGAAGCTAAGCTTAAGACTAAAATGATTTTGATTATTTATCACTGAGAAATCTAATTCATACAAATTCTACTTGAAGAGTCTAAACAAAACTATCATTATTGTTTCTACTTCAACATCAAAACTCTGAACGATTAGAAATGACCCCTTTTTAAAAAATAAAATCACAAAACTATTTATACTTCTTAATACCTTTAAATATAATGATTATAATGATATAATAATAATATATAATAAATATAATAACAATTACAATAATAACTATAAACTCAAGTGTGTCGAAAGAATATTTACTTTTAAAAACGTTTGTAATTTATTAATAAAGGCGTAGTTTCTAAAGTAAATCTTAGTCTAACATAAGGATAATATCAAACGTAATAATTAGTGAAAAACATTCAAGAAATCCCCCAGCGAGTGACTTTATATATATCATTTTTCTCTCTAAGAAGTATTTAACCACAAAATCTTCAACACCGAGTGAAAACACTGAAAAGCTTACTAAAGAAAGTGCAGAAATCCGTTAGAGAGGAAAGGTCGATCTTTATTTGTTTTTTTTTTAATTTGCATATTCGTTATTATGTAAAGTGCGACTAACGCTTTATATAAATATTTACAACTGCAATTAATGTTCCTATACTTCTTGTATCACTCACTCCCATTAACAGCTTTTGATGATTTGGATAGAAACTGAGAAATTCCCTTTTTTTTTTCTTTATTTAATATTTGGTTAGTTGATAAAAAAAGTTAATAAGATTTTATAATCAAAATTTTTTATGGTATTCAAAAGTTTCTATGTCAGTGTATTTTGGTTTTACTTTGTCTTTGCTGAGATCAGCGTGGCATCTGCAACAGAAGCTTTCTTTTTCTTACTTTCAATCGATTGGCCTTCATCTAAACTTTCAGTCTTTATTGGCAAAGCGAATAAACTGGAATTCACCAATAAAAGCATATCTAATAACTATTAATTTATACTAAATGGTTTATAACTATTTTACAAGTTTTTACTTCTATGAAATAGCTTGAGAATATTAATTATAGAGTCATTATCAATATTATTTACCTTGATGATGATGACGACGATGGCGATAGTGGTTAATTAATGTTCAATTAAAATTTTAAGGAAATCACTACATTACTACCTACCAAATAGTGATGAACATAATCGACACTGAAAGGAAGGGAGACAAGTAAACCAATATGTTCAAATAATATAATCGATTGAATGGCAATTCGTCTCCAACAGTTACATTAGCTGAAATTGAATGATATCATTGACTTTTAAAATACAGTTTCAAATTTTTTAGTAAACCAGTTGGCTCCCAAGGATGGAATGAGGCAAGAACCAGGCTTTATTAGCAAGACAATCCTGATCTCAACTAATCTTTACATAGGATTGGAATAACAATTATCATGATTACACTTAGTGCTTAGGTCCTAAGCCTCACATCGTTGTAAACTAATGAATATTACATTAAGTTAAGTTAAGCTATTTATTCAGTTTATTAAACCGCGTGTTCAGTTATTTGCTAAATAAATTTAAGAACATTTTTGAACGTGTAATAGTAACTTTTGTACATAATTATAAATAAATCTCAACGCTAGTCTTCATTGTTTCTTAGTTTAGATAATATCACTAAATGACTTGAGATTACTAAATGCTTTGAGCGCTGTTGGCTTCTAGCTAGTTTAGATATATTTGGTCCTAACTATCGCAGCTTTTTACGCTTTAATTTGAACTTTAATATAATAATTAAATTGATCAAATTATCTATTTACGATTTACCTAGGCACAAGTCATACATTATCTTTCTTTTGATGAATCCTGGTAAGCATTCACAAATATAGGAACCATTCGAATTAATGCAAACTGCAGTTTCTGCATCGCATGGCTCGAATTCACATTCATCAATATCTGAAATATTATCAGGGTGGACCTTGAAATTCTTATCAAGGTTAACATTTAACCAATTGTCAACATGAAATCTAAAGAAAGATCTTACCAACCTTCACATTCAGAGAATGGATTGGTTCTCGAATATCCCAAGATACATACGCACTTGTCAAGTCCCTTATAAATAACACATTCAGTGTAAGACTTATCTGCGCAATGATTTGGATTCTTGCAGACGCTTTGAATTTTTGTTGAAACTGCGATTGGAATTGTTGTTGGAACTGTTGCTGGCATTGTTGCTGGGATTGTTGCTGAAATTGTTGTTAAAATTGTTGTTGGTGCTGTTGATGGAATTGTTGTAGAAATTGTTGTTGGAATTGTTGTTGGAATTGTTGTGCGAATTGTTGTGCGAATTGTTGTGCGAATTGTTGTGGGAATTGTTGTTGGAATTGTTCTGCGAACTGTTGTGTGAATTGTTGTAGGAATTGTTGTTGGAATTGTTGTTGGAATTGTTGTTGGAATTGTTGTTGGAACTGTTGCTGGAATTGTTGCTGGAACTGTTGCTGGAACCGTCGGGATAGGATAATCTGTTGAGCATAAATCAAACAGTTCTTTTATTAGAGGAATTTGCTTGTTTTGTGATGAAATTTGGACGTATTTATCTTATTCGACAAAATAAAACCCGTACTCATTCCTAACTACTGCATTCTCTTGGGCTTTGCGCTGAGTTTTATTAGATAGATATAATCCATCTTCCCGAATACATTATTACAATATGAATTTGCCAAATAAAAAAGGTTGTTTTCTAAGTTAACCTAAGCCAGGTTTGTTACTATAGAAATATCTGAGAAAGACTCAATAATATAGACACGTAAAATTAGTTTTTAAGGAAATTTCGAAACATGAAAGCATTAGCATATTTAGAACTTAAATGCAACATGAACTAAAGTTTTGAAATGAATAAACTTATAAATTTTGTTTAACAAATTAGTTAATATTAAGATTAGTATTCACGACATTATAATTTATGAGTCGTGATTGGGCAGAGATCTTCATTGTGGTGATTCAGTTATGCATTTGAAACAGCACACCTGTAACCATGTCAATATTAAATAAATTCAACCTTCATGCATTAAAATTTGCAACATAAAACTTGAAATAAGCAGCAAGTGTTTATGTTGTGCCAAAAAGTAAAGGTTTTCTAGCAAACAAAATGGGAAAATTGAAGTTTATTAGTCAAGAATAACACAAAATTATAATTTTACATCATATGTACAAATATGGTATTGTAATAACCCGAGGTCCTCAAACAATTTATGGAAGGTCAGGTTTATTGAAAGTACTCAGATGTCTTGGAAGATATTCAATGCCTACTTGTCTAAGTCTTGGAATCTTGTATCAAAATTTCAAAGCAATCGGTGATGAACTTTCAGAGAACATTGATTACGTACAAAACAATGGAACAGTTTGTTTCAAAACAAAGTTGAAACTCTCATAACTTGCATAAGAAAAGTTCAGGGTTCAAGAAAATTAACATTTATTAACACGAAATCTAAGATTGAAAACTATGATGGTAGACAAAGGTAAAAAAAAGAACGTCATCATTGGTCTCTAACCATAGTTACAGGATATGAGGGATATTATTTTTACAGAAGATCTATAGAAGATACATAAGCAAGTTAGCAGTAATGCAAATGCGACATGGTTGATCTGACTTCAGGAAGAATTTCGTTGCCTCATAATTTCTGTAATTTCGTGACGTCAAAAGAATTGGTTGAAAAAGTACTTCCAAATATAGAATCATGATTGGCTGAGTGAACGAACCATTCTTGAGGCCAAGAATATGTCTATGAACTGTGAACAATATTAATCATTCCAACATACAAAGCGAGGCAGTCACGTATAAGTCCATCGACACTGTTGTAGAAGCAGATGAAGCAGTTAAATCTCCAACAGAATAGTTTAATTCAATCGATCTGCGAGGGATTCCACCGCAGATCCTGCAACTGAAAGTCGGCGATGTTGCGAAATTTCAACCAACCTTAAGCTTTGTAACGGCACGCAGCTTGCAGTAAAAACATTAATGAGCAATATATTACTATGATTCCAACAGATGTGCCATTTCAATTTAAGATAACAATTCCCAATTCGATTAGCATTTGCAATCATAAAAAAACAGGGACATGGACAATCTTTAGAATTGTGTGATTTAGATCGGATTGCTTCTCGCGTGGAAAATTACATGCTGCCTTTTCTAGAATAGGCATAAACCTGATAATGTCTGTATTTATACAGAGAACGAAAACACTTAAAATAACCCTCAAGAATTATGAAATTGTAAGAATAAACATATTAGAAAATATGTGCTAAATTCTTTTAAAATTAATTAAATTGAGTCACAGCAACGCGTGGCTGGGCACCGCTAGTTTTCTAATGTTTATTTTTACAATTTCACAATGCTGTATGATTGTTTTGCTTAAACAGTTTTTAGAGAAAACAAACCAAAGATAAATTTAATATAATAATGCCATAAAATAATTTAATTTTATTATTTATTAAAAATTTAAATGTTCGTCTTTTTTCGCGGCCATGGCAAGATTTTCGAAAAAGGCGTATTTTTACCTGATATAGTTGTGACTTATATATGAAACCTATATAGAAACACTTCTCTAATCTAGTACTATGTTGTGTCAAAATTTCGGATAAATTGGTTAAGAAATTTACGAGAACATTCATTTGATACAAACACACATTGCATTTTTATTTGTATAGATAGCCTTTGTAATCTTTAATTTCACAGTGAACGACGAAAAAAAGCCCAGTCAAAAACCAAAATGATTTAGTTTTCTTAAGAAAGTTTAATAAAATTCGAAATTATTTGCCATCAAAAGTTAATTTGTCTCTAGCTATTACAAGTTTACAACGCGCAGAGGAATGTTAAATGAGTGGTAATAAGATACCTTTTTCAAGGCAGTAATCGCCTAGAAATCCTTCTCTACAACCTCCTAAACAATTTCCGTACATATTATATGGGCCACCACATTTAAATTGTTTGGAGCATTTAATTGATTCAACCGGACTTTGTCTCAAGCAAGCTGTCGCGGATAAAATTCGAACCAACAATTTTCTTTTGAATAATCCTAATATTATCAACCATTTAACATACTTTGATAAACGGACATAGTATTATCTCCTCCACAAATTTCTTTTGAAAAATTGCACATTGTCTTGCAGAGTTCAACTTTAACATCTTCGACAAAAATATTGGAGCAAAAGCATGTCAAACCACCCTACGAAAAGCATATATTTTTGATCGAATTAATATTGTAGTGAATGAGTTTTAGATTTATCGAACTACCCTAAGGAAAGCGTAGTTATACTCATCACAGTTCCGAATGCATTCTGACACAGACATGATATCGCTGCTCACATTTTTCGATTGATCTTCAGGTACAACGGATGCACAATGTCGGTAAATGGGTAGTCTAATTATTCCTGAATATCATAATTTGCTTCGGGTCATAAATAAATATAAATATTATATGTTATTAATAATGAATCATTTAATTAAACTGTTAAATAAACGAACAACTAACCTAAATATACCGAAGTGAGCTCAAAACCACCACAGCTTGTAAGACCATCATTGCATAACATGTCACATGATTCAGGCGGCATTTCATCTTTGTCATCGTAATCGTTTGCACAGGAACATCGGTTATTTTCCTTCATGAGCATTGATTTGAAATTTTGATGGAATTTTTTAGAATTTAAAACAAATATGATGTAAATACAGAATCGTGACATTCCGAAGAAAATGATCATTATTAAACTTTAAAAAAAATGGAAATTAAAATGGAAAATCAAGAAGATGAAGATACCTTTATGCCAAAATATAGAAAATTGGAACAACGGACTTGGCAAATATTAGGCATCATTCGAGTCGCTGATAACTCATTACCCCCAACAAAATTTTTGAAACATCCTCGGAAATATGTCGTCTTTTTGCGAGGAATTCCAGTACCTTTATTGTTAAGGGCCCGAGAATTTAAAAATTTTATTAAATTAATATTCATATTCATTTCGTTAAATAATGTTTAAATTTAATATTTCTTGCTCGTAATAAAATTAATATTTCCTACAACAATACAATTACCTACTCTTTTTAAGTATTAATTATTAGAAATATATCACTTGGCGACGAGAAAAAAAATTTAATCATGCCTAAAGGATCTGGTTTATAATCATGGAAGAAAACTGAAGAATAGATAAAGAAAATCGTCATCGAGGGAGGAAGAATATCGACTTGAGATAATATCTGAAGAGAAACGATAAAAATCATAAGACAGACGAATATTTCCTCAAAGTAAGTGGAAGTGTCAAACTATCGAGCCAGGAACCAGGTTTTCTGATTCATTCATAGAGTTGACAAGAATAGCGCTAATACGACAATACATTTACTTACTCTTCTTAGTAATGAATTACTACAGACATAACATTTGATGAGAATAAAAAACACCCATGCCTTAGTGCTTCGAACTGGTTGATAATTATGGGAGAAAATCGTAGGATAAATAATTAATATAACATTTGAAAGAGGAGGAATATCGACGTAGGAGAAAATTTGAAGAGAAAAGGGGAAATCAAGAGAAATGAATATTTTTCACAGTAATTGAAATCGTCAAAGTATCGAACTAGCAAACAGGTGTGCTGATTCACTCATAGAGTTGACAAAAATAGTGTTAATGTTCAGTTAAGATCCCCAATCTTGAAAAATTTTGATAACATAATTATAGCTTTGCGAGATGTTCTTTTGGGGGTCCAGAGCGGACGTGCCTGATGAAAAGCTAGCCCGATCGATGGTGACAAAATTGGATACGTCGTCAAACAACAAGTTAACAACAAGATCAAGAAGTTTGTCACGATCTTCAGTAGAGTGTATAATTTTTCAGGGTGGTGATCGGAGATGGACATTGAAACGTATTCACTGATAGTAAATGGCATGAGATGGGTCAGCTTGACATCAATAGAATCGTTTTCTACTGACATCATGTATCCGTTTAAAGATCCTTGTAAAACCTCATGTAAATCCACTAGAAGAGAAGGAGGTGTCAATACATAAATGTTATTAAATTTTCTAGTTACTTATCTTTCCGTTAAATAATGTTAAACCTCATTGGTTCTTACTGATAATAAAGTTATCATTTCCCACTACCAAATCTACCAACTCCTTTTAACAAATAATTACTAGATTTATGACACTTAAATTTTTTAGCTTCTCGACTAGCTAGATCCATTTAATTCCAAGCATTTTGACAATATATACCTATATTGTGAACTTCTATTTCCGAAATTGGTAATTCATAGATTTTACTAGATTCAACAACTACTACAGATGACAGTGCATCCTGTGGACCACAATTTATTCTCACTCCACGAGGGGACGTGAACGTTCCCCAAAATTCAGAGCATACCGTTTCAGTCCTATTGCGGCTTTGCAACAATAATTTTAACAGCGTGTTGGTTTCTGTTTCACAGAGATAAAAATGTAAATTAGCAAAATACGTTTGTTTTCTTTCAAATATCCTTAAATAAATAGTCATATAAATAGACCTTATCAAGTCTGAAACAATACAGATATGAAAGATATATCTTGTAGGGTAAAACTATAAACCCCCCATATTGCATCACACTTAGCTCCGCCCCTTTGTTTAGATTTGAATATTTAGTCCCACCCACCATAGTATAAAATTAATGTTTGTAAAAACCGAACGTAATGAAAATGTTATAAAAATTAAAAGTCACAAAATTATAAGTTTTAAAATTTTATTTACACGGGATAATATCTCCGTACGAGATTTAGAGCCTGCTCAAATAGTAACTCCCTATCAAGCGGCGCCAAAGGAACCCCGAGAGATATGCTTGGATGTGCCCAGGATAAGTTTCTCTCACTTAAGTAGATCAAAGTATATACTTACCAAAATACTGTTTTGGCAACGAGAGCTTCATGTTTTAAAAAAGTCTGTGTCCGAACTGACCGGATGTTGTGACATTTGGGACAATTCCGTATGTATCCATCAATTACATCAGCTCTCGCGCTCAGCCTGATATCAACATCAACACTGTTACAGTTGCTTTGTCTTGCCGCTATCCCGTGATCCACGGGCCACTGGATTGCATGTAGTTTACTGGTTAAAATTATTTGCTGGATCCTAGTGCCTTTCGGTTTTTACCTATGTTAAATTTGTACTTCGGTGTACAGGACTTAATATTCAAATCTAAACAAGGTGAGGTGCTAAGTTTGTGATGCAGTAGAGGGGAGTGACTTGATCGGTTTTACCGATCATAAATCGCGCTCGCTAAATTGTAAAGCTCGCTGCAGTAGACCCCCTCTAGCAACGGAGTACATATTTAAAAGCTGAAGTATGTCTTTGCTTTGATGTATGACTTTTCTTCTTTGACAGTCAGTACTGTTGACTCAATCCTTAATATCTTTCTTCGTGACAGGCGAATAGAGAGGCTACTGCGCAGAAATTCAGAGACCGAATGGAGTCTCTCAATTGCCTTGACTTGAGTGCTGTTTTAGGAATATCATCGGGATATACTGGAATGTTGCAGTGAGAATTCGCAAGAGCAAATTTGCCGAATACTGATTTCCCACTGAGCCTAGTTATAATGTCAGAAATTCTTGGAATAGGGCACCTGTCTGGCTCGGCGATGCTGTTAAATCGTCGGTTGCCCCCACACAATTGCCATCCTTTATCTTTCTTGGGGACCACGTGCATAAATGCTGCTGGATTGCCGAAACATACCTGTTTGCAGTAGGGGCATAGATTCTGACTTGACAGACTCGATTTGTCTGGAAGAAATTGACGAAAATGAAACTAAACTGGCTTGTTAGACGTAAGTTCTATTGGGTGATGACAAGACGATGTAGTACGAGAATCTGGCTGCCAAGGAGCAAGTAACGACTGATAGTTCTTGAGAATGTCCATAACTGGCGGTGGAATATCTGGAAGGTTGGCGCATACCGGAGTTACCGAAGTTGGCTGATTGGCTTTGGCGATGACGAAAGTCCACTTGAAATCTCTAAGCAGTTTTTTGTTGGACAAGGTGCGAGTAAGTACTCCTTCGATTGTTAATGAGGTCCAATTTGCGGCTGGCTTTCTTTTTTATTTATGTATTCATCTTTCTGGATACACCAAAATTAACAACACCACACAAATTGGAAAAGGAATTTAACGGTGAAACCAATGATGGAATTATTCCCGCTAAGGAGGCAACTTATGTAAAGAGGTGGAATTGGATCGATTATGGGCAGCAATAACGTTAAGTTATTTAATTACAGCGGTTTATGAAAAATTCGAATTTTACGAGTGAATCAGGTGCGACTTATATAATTTGTTGAATTATGGCTAATGAGATGGATGACTTAATATCGAATGGTATGTTAGAATAAGATCGTGGACCGGTACATTTAATCTAAAATAATTTTACCGTTGATCTGGCAGGATCAGACCGAAACTCGTTTGAATTACGCAAGTTATAAGAATGGCAATCGCTTACTAAATCGAAATAAAAAAAAATAATCATCAAAAAAGGAAGGCAGCATGCCATGAGAGTATTTATTCACGAATAGGCCTATTTGATGTTTATGTAATTTTTGGATATTGAGAATATTGTGGTTAATGAATAGGGTTTGAGATGGTGATAGAAGATGACAATGAAAAATAGTGCGTAGTGATCTCTTTTGAGCTATGGTTAGTGAATTTAAACGGGATGGATAGGTGTCATCAGCAAACAAAATAAACTCGAAGAAATTAGAAGACAGAGATCAGTGATATATATTAAGAATAAGTGTGGTCAGAGGATAGAGCCTTGGGGCACGCCACAGATGATAAATTCTACTGTTGAGCTAGCGTTGCAAAAGCAGACCCGTTGAGTTCTATTTTCCAGGTAGGTACTGAACCAATTCAGAGCAGGTCCCCTTATTCCATTGTGTTCAAGTTTCCTTAGTAGTGTTGCGTGGTTCACGGTTTCAAATGCCTTTGATAAATCGAGAAATATTCCAATTGGGTATTTTTTTTCGGTCTAGGGCTTCTCTAATCAAAGTATATAAATGAATGAGAAGCATTGAGTTTGACTCTCGACGGAAGCTGAAGACGCCTCCGCAAAGGACGCTTCTGGAATTCCATGGATTATCAGATTGTTGGATAGCAGCTGAGTCTCCAGTTGGTCGACTTTGAGTTTTAAGTTTTCTTCAGATATTATCCTCATTTTCTACAGCACTGGCTGGGGCTCTTTCTTGAACGCTTCTGTAATGAATTTTGACATACATCTCTCCACCTCTTCACTTATTCTCTGGTAGAGCATTAGCAGCAGTTTCCCTCTGAGTCGGTCAGCGAGGCCATCTATTATTTTATCGTTCAAAGTCAGCTCGGAACACTCTATCGTAATCGGCTGAAGCGATTATCGATGGTTCCTGATGTTGAACTGAGCCTCCAAGATAATAGATTATGCCACGGCTGTTTCCTGGCTGAAAGCGGTTGACTTACTGATACTGCCTAAGTTTCCATTTTAGATTCGGGCAATCGGATCCTTATTTCGTAAGGCCGCGTAGAAAACACCATAAATCCCGCTAAATTATAAGGTCACACTCGCTATAATACAATATAGTAATAACCGTAAACTAGTAAATTCGTAAATCAGCAAGAGAAAATGTAATCTTTTACTGGAAGTATTTATATTAAGTTAATACTAGAGGTTCGTTGACTGCCAAGTAAAATGCTTTAAAAGCCGCTGCACTACCGACTTCCTATAAACCTTTAGACTTAGGAATTTTATTCCGCTTAAAACAATGTATTTTATTAATTGAAGCAGAATTTAATTCATTGATATATGAGAACAAAATACATATTTCAAATTGGCAACATTGGTGGGATGTCAAGCCAAATTTACATTCTAACCACGTATTTGAATGCGAAATGTTTTAAGTTGCTCAGGCCAACACGGATAAATTGGTTAATAACAAAGTTAAATTTGTAAAAAATTATATTGCATAAATTCAGGGTTGCGAGAATAGCAATGCAAAATAGACTACTTCATCTATAATTTATGATTACCTTTGCGGGCAAAAATCACCACATAATGAATATCATATTCTTCAATCAATTCTATGAACATTCTTCTGCAGCCCCGATCCAAATTAAAAGAAGTAGATAGATCCCTATCGCCATCGGTAATTTTGCGAAGAAACGTGCCCATACAATCGTTGGCATTTTTGTTCAGGGCAACGTTTACAGAAACAACGCCTTTATGTATAAAAAAAAGGTTATCATATCATTCATCATGGGTCGGGATAATTACGGGACTATAAAATATAAAACTTAATGATTATCATTCAAAGAAACATAAAAAATAAAACTAAAATAAAATAAAAAATAACATCAACAGTTCATTCATTTTTGTTCAGTTGATATTTTATGGGCAACAGCATTGAAATATCAGAATGTTCCTTGACTCTGACCACACATTGTTTGCTTCCTCTTCTTTGATTGACTTCTTTTAACTAGTCTGTGAAGAGCTTCTTTCAACATTATCTGTCCTCCGATCATTGGGTGAGTTTATTATTTTTTTCTCTCTTCCTTAACTTTAATTCGTTAGCATTTTCAAGAATTATGTTTTATATTTTCAAATTTGATTAGCATTGGTCTTAAAGGAAACTCAGTATTTTTTCCAACTAGAAAAATTTCTGTGAATTCATTAATTTTTTTTTCTGTAACTTTTTCAAGAGTTTCATTACAAGTGAAATAAAACATTGAGAATTAGAGGTACAGTTGAAATATTCGGAGTTGTGAGCGCGAATTTTAATTTGATAATTTCACTTCTTTTGTTTCGAGTTGGATCGAATTAGGAATTGTCTTCAAGTTGTGGCTTCCGAAGCGGTTATACTCAGTCCAATGATTCTGTATGATATTATGTTGATAATCTCGACAATGCTAATGTTTTGTTATTATTAACCCAGAGAAATGGTAGCAGTTGTTGTGGCTGATAAAGCAAGAGTTTGAATTATAGTAATAAAATGAGATGAACAACATAAGCATGATTGCATAAACACCAAACATATAATTATTAATTCCAAAATAGCTATCAATTTCGCAATTTATAGATTTTTAAATAAGCTCGGGAACATACAAAGGTATATTTATCGCTTTGTTTTCCTATTTAATTTGCCCTCACATTGATCATGAAATTGGTTTCGGTTCATCGTTTATTTTGTAAGTAATTAAAAAAATATAAGAAATGGTAGTAGGTAATATTTTGCTGGGAAAACCTATTTCTGAAAACCTAAAATTCATTTCTGGCGTTTCGCATATTAATAAAGTAATAAAGTTTATATTATTCCAACCTGTTTTCATTTGTTGATGACAGATTAAGACCGCCATTAACTTGATAAAGTTCAAAAGCAGACATGTCGTCATCTCCTACAAAAATTTCTTTACCTATAACTTAATTTTAATGTTATGATTATGCAACAATCGAATTAAATGAAATCAAATGTGGTTTTTTTTACGTTTTTGTAAAACAATTCTTGCGAAGTTTTTCCAAATACGATGTTTATATTGTTTATTAACGTTGTTTATGTTTATATGCTTGCGTAATATTCAATAAAGACTGTTGATTACAGAAAGGAAACTTATCGTAATTGCCGGATGATGTCCCCTCCTTTATAACCCGAATTATTCTTTAGTCCTATCGGTTGCCTCCCATTACTGTACAATGGACAGTATTTAAATAGGCATGATAGGAGGAGCCATAACAAGAGGAGGAGTTAATTTTTTGTAACCACATTTTGAGTACATATCAATGGCATTGATGTTATAGTTTTGTAAAATTATAAGTTTAATGTATAAATAAAAACAACTGGGAGCGTTATACTTGGGTATGTCAAAAAAGACCAGTTTTTCGATTCAAAATTGGGGGTGGCATTATACTTTGGTGATTACGGTATTATAATGCGCTAAATGTTGTTTTATTTTAGTTCTAGCTAGGTATCACTAAACTTGATAACTCGTTTAAACAACTAAGCCTAGACAGACGCAACAATAAATTGTGAATACAATCCTAAAGTAAATTAATCCTTGTTTTATATATTTAATTTAGAAACATAATTATATTGCAACACTACAACATGAATGCTAAAGTTTTTATTTTTGGTCGACCTGTCCTTATTTCTTGCTAAAGTAAGGCCAGCATTATTAAGATAAAATTTAATGAAATAGGCATGACATCTTCTTTGCCAAACTTTATTTTAAAGTTATAATTATTTATGTAACAACCCTAATGAATAGAATTAGGGATGGCTTGCACTGCATGGTATATGTAATTAATGCAAAGTTATTCTAAAATTGATATTTACGTTGTTTATAAACGTTGAATTTATGTCTTCTCCCTACAGTTAAGTAATGTTCAAAATAACAAAAGACTGTTGATGATAAAAATAAAAAAATAAAAATAGGATAAATGATAGGGATAAGGTGAGAGTTATTTACAGAACAACATGAAGAAAAGTAAAAGACCTGAATATTTAATATCGCGAGGGCCCACTGTTCTTAAGTTCATGTTTGAGCTACTCTACATGTGAGATATCATTGAGGAATTTTGGAATTCCAATGAAACTGCGTTTGGATCGATGGTTATAGCTCGAATCTTTGTTAAACCCTTATAATTGTTATTACAATGCCATTCGAAAGCCACAACTTGAAGTTTATTTGAAATACTTAATCAAATTTAAATCAAATAACATAAGTTCTATTTTAATTATTAAATTGAAGATCGAAATTAAGACTAAAATCATAGAAAAAAATGGAATGCTATTCTTTTAGCGTTAATTTGCCGTGGCAGCTGAGGCATTACTGACTTTCTTTTTCTTAGTTGCAATTGGAGGTTCGTCGAAACTTTCAGTCTTTTGAGGTGAAGCATAGAAGCTGAATTTGGAACAAGTCAATAACATGAAATTGATAAAAAAAGGATTAAAAAATTAAAATGTCTGGCAAATATTTTGAAAAACTCAGTATTTGAAACTTTAAAGAAAACGTCTGACCAGTTATTCAACTTACCAAACAATGAAGAACAGAAGCATTGAAAGTATAGGCCCTAAGTAAGCCAATATCGTCCAATATTTGAAGCGAATTACTTCCGGTTCGTTTCCAACACTTACATTGACTGATATTGAATAAAATACGCGATTACTTGGAATATGTAATTAATCTATAATTTGTATCTTATAATGCTTTTCCAAAATCATCAAATCTTAAATTTGTGCCCTTACCTATGCACACATCACTCAAATTCATCCTATTGAATCCTGGTAAGCACTCACAGATATAGGAACCATTCGTATTAATGCAAACTGAAGTTTCTGCATCGCATGGTTTAAATGCACATTCATCAAAGTCTGTGACATGGTAAGAATGGATTGCCTCAATTTGCATTTGACTCATTATAAAGTTTAACGTCTTTCTTATTCACCTTCACATTCAGAAAATGCACTTTTCCTTGAATATCCCACAATACATACGCACTTGATAATGTTATTATGAATGAAACATTCAGTGTAAGATTTATTTGTGCAAGGATTTGGTTCATCACAGGTGACTTGTGGATCTTCCTCTTTGTCATCTTTTGGTGAAACCTTTTTGTCATCTTTTTGAAAAACAATAATAGGTAATCGATGATCATATCTGATGTCGTCGATTTGGTAATATTTAGAGTCTTAAGTCGTTTTTTTGTAAAATAGGTGACTGAAGAATAGCAATTTATCCTTATAATTTCAATAAAGTATCATATCTATAGTAGGTGTTGATTTATGTCATAGTGTTAGGGTTAGGGTTAATATTCTTGGATGAACTGCCCGCGTTGACTTGGTAATGAAGTCCTTTGTGAACTACTGTTGAGAAAAAACTAATTAAAGTAAAATAATTACATGCCTAATTCGATAACTTAACTAGTAGAGACAAACTTCCATGTATGTTACATGATACGCAAATATATCAAGTTCTAGCATCTTGTATTAATCTTGTATTTTGAATAGTTAAACAGCATAAGTGATTCGTTAACAAATTCTTATATATTTTATAACGTATCATGGGTTAATAAATTGGTTATGCGGTGGTTATAATATTATTGCGCGGGTCTTTCATAATTCTCAAGTATTAAATTCGTTGCACGATGGATCCACATGATTGAACATGATTGAAAGCCGTTAGATTTGGGAACCTTTGTTCAGTTTCTGACTCACTTCTGCCTTATTTTATGGGAGTTAAGTTCTTTTTAATAATGGTAAATTTTTATTATTAATAATTTACTATGAGTTAGGCATACATAAGGCGTAAATGGCTTTTTGTTTGTCTGGGACTTATACAAATTACTTGACATTTGAAAATTTCAAAAGTGGAGCTGTTTACATTTATAATTTATGCGCTGTGATTGGATGGGATTAAATTAGGGGCTCTGCTCTAAGTATAATTGTTGTTAGTTTGACCCTAACCTGTAATATTTCTATTAAAAGTTCTTATAGTATACCCTAGTTTATTAACTGCTTATCTTTTTATGTTATCGAATTTTATGTTAATCTAATACAACTTTTCAATTTCGACTTTGTAGGAAAATCAATAAAAAAAAAACTTAATATCTTAATAGCACGTATACGTTTATATCAGGCAGGAAATCGAAATTAAAGTACCTCTTTCAGTGCAGTAATCACCCTGAAATCCTTCTTTACAACCACCTATACAAAGTCCGTACATGTCATATGAGTCAGCACATTGCATTTGTTTGGAGCAGTGTAGCGATGGCTTTAAAGGTTTTAGGCAAGCTGTTACGAAACGAAAATCGATATATCAAGTTTACTTGGATGAACAATTAGTAAATTATTTAGCATACTTTCATAAGTGGACATATATTCTTCTCCTCCACAAATTTCATTTGGATTTCCGCTGCATTTGATTGTGCATTCAGCATATTTATGAGCCGTAACCATAAATTCGTCGGTGCAAGAACATTCGTTGCCATTCTACAAAAGCATTTTGTTCTTTGATCAAATAAATGTTGTAGTAAATTAGATGTTTGTTATTTTGAAGTGAATATTACCATAAGGGCAGCTTGTTTATAGTCACTACAGTGTTGAAGGCATTTCGCGACAGTCATGGTGCCCTGCATTTTTGATTGGAGACCACGTGTCATCATAAAACAACCCTTATATGCAGGTAATCGAATGGATCCTAAATTTTATATGCATTTTTACAAGCAACGAATTATTACTTAATAAGCAATTACATATTATATATAAATTAGAGTGGTCCATAATTTAGTTGTTTAAAAATTTTAATCTCTAAAACCCTAGATTAGTTCTAACATATAAAAAGATTAATCAGGTTAATATGCGCAAGATTGAACCTAACAGATAGATAGCTTATTGAATTTTGGGCTCGGGAGAAGATTAAGTCAAGCAGAAAAATTATTTATTAATCTGACATAAGAAGATTAAGGTACGTTTTGGATTAGATATGTGATCGAGGAGTTTCGCTGGTTCTTGATCGCTGATTGAAAACCATGAATCATGTTCTGGGGTTCCCGAACCGGTTCGAAAAGCTAAACAAATACCTCTTATACCTATACAGTAGATTTCAAGGTTATCTTTTGACTAAATAATATCTTCAACCACACCTCAATACCGAAAAAGGATATTTTCCAGAAGAAGAGTCTCAGTGTCTTGAATTGGTCTGTCCGATACCTAAATCCTATTGCAAATGTTTGGGGATTGCTCAATCAAGTAAATTTTAATGTTAAGCACTTTGGAATTGCTTAAAAGCTCTGAACGAGGAAAGGTTAAAGTTGAACAATTAGACGATGAAACTCTTCTCGAAAAGATCGAGTTCAGGAAATAATTTAAAAAAAGGTGAGAAAACATACTATTAACTTTATTCATTTTATATTTTAAAAGTTTGTTTTAATGGGAAAATAAAGATTTTTGCTTGTATATGAAGGTCACTGATTTTCAGTTATCATATTTCTAATTTTTTTTGCTTGAAATACAAAGCTTAAATGACCTGACTCATTGAAATTAATCTCCCAGTAGCTAATGAACATCTACGCATCATATCAATAAATGGTTCAAATATGAATGGTATCAACAAAATTATGGCTAACAAATAAATGTTTCAACCCGACGACAGGCACTATATAAATGTTGTTAATATTCTATTAATACTTAAATTTAAACCGTCCCAAAGACAGACATCAAACCTATATAAACTGAGGTAGCATCACTACCACCACAGTTTGTAATACCATCATCGCATAATAGGTTGCAAGAATCCAAAGGTAATTCATCGTTTTCATCGTAATTCAATCCACAGAGACAATCGAATTTGTTCTTCAGAAATATATGGTTTAAATTTTAAATGAATTTGCGGAAGTTTAAGTCTTACAATAAAATAATATATTAGAGATACCTTTATTCCAAAAATTATATAACTTAAACTTGTACAAAAACTTCGACATTGCTGAGATACCAATGCATCCATTTTTCTTTCAACTTTAATAACAAAGTTTTTGAAGCATCCTCGAAAATGTAATATCCCTTCGCCAGGATTTCCAGACGCTTTAAATCGTTTGTAATTTATTAAATACATGGAGGCACTTAAATCGTAATTTTTTGAATAAATATACCAAGAGTGTGAACTTCGACTTCCGATAATGAAAGTCCCTCACTTTTCATCGATCTAATTTTTACAAAAGCAAACATTGCATCATATGATTTACAATTCACTCTCATTCCCTCGTCTGAAATTACACTGGGTCCCCAGAAATTTGAACACTCGCTATAATAATCTCCTGTACTTGATACTTCTACTATAAAGTAGTCCAATTGACCAGGTTGCGTTCCTAAAGCCATCAGGAAGATAAATTGCAATTACTGCAACTCCATGTAAAGCGATTTTTGTTTTCCCTATTTTAACTAAAAAAAATATATCTATCGCGGAAAAAATACATGTTTATATAACTTTGAAAAAAGCTTGGAAAGGTTAGTTCAAATAGGAGAAAGTGGAATATGATGGGATGATGGATGATATGATTACCCTAAATAAAATATATGACAAATTTTAATTTTTTGACTTTGATTTGATAATAATTTAGAACTAAAAATAATAATAAACACTAATTTTGACTCAGTCATTGATTTTATTACCTGAACATCGATATTTTGAAATCATATATTATTATTAATATTATTATTATTATTATTGAGAATTTTAAGATGGACCATGACGTACTGAGTTTTGTATAAGAGCAATATAAGGCACATTACATAATCAAATGCAAATTAATTTATTCTAGGTCTATGTCATAATTACCTCTGCCGGCATGAACAACCACGTAATGAATTTCATATGAACTATCCAAATTTATAATGATGTGGCTTTTCTGGCGGAGGCATTCGTCTGTCAAGATATCATATCTAGAAGGATCCTTATCGCCGTCGGTAATTTTGAACAGTTCTTTGTCGTTACAATCTTTGGCACCTTTGTTCAGAGCAACGTTAACTGCAGTAATATCTGTATGTATATTTAGAGAATTTAGGTATCAACATAAGTATAAGGTGGTCCATGAATATTTTTGCTATATTATTTTATTTGTGTGGAGGAGGAGTTCTGGACTCTCTAGCAAGAAAGAAAAAAATTCGACAAAGATTCATGCAAAGTTGTTCTTACTGGATTGGAGGCAATCCTCGCTTTTCCTAATCTCCATATTTAAGCGATCTCTTTCAATTAGTCAGTAATGAATAATAATTAATCATGGATTTTTTTAATAGAGAGGATTGCAATACTAGGTCTATATCTGGTCTGAAAGGAGAACCGTTCTTTCTTTACCTCTCCCAAGAAGTTCACTTTTAAGCTCATCAAGCTGCTTATTGGAACGAATGGTTGTTTAGCATAGATCTTGTTCAGAAAACAATTTAAGTTAAAGCCATACGAAAAAATAGTGCATCATTTCATTTTATTTATCCTTTTTGCATAAAAACATTCCTAAAACCATGACTCGAGCTTGAACTTATATAGAAGCGCTTGCAAATTATATTAAGGTTAGTTCAAATAGGAGAAAGTGGAATATGATGGGATGATGGATGATATGGTTACCCTAAATAAAATATATGACAAATTTTAATTTTTTGACTTTGATTTGATAATAATTTAGAACTAAAAACAATAATAAACACTAATTTTGACTCAATCTTTGATTTTAGTACCTGAACATCGATATTTTGAAATCATATATTATTATTGTATTATTATTATTGAAAATTTTAAGATGGACCATGACATACTGAGTTTTCTATAAGAGCAATATAAGGCATAAATTCTGCTAAGTTGCGAAGCAAGCATAGGGCATTCATTATCATAAATGTTGAAATCGAAGTTTATTTATACTGTTACCGACCTGTTATCATATCTTGCAGTAAAATGAAAATTGCCATTAACTTGAACAAATTCCACAATGGACATACCATCTTCCATAAAAAGTCCTTGTCTTCAACCTTAGTATAACGTTATAATTAACGAAGAAATCTTTATGAATTGATCATACAATCGTATAAATATGAATAGTATTTTTAAAATGTAAAAATAATATCAGAAAGTCATTTGAAAAAACAACTGGATATTTATGGGTACAAAGTCTATTTGAAATGTTTACGTCACACTCAAAGCGCAAAGTAAAATGTAAAATGAAATTAAAATGAGAATGGTTCACTCTAAAAATTTAATTTAAAAAAAAAAACAAACATTGTTGATGAAAATTTATTTGCAATTTTCTCAAATTACTTCGCATTACCTCACCAAGAAGAACATCCCAGATAGCAAAGATGGCCAGCGATGGTCAATTGATGGCAAAACGTTCGGACCAAAGTCGGCAGCCGCACCTTAACCGCCCACGGTAATGATCGCCGGCACTACTCTTAGAAGCCGATTTATTTGGACCGCTTCCGGCAGCCCACTTATCCCCGGAAAAGTATCGTTTTATTGGTTTAAGAAAAAAAAATTAGCTCATTAGCATCCTTTTATTGCTAGTTTGAAAAATACATAATATAATCAATCTTATACATAGACATACAAACACATGCATAAAAAAAACACATCTAAAAGTAGTCGGTCAAACAATCATGCATACACACATACATATATATATATATATGTTTTTCAACAGTCTTTTTGCTCTTCCTACTATTCCTCAACCAAAGCCGAATATTCGTCTCTAGAAGAATCTATTTTTGAGAAAGAAATAGTTATTGCTATTTTAAAAGCCAATATCGAGTCAACTTCGACTGAAAATGACAATCACTAATCCTGTCCTCCGAAAAACTTACAATCTACTGCAATGATAATTCTGTTAGGATCAAATGTTGCTCTATGATTTTGGCATTTAAAATTTCGATATTATGCAACATTTGAATAAACAACATTATAGTTTATTAGATATACTTGAAGTTATATCATGTTTCGGTACTTCTTGAATTATTGTAAAACCATTTTTTCATTTTAACAGGTAATAGACCCCTTTGATGATTCGAAGTTTAATGATTAAAATTCAAAGATTTGAAGATAAATTCGGTTCTAACTTGTTTATTTAAACGCTCTATATGGAAGTTGATCAAAATATGCTAAATCGTGCTAAACACATCTTAACCGCTTTTAAAGTTTCCAAAAGTGTCTAAATCGGTGTATTAATCTGCACAAGTGATATTTTGATTTTATTTTTTCTTTGTTGAATCTTTTCGTGAAACCTTTTTTTGACCCGTTGAGCCCTTTGGGGGAGAAGATGCCTGAAACAGTAGAAAATGCCGTCATTATTAATATTAACGCCATACCCAATATAGACACAATTTAACTCCACCTTTCGACATGATTGACAGCAGTGTTGCTGATTTGATTCTTTGTTATTTTATTGAATAACATACGTATATTTATATTATTTATTTTTCTATTGAACAAAAAATAATTGTTATAAGGATTGTCGCAATGAACGTGAATATTTTCTTGAAGAGCCAGGTGTGAATTGGATACAACGAGCACTATATATTTTGGAGGGCATGCATCAGTCTCATTACCTTGTTTTTACCATTTTTGTTTTTCTTCTGCAACTTCGGCACCGACTGTGGAGTGACCTGCGGGGCGGGAGCAGGGGCGGAGGACGACACGGTCCGAACTTTCTCTACCTTCTCATTAATACTAATCAGGTTGTTTACCGCAGACTGGTCTAAGTTTGGCTGGCCTACAGTTCCCAAAGGGTTAATTTCATCCGATGGGATTTCATTTAAACTTTCAGTCTTATTTGGCGAAGTGTAGAAGCTGGAATGCATGAACAAAAACTTTTTTTTAATCACAATTAATTTATGCCAAATAACTTAAATGTTACAATATGGTCTAAATTATTACTATTTTACAAGCTATAAATACTAGCGTATGCCTTAATGAAAATAATAAAGCTATTAATGACAATATTGAATTTGGTCTTGATGACGGAGGTGAAAGATGATGAAATCAATTAAATTTCAGCAAAACCAACCAAATGATGACTAATAGAAACACAACTGATAATATGGGTGCCAAGGAAACTAATATCATCAAATATTTGAGATTTTTCAGCTTCAATTCATTCCCAACACTTACATTGGCTAAAATTGAATAGAAGTAGTGATATTTAAAAGACATATTCGAATGTTTTATCACAATCCCTTGATAACTGACTTATGTGCTGATTAGCATCTCATGTTAACACGGAGTTGTACTAAACTGCAATTATAACAGTGAAGTATTGGGCGGTGAAGATCTGAGCCATACTTTGTTTCAAACACCCAGATGGCATCAGATTTGCAACTCTACTTTGTAATTATGCATAGTTTTCAGCTATCTGCTAAATGCCACCATGTCAAATAAAGTTTGCAACGGATAGATTGTCCGTTTAAAAATAAAAGTCTTTCCATTGTTAAATTTCTAATTCTGTGGTTCACCTATGGTATTTGTGGCTTGCTATTATACAAAGTTTGATTTCTTTATTCTTGACTTGTAATTATTCAATACATGTCTAATTGATATTGGACTGCTCAAAAATTCAAAGCACTAAATTTAAGATTTCTCAACGATGTTGATGGTCTTAAAGATAGAACATATTGGAAATTTAAAGCTTCAGAGAAACCCATTTATTACCAACTAGAAGTGGCCAGCCAATCGCAGACGTAACTCAATCTGATTAATTTTATAGGAAAGAATTTTTCTAATATGTTTATTTTTATAATTTCACAATGCTTGAGAATTACGATATTTTAAGCTTTTTCATGTCCATGGCAGGATTTTCGAAAAAAGCGTATTTCTACATGATATAGTTGTGGCATATACATGCAACTTATATAAAAACACTCATCTAATCGAGCACTATGTTGTATCAAAATTTCAAAGTACTTTCAGAGAACATTTATATGATACAAACACACATTGCATTTTGTCTCAGTGATAATGTAGATTTAGAGTAGACCAATCAGCATTACACGCTATTTTGAGTTGATGTTTTGTTATGAAGCAGTGTTAAATTTAAAATTTATATAGAGATGTAAATAAATTTAGCAATATATAATATATGTACAAGTGAAAATATTGGTATTACTTAATTCGGTAACTAGCTTTATAAAGTTCAACACTCAATTCCTCAAATGGTAATTCAAATTACTAAAAGTCTTTATCACTGTAGGCTTTCACCTAATTATGGAAGTGGTTATCCCAACTATCTGAAATACTCTAAAGCTCAATTTAACAGAGAACAACACCACAATGCGATATAAGTGAATGACACAATTATACTTTTCCATTTAACAAAAATTCAAAATTTTAATTAGAAATATTTGCACTTTAATTCTTATCTTATAATATTATCTTGCAATCATCAAATCATAAACGTTTTTTACCTATGCACAAATCACTTGATGTAATTCTCCTACTGAATCCTGGTAAGCATTCACAGACATAGGAACCATTCGTATTAATGCAAACTGCAGTTTCTGCGTCGCACGGTTCAAATGCACATTCATCAATGTCTATAATGATAACAATGATCTTTTATTTTTGTTACATTTACAAATAATAAGTTGTTATTCTTTAAATTTAAAGAAAGTTATCTTATCCACCTTCGCATTGAGAGAAAGGATTGGTCCTTGTGTATCCAACAATGCACTCGCATCTGATTTTGTTTAAATGAATGGCACATTCACTGTTAGTCGCGCAGTAATTTTGTTCTTTACAAAAAAATTGGAGTATTTCATTTTTGACAGGAACTGAAACTGTGAGCAAAAATATATCATGTTTTCCATAATAGAATTCCTACTCATTTCTTTTTCCTCAAACTAAACCAAAACCGGTAAATTCGATAACAAAAACATCAGTTCAATGATTGATCAAAAGGGATTTATTTGATCAATTGGCCAACCTAAACCTTATTTAGCATTTAATTTGTTTGAAATCTATGGAGAATTATATAATCCGACGGAAATATATTAATATAAGAAAAAATAAATGGCGGGAGGTTATACATAGATCCTGTTAGATAGATATAGATTCACGCAATTATGTGAAGGTACTTGATTTGATAAATTTCAAAAATGTTGAATTTTTAAAAGCTCAACATATCTTAAAACAAAGAGGTTTAGCTTTGGTAAGAAACTCAACAAAAGCAAACCTTAACAAAACTTTACTCCAGTCAAAATCATAAAAATTAATTTGTCTGGTTTAGGGTTTTTTTTTTTTTGTTATAACACACGTTAATTATAATGCTTATTGTTACAACTTCAGAATATCGAGATCAACACGGCTTATTAGGATCAACGCAATACGACACAACACGACACAGTACGATACGAACACGAGCGGAATTAAAACGGAAAACAAGCGTGCCTCGTCGCACGAGGTGCACAAAACCAAAGATACGTATAATCCCACAACACCCCCCCCCCCCCCTAAACGATTAGGTATTTCTTCCTCTGGGGATCCATCTCCAGCCTTCTCGGAGGTCGGCGGTTCCTTGCGGATCTTTTCTTTGGTGTCCGAGGTTGCACTGGTGGAATGACATGCTCCACTTCGCACTCTGGAATTTCCTGTAGTTCCGGCGTGTGTGTGTTTTCTGCGGTTGTCTGGGATGTCCCACTTAGTGGCAGGAATGGCAAGTCAAATGCCTCACACATCACCTTCAGTGAATCATCCTGCGCACGCTTCCTGAGCTGGTTCGCGTGGCGATGGAGCATTTTGCCGCTTGCCTCCACTAGGTAGACTTGCCGTCCCAGTCTGCGCTTGATCCATCCCTCTATCCACTTCGGGTGACTTGGATCCTTGTAGTCTCTTACGAAGACTGCGTCTCCCTCGGCAAAATCTCTCATTCGCCTGTGGATAGGTTTCCTTTCTTCCATCTCCTGATCCGCTCTTGGGAGATGTTTTACTGGACTTTTGAGTTGGAGGTCACTCAGGGGAGTTCTCAAACGTCTTCCTAGGAGTTTTTATGCCGGCGTCTTCAAATCCGTCAAAGACGTGCATGGCGTTGTCCGGTAATTCAGCAGGAATTTCTGGAGCGCATCCTCCATCACCTCCTCCCCCTGCAGCTTTTGTAGTGTACGCTTGAATGTGTCCACAAAACGCTCGGCTTGCCCATTGCAATGAGGCTGGTAGGGCGGTGACTTGACGTGTTGCATTCCATTCCTCTGACAGAACTCTTGGAACTCCTTGGACGTGAACTGTGTCCCATTGTCCGAAACTATCACTTTTGGGTATCCCTGCTGTGCAAAAATCCTACCCAGTTCTCTGATTGTGGCAGTGGATGTTGAAGTCCTCATCTTAATAACTTCAGGCCAATTGGAGAAGGCGTCCACCACGATTAAGAACATCACTCCTTCAATCGGGCCGGCAAAATCAATATGGACCCTCTCCCAGGCACAATCCGGTTTCGGCCATGGCGTCAGTTCGTTCCTGACAGGCATCTTTGCAGCCAACTGGCATGAACTGCAAAGTCTCACTCTGTCTTCGATGTCCCTGTCAATTCCTTGCCAGTAAACATGCAGTCGAGCTAGCATTTTCATTCTAGTTGTCCCAGGATGTCCCTCGTGCAGCATCTTCAAAATTCGGCCTTGCAGGGCTGATGGGATCACGGCTCGTGTTCCCATGAAGAGTGCACCTTCATGGACTGACAGGTCCTTAGAACGGCTGTGGAAGGCGTGCAGAGTCGATCCAGCCCGGAAACTAGGCCATCTACCCGTTCTTACACTTTCAACAACCAATTTTAGCTCGGAATCTTCCTCAGTCATCCTCTGAATATCCTCCTTTGTGACTGGCAAGTTTCGGATGACATCACTCTGAACTGCCTTGACATCCCTTTCGATCTTCGCAATGACGATGTCTTCATCTTCTGGCAGCTTCTTCGTAGCGATGAGACGGGACAGCGCATCGGCTTGACCAAAGTGAGTGGATCGCCTATACTCGATGACAAAATCATACGCAAGCAAGACGAGTTCCCATCGTTGGAGCCGATTTGCTGAATGAGCTGATATACCAACCTTGGATCCGAAGATCGACAACAGTGGCTTATGATCAGTCAGCAACATGAAGCTTCTGCCGTATATGTAGCGATGAAATTTCCTTACCGCAAATACATGTACTAAGGCCAGAGCTTCTTTCTCGATCTGTCCGTAGTTCTTCTCTGCCTTGGTGAGAGATCTACTGGCGTGTGCGATCGCCTTCTCCGTGCCGTTCGGGAAGCGATGAGAGATGATGGCTCCCACTCCATAGTCACACGCGTCCGCAGCAACGACGATGTCCAGTGCAGGGTCGAAGTGCGTCAACAACAGATCAGACTGCAACACTAGCTTGAGCTTGTCCAGCACTCTTTGGTGTTCAGCAGTCCACACGAATTTGTCTTCTCTTTCCAGATCGTCCAGGAGGCCTCTCATTGAACGCATATCTGGCACAAAAGACGAGTAGTAGCTTATCATACCTAAGAACGATTTCAGCTGCTTTTGATCCTTAGGCGCTGGCATTCCGACAATTGCTTGTATTTTCTCGGGATCTGGTCGACGGCCATCTTTTGAAACCACGTGTCCCAAGAAGTTGATTTCAGGTTTTGCGAAGGAGCACTTCTTCATTCTGACGCGGAAACCACAATCTGCAATTCTTTCAAACAAAGCCTGGACGTTATTGTTGTGCTCTAGAATTGTTGATCCTGTCACGATGACATCATCTAGATATGCCGCACAGCCATTAAGTCCTGTGATCATTCGATCCATGGCTTCTTGGAAAATGCCAGGTGCGCATTTGACTCCGAAGGGTAAACGCTGGTACTGGAACAGGCCCTTGTGTGTATTTATCGTCACCAGTTCCTTCGAGTCATCTTCGACTTCCATCTGCAAGTATGCGTCTGCGAAGTCGATCTGGGTAAACCATGCGCCTTGGTTTAGACGAGCGAAGATTTCGTCGGGTGTCGGCAGAGGGTGACGGTGCATCTCGAGTGCTTCGTTTAATCCTGTCTTGAAATCAGCACAGATACGGACTGATCCGTTCTTCTCCACTACAACAATCGGGGCAGCCCAATTGCTATAATCCACTTTCTTCAAGACTCCTTGTTGCACTAGACGCTCCAGCTCTGTGTTGATTGCTTCCTCCCGAGCGAACGGAATCTTCCTCTGTCGACAAAAGGTCGGACGAACTCCCTGTCTTACAATCAACTGTGCTCGAGTCTTGCATTTGCCCAACTCCTCTTCGAAAACATCCGGGAACCTTTCAGCCAAACTCTTGGCAAGTTGTCTCCCTTCTTCTTCTGGCTTCTGCTCAATCTTGCAGCAGATGGCATTGAAGGTTTTCTGTAGAGGTGGCAGCTGATTACCACTCGATGCCCAACAGTTGATCTACGTTTTCAGCCACATAGCAGCGACCGTGGCCTGAAAATCCTCCGCAGGTGAACTTAACATCAAATTGACCCAGGACCTCAATCGGCGTTCCATTTGCAGCTCCCAGTGAAGTCGTCGTTCCTTCCAGAGATGGCGAACCTATCTGCTCCCATGCGTCTCTGCTTATTATCGTGACGTCTGCACCAGAGTCCAACTGCATTCTGACCTTGGTTTCTCCGAAGCTAACTTCAGCGTACCTTCGATTGGTCCTGAGATCTGTGTTAATTTTTCTGACTCGCCCCTTGAATTTCGATTCCTTTGTGTGGCAGTCCTTCTGTGGGCAATCCTTCTTGAAATGTGACAAGGATCCACAGATGAAGCAGGCACCCTTGGACGATTCTCGAGGATTTTCTTTGCTAGGGAAAATATGTCGAGTCTTCTTCCTCTGGTGGCCTCTTTGAACTGCATTCACAGCCTGTGTACCGTCTACCATGTCGGCGTCTTTCCTCAGACTGACAATGTTATCACACTCGTTTACCATGTCTTGTAGAGTGCATCCTTCCTGCTTCTCCAGCTTGGACAGCATTCTAGTTTTGATGTCGGCATACTTCGATCCAGTTAACGCAGTTATGTAGATCAGGCATTTGAAATTTTCCACTGTCAGAGTGTCGATCCGAGCCAGCGTCACCATTATATTTATCATCGTACCCAGTTTGCGGAACGTCATGGTGACGATGCTCAATCGCATGGCGTCGAATCTCCTCTTGAAAACTGAAACTTTGTCACCGAAAATGTCTTCCAAAGTTTCCTTCGTTTGCTCGTAGGACACAGGGAGTGTGTAAAACCGAATATACGTGTGTCAAACGGAAAGAAAAATGCGGTACCTCTTTCATAGCAGTATTCGCCCCTAAATCCTTCTTTACATCCACCTATACAAAGTCCGTCTTTGTCGTATAAACCAGCACATTTCATTTGTGTGGAGCACTTGGTCGATGCAACGCCAGTTCTCAAGCAGGCTGCAATGGTTTAAATCCAGAGTAACAACTTTTCTGTGAATAACCATTAGCCATTTAGCATACTATTGTATATTGAGAAAAATGTAGTTCCTCCACAAAATTCGTTTGAATTTCCAGTACACGTTCTATTGCAATAGGTAGGCTTAATACCAATTAAATCAAGCGGAGCATTGAGGCAATAGCAAATGTTGCCGTCCTAGGAAAAAGTCATATTTGTATTCAGTAAATATTTTTTGCTATTTAAGAATATTTGAATAGTACCCTAAGACTAGCATAGTAGTATTCATCACAGTGTATGAGACATTTAGCCACAGTCATGCTGCCACTTATCTCTAATCTGAAACCTTTTCCTATGTTTTCACAATTTCGGTAGGTGGGAATTCTTATGGATGCTAAACATTAAATTTTTTGCAGTAAATATTCATGCATTGTTAATTTTTTTAAGGATCCTAAACATTATATTTCATGCATTATTAACCTTTTGTCATCACAAATTAGTAAATAAACATTTTAAAGAGGATATTATAAGTATTAGAATTGTCAAAAACTTTTTCAGACTTTGTATTAGAATAAACCATCAAAATTATAATATCAGTAAATATATTTTAAAAAAGTAAATCTGATAAAATTTACAGGTTTCAAAAGGCATATAATTTCTAAATAATCATGCATTGCAAATGTAAACAAATGTTCCACGGACTTGTACCAAATTACCATATATTGACTAGAATAACTTTGGTTTTTGCTATTGCTAAGCATTTCTCATTGATAACTAATGACTTTTTAGGGATAAAACCGAATCCACAAAGTTGTGGTGGATAGTGGAAAATTGTTGTTGATTGATTCAAGAGAATTGAGATGGTAAAGACTGTTTTGTCTTTAGAATTTGTGCTGCATGAACTATTATCATGAATGTATGTGAATATATTGTGAGTAAAGTTGTGTACAATATTTGTAAGCATTATAGAGTCAAAATTTCATCACCTTTGAAAATTGTCACTGATCATTGCAGGAGTGAGGAGCATGATAATACATTAGTAATAATTATTAAAATAAAATTTACAAAATCTAATATCAAACCTAAATAAACCGAAGTGAGCTTTTTTCCACCACATCTTGTAACACCATCATTGCAAAATATGTCACAAAATTCAATAGGTAATTCATCATTTTCATCATAATCGTTTGCACAGAGACATCTGCTGTTTTCCTTCAAGAGTTTGAATTTTAATAGAAAGTAAAAGTTGAGAATTTCAATAAAACAAATCTATACACATAAAGGAGTGAACCAGTTGATATAGTCTAAATATCAAAACATAATTAATAAAATAAAGATACCTTTATTCCAAAAAATAAAAGTTTTGATTTTATACAATGGTTTTGGCAGTCTTCAGGTATCATTGGACTCATGGATTTTTCATCCTTCTCACCAAATTTTTTGAAACATCCTCGAAAATATTTCGGCCTTTTGCCAGGAATATCTGTTGCTTAAAATCATTTGACTTCTATAATAGATGGACTCATTTAATCACAAACATTTATGACAAAACATAAATATATATATATACCTAAATTATGAACTTCTATTTCTGATATTGAAAATCCACTAATTGCAGGAGAACTAAGAATGACAGAAGAATGCATTTTATGCATTATTGCACAATTCAACCTGATTCCAATGTCAAATCTCAACCCAGGTCCCCAGAAGCGAGAGCACAAAGCATTTCCAGCATAAAACCAAAAGTATTCCAATTTCTTGTTTCCTCCTCCATGTTGAATATAAAAATGTAAATTAGCAATAGGGTGTTTTCCTAGGGAATAAATTTCTTCTTAGTATATACTCAAAATTTTTTTTTGGCAAGCTGATGTGGGATGGAATCTGATTTTATTAATAAACCAATTCTGAACCTGCATCACAAAAGATACTTAATCTTATTATAAAACTATATTGCTTGACTGAGCATATGTCAAGTTATATATTAAAGTTGTGCTATCGGTAAATTGCATAATCAATGATTTGTTCGTAGTTTTGGACAGAACCCTATGCTTCAATCACCATTTCCAACCCAGTCAGGTTCCATACGGTGAGGAAGGATCGTAGATTCGAGTCGACCTCTTTGCATCGGTTCAACACCCTACTCACCAGGGTCCATCAACATGTTCCTCAGACCACCTCGTCTGCCAACTCCTTCCCCAGGCAGAGCCCAACTGGGGAGAGAAGGAAGCAGACGATGCTTAATACCACCAATCAAACCGTAAGAGAGGTGCCCTGAAGAGATTTCATTTCAGGGAAAGCCACACCAAACCTCTTAATGGTCGTGAACAAACGACCTTGAATCCCCATCTAAGCTTGGCGATCCCACCTTCCTCTGGTCAAGTTTTGCCTGATTAACTGGCTCTATAAGAAGGACATTCTTGCATTATTCTCTTATGTTCTCCTTGTTGTTATTTTTATTTTCTTGAGCTCTATTTCCTTATCATATCCCCTCTTACATTGTTCCTCCACCATCTGCTTGGAACAATTCAGCAATTAACTGGTAGATGAATCCATTGGTCTATATCTTTTCTGAATTCACTTTAACCTTTGTCTATGATGAGAGGTTCCCATCAGCCTTCTTAGGACATTATTGCTGGAACTAGAGAAATTATAAAAGCTATATATGATTTAGCTTAATAATAGTTAATAATATGGTTCTTAAATTGCTGAATTTCATTGTTACAACAACAGAAACGCAAAATAGATAATATAATTACCTTTGCCGATATAAACAACTACAAAATGAATGTCATAACCATGAACCAAATTTATTGAGATGTTATTGCAGCTCCCATCCAAGGTATCATACCTAAATAGATCTGTATCGCCATCGGTTATTTTTGGCAGTACTTTGCCGCATCCACTGGCAACTTTGTTCAGAGCAATGTTTACCGCAATAACAGCTTTAAATAAACATAAAGAGATATTTTTATTTATGTTACAGTATGTCATGTCATGTTATATTATATATAATGGGTTCACAGTTAGAAAGCAGCCAGGAAATTTGCATGCTATCACCTACAGAAACCAAAACTTCTAAATATGAAATGTTCAAGTCCTTCAAAGGATGGAGTGATTTCAGTCATTACGTACTTTCAAACTATGAAACGCTAACATGCTTTATGAAAATTAAGAAAATGTTCTTACATCAATATCCTATAAGCTGGGATGACAATAAGCATTACAACATCAGTCTTCATAAGGTGCAACAATTGAAAGTTGCTGATACTGCCAAATGTGGCAAATATGCATTATATGCGAGGGAGTGTTAGTAGAGTGTAAACAAGTTTACTTCTCTCCGTTGAATTTTCGCATAAAATGTCGTTATAAATACGTTATATTAACAATAAATTACTGTCATTTGCTGTTCTATTTAAAATACATAAGTTCACTAAATTTCACGATATGGTGAGGTCTTTAACTCCAGATAGCCTTGAGGTAATTCTAAACTCTGTCATGAAGCAGGCAAATGAAAACTCGAACCTTTTGACGAAACAGTTGAGCGAACACGTGACCAATGCCTTAAACCAAATGAACACAAATATGAGCAAGATGCTGGAAGCATTCTCAACAACGGTACAGGTTATGGTGTCTCAAATAACCAAGATGTTGACTGCCGTTCTAAACGAGATGACCAAAAACTTCATGACCAGATTTGAGACTTTCGAGCAATTTATTGCAACTCGAGCTCCCAGCACGGATTTGGTAGCAATTAAGAACGCCTTGTGGGAAGTGGAAAGGGAAAGAGCCGAGAGGCTAAACTCAATTTGATTGAAGTTGGTGTTATGGAGCAACAAATGGCAATTACAATTAGCTCCTGAGAAATGCATACAACTCTCCATTAAGATAGCACGTACGAGAACTCCACCATGTCATTATACAGTTGCTTCACAAATCTTACCTCTATCTGACAATACCCGGGATCTCGTTGTCCTCATTGACAATGGACTCACCTACAAGGCCCACATCAATAATATTGTCCATAAAGCATTTGTAAGATTGAGACTGCTTCTCAAACGCTTCCACTCAAAAAACAAAAATTTGTCTTAACCAGAGCTTATTGCACCTATGTCCGACCAATCCTTGAATACTGCTCCCATTTTGGAGTCCACATTCTAAGCACTTAAGATGAAAATTGAAAGAGTACAAAAATGTTTCACAAGATCAAGATCCACCCCCAGCTTCAGAGCATATCATAGCAGACTACAACAACTTGGACCTAAAACACTCGAACATCCACGATTTTATGCTTATGCTACAAAATGGTCCATGGTCACGTTAAATGCAGCATTCCACAATTCCCTTACTTTCTAGCCTCCAGAACCCGTGGTGATCCCCATCGCTTACGCCAAGAGAAATGCTCCACCAGTCACAGGCAACATTTCTTCATTAACCGCATTATCAAACCCTGGAACTCACTACCATATGATGTCATTAACTCCTCAACATTTTCTTGCTACAAATCACACATGTCATCCCTAAACCTATATAACTATCTAACCATTACGTGGACTTGATTTTCAGTTGACATTGATGCTTGTTTCTGTTTCACTCTATTTTCTGTTGAATATCGCTTTTACAAAATGTGTAAGTGGTTATTGGATGACCCTTCATTTTGTTTATAAAAACAAATTTAAAAAAATACTAATTTTGTTTGTATGAACTATAGGAAACAAAATCAGTGCCTGTTTCTTGTGCGTGAGAAAAGGCAGCAGCTTGAGATATAGTCCAACATTGTTGAAAAGCAATGCAATAAATGGAGTTAGTTGATTGCATAAATTAAGCATGACTAGTAAATTTGTAATAACATAATAATGAAGTACTAAAGTTTATACTAATGCCAACTTGTTTTCGTTTCTTGCCAACAAACTAAGACTGCCATTAGCGTGATAAAATTCAGAAGCAGGCATGTCTTCATCTTCAGTAAATTCTTTGCCGTTAACTCATTTTAATAGAATTTGTTTTGTGTTGTAAAACAAATACAAAGAGGACATTTATAACGTTTATAAACATTGTTTATGTTTATTAAATAGTTGCAATATTCAAAACAACGCAAGTTTGTTGATGACAAAAAGTGAAACCGTAGCCTAAAAATCAGTGATGAGGTGTATTTTAAATCGTTTTTCTTGCTGTTATTTGGAATTGATTAATAAAAAAAAACCGTGATTTTCATGATTTTCAAAATCACAAAATCAGGATCAAAATTTTAAAAAATGCGACCTCTTTGAAATAATATAGTTTTCCTTTATTCATAGTGCTGTTCCTTTGTTCATTTGTTTCTAGTGGTTCTAGTGTTACCTCTGGTGTATAATTGTTATTATGGAAGGAAGAGGAGGAAGAGGAGGAGGAAAAGAGGAGAGAGGAGGAGGAGGAAGAAGAAGAAGATATAGTTTTTGCTAATGTCGAAGATGTTTTGGGTGAGGAAATGGACCTAGAGACACTGGTTATAAGATATTCTACCAGGTATTTGTGCAGTTCCATGTGTGACAAGATGGAATGACGCTGTTGTTGAGCGATTCCTTGGTACCTCTCCTCTGACTGACTCGGAGACGTGGGCCCCCATGGACATCAATCATATGGCTGTTCTCTATGACGTCACTCTCACTGAGGCGGTCGACAGGTCCCTACCTCAAGCGACTCCCTGCCTCCACAAATACAGGCATCCATGGTTTGATGCTGAGTGCATGAGGGAGAGACGCCTGACCCGATTCCGGCGAAGGCATGCTGCGTCTGCCAGAAGATGGAAACTAATTTGCGACGCCACCAGTCTTGGTAGAATAACTGTCCACTCCGGCCCCTCGTGTTTGTCGCGAGTACATCAACGATTGATGCTCCGCCGCCTCATTTCCTTCCCCGAGCCTCGGTTTCGAGGTTACTGGAATTCCAGCCAGCGACCGTCGGTGAGATTCAAGAGATCATCAATTCCCTTCCCCCCCCCCCCCCCCCAGGCAATCGGGATTTGACCCAATTCCCACCTGGCTATTCAAGAATGTCTCGTATGTTCTTGCATCACGCATCTGTTCAATAAATCTTCACACCTGGGCCAAGTTCCCCAGACCTTCAAGACAGCACATGTTCGGCCCATACTCAAGAAACCTACTCTGTACCTGCAAGCCTTTCAGAGCGCCTTGTGCTCCAACGCCTCCTTTTATACCTCAACAATAATGCACTTCTTCCCACCACTCGGTCTGCCTACAGACCGTACCACTCCATTGAGACTGCCATCCTGAAAATTATGTCTGACATACGTATGGCCCTGGATGCGGGACATGTTTGCCTTCTATTGCTGGACATGCCAGCAGCCGTGGAACATGGCATCCTCATCGCCAGGTTAGATGAAGCATTTGGAATTCGTCAAAATGCACTTCGGTGGCTCAGAATTTACCTGTCGGACATGACATGAAAACATGAAACAATATTGTCGCTATATTCAGTCGGCAACCTACACCTTGTGCAATCGGGAGTTCCACAGGGTTCAGTCTTTGGACCGATACTCTTTACCTTGTACGTTGGTGATATTGGAGGCATCATCTCCAAACATGGATTCTCCAGTCATCAATATAAGACGATACTGTGAGTCTTGAGGACGCCCCAGCCCAATATTAGTCGTATGTCGGATTGCCTCGATGAGGTCGCTTCCTGGACGACATCCAATTTCCTGCTGATCAGTGCCAACCACCAGGTCATCACCACTTATCAAGCTGTGATGAACACAGCTGCTCGACTCATAATTAGAGGGAGGACATCAGATCACATCACTCCAATGCTGGTAAACCTCCATTGGCTAAAGATAGAATTGCGTACAAGATTGCTCTCTTGGTGTATAAGGCTGCCACTGGCTGTGCCCCTCAATATCTGGCTGAGCTACTCACAAGTACCACAGCTGTTCCTGGCATGGAGTCTCTACGCTCCTTTGACAGTAGGACCCTGGTTGTTTCAAGGTCTCTAACCGTGAGGCAGGGTTACTGGGCTCCCTGCGTCAGCGGTCCCAAGACATGGAACGCGATTCCTCGGAACATTCGTCTGGCGCAGTCGTCAGCTTCCGCTCCAAACTGAAAATTTATGAAATCATATTGAGTCTATTTCTTTTCCTCTCATAGTGTTATATTTTATTTTGTTTCTAATCAAATTTCTAATTCCCTACTAGATATTCATTTTAATTCCAATTTTATTCTTTAATTTCCCTTCATTTTATTAATTTAGCCGCTAGTTTGTGGTTTGTTCGTTGGTGACCTTACATTCCTTTGGGATAAAATGGAGTACGTTAAAATTGGCTAAATAAATGTAAATGTAAATTCTAGAGTTATTCTCAGAATGCGTCACAAATTGAGTGAAATATGTGATGCCCTAAAGCTACCGGAATTTCATCTATGTGAGATTGATTTTCTAACGGAATAATCAGAGCAATGGAGATTCTTGCCACCACCCTGGACCAACTGCAGGGTGATAAAGGTTACTTCATGGGCATGATGTTGTCCAAACTGATAAAGGTTCGTTTCAAATTGAATTGCTGGCTCGAAGGAGATTTACAGTAACTTGAATGAAGAATTGAAAAGGTAAACTTGATGAAGATGGGTATGGATATTGTAATATAAATCAACAAAAATCTACACAAGACAGCACATTGAAGTACAAAATAAATGCATATTTCTTGGATAATGACCAGTCATTAGCCAACCTAAATGCTAATGACATTGTAAAAAGAACCTTCATAAAATGCATCTTCCATAAAAATTCCTTGCCTTTAACTTAGTTTGACGCTATAATTATCAACGAAATCCTTATGAATTGACTATACAATGGTGTAAATATGATTAGTATTTTGAAAATGTAAAAATAATATCAGAAAGTCATTCGAAAGAAACAACTGGATATTTATGGGTACAAAGTCTATTTGAAATGTTTAGGCCAAACTCAAAATATGAAAAATGCGCAAAGTAAAATCTAAAATAAAATTTAAAATAAATTTTTTCTTTGTTGTACCTATTCTTCGGACCTATTTTTGACCCGTTGAGCCCTTTGGGGAGAAGATGTCTGAAACAGTAGAAAATGCCGTCGTTATTAATATTAGTGCCATACCCAAAATAGACAGAACTTAACTCCATCTTTCAACATGATTGACAACAGTGTTGCAGATTTGATTATTTGATATTTTATTGAATAATATATTTATATTATTTATTTTTCTATTGAACAAAATTAATTCACTTAGTACATTGAATAAATGTCGAAGATTTATTTAATAAATTGAATCAGAATATACATTTCATATTAAATGAAAATAGAATTCATATTCCAAAGTTGTAATACTGCAGGGCAGACCTGACGTGATAGTTTACATTCCGATAAAAATGATAATAATAATAATAATAATAATTCGGACTGATTAGAGTATCATATGTCCAGGTGGACTTCAAGGCCACTGATTGGAACGGGGATCACTTTCCATGAAGAGAAAGATCTTCAGGGGGGTGGTAAGCCGGCTGGATCGGAGGTCGCTACCGAAGGATCTAGTGTATTCCATGTCCCAATGACATCGATGGACCTGCGGAAGAGGGAGCCTCTGGACCTGAGGCCACTTCTGTCCTAGAGGTGAGCGCTTCTGGTAAATGACAAGTAGGATGGTGAACGGCCCAGGATCGATTTTGTAGTAGATGCGCTGATGGTTTCGCAGCCGGTGTAGCTCATCGAGATGCGGAATGTACAGAATGGATCAGATCCGATCAGATGGAGACCAGGCATGTCTGGGAGAGGAAGCCCACATGACTCCGGCTTTGCTGCTATTCAGTTGCAGACGGCTGCTGAACATCAATTCACTGTAGTTCTCATGAAGCGGGACATTTTGGAAGAGAGAGCTTCGATCTGGTCGGGTTTGCAGTGACCGTAGACTTGTGTGTCGTCAGCATACATGTGACAGTGAAGTTCATAATACTCTCGAGTTCCGCTGTATACATCATGAAAATTCGCGGGCCGAGGACATCTGCTAAACACCCAGCTTTGGGGGCATTGCAAATTTTCGAGGCAGTGGGCAACCAGTGACCGAGGGAATGATCGGAGATGTAAGACCGGAACCACTCAAGGACGCAGTCCATGAAGCCGAAAGATTTCTCGAGTCGTTGGAAAAGAATGCCGTGTTCGAAGGCCGCCGAAAGTTGGAGGAGGACAAACAGCGACACCTTGCTGACCCCTCTTGTGGAAAAGGTCCGAAGAGAAGCGAAGTGCGGCAGTTTCGGTGGGGTGGTGCTGGTGGTAGTTATATTGATGTGCAGGGAGGAGGTTGTGGTGGTTCAGGCATGTTCTACTTTTTTTTTCAATACAGAAGTGATGTAAGATGATTTGAGAGGTTTGGGGAATTTGATGGCGATGATGGTGTTGTTGGAGACTGTTGAGAATATTGTCGCAATGAACGTGGATATTTTCTTGAAGAGCTAGGTGGGTATTGGGTACAACGAGCACTACTTATTTAGGAGGGCATGAATCAGTCTCATTACCTTGCTTTTGTTTTTCCTCTGGAACTGGTTGAAGAGCATCGACTGTGGAGTGACCTGCGGGGCGGGAGCAGGGGAGGACACAGTCCGAACTTTCTCTACCTGATTAATACTAATCATGTTGTTTACATCAGACTGGTCTAAGTTTTGCAGGCCTATAGTTCCCAAAGGGTTAATTTCATCCGATGGGATTTCATCTAAACTTTCAGTTTTATTTGGCGAAGCGTAGAAGCTGGAATGCATAACCAAAAACTTTTTTAATCACAATTAATTTATACCAAATGGTTTATATATTATGATATAGTCTAAATCATTACTATTTTACAAGCTATTAATACTAGTGTAGGGTTTGAAAGAATTAATAACATGAGAATAATAAAGCTATTAATAACAATAATGAATTTTGTGACGATCACTGATATGAAAGATGATAAAATCAATTCAATTTCAGCAAAACCAACCAAATGATGACTAATAGAAACACAACTGATAATATGGGTGCCAAGGAAACTAATATCATCAAATATTTGAGATTTTTCAGCTTCAATTCATTCCCAACACTTACATTGGCTAAAATTGAATAGAAGTAGTGATATTTAAAAGACATATTCGCAAGTTTTATCACAATCCCTTGATAACTGACTTATGTGCTGATTAGCATCTCATGTTAACACGGAGTTGTACTAAACTGCAATTATAACAGTGAAGTATTGGTCGGTGAAGATCTGAGCCATAATTTGTTTCAAACACCCAGATGGCATCAGATTTGCAACTCTACTTTGTAATTATGCATAGTTTTCAGCTATCTGCTAAATGCCACCATGTCAAATAAAGTTTGCAACGGATAGATTGTCCGTTTAAAAATAAAAGTCTTTCCATTGTTAAATTTCTAATTCTGTGGTTCACCTATGGTATTTGTGGCTTGCTATTATACAAAGTTTGATTTCTTTATTCTTGACTTGTAATTATTCAATACATGTCTAATTGATATTGGACTGCTCAAAAAATCAAAGCACTAAATTTAAGATTTCTCAACGATGTTGATGGTCTTAAAGATAGAACATATTGGAAATTTAAAGCTTCAGAGAAACCCATTTATTACCAACTAGAAGTGGCCAGCCAAGCGCAGACGTAACTCAATCTGATTAATTTTATAAGAAAGAATTTTTCTAATATGTTTATTTTTATAATTTCACAATGCTTGAGAATTACGATATTTTAAGCTTTTTCATGTCCATGGCAGGATTTTCGAAAAAAGCGTATTTCTACATGATATAGTTGTGGCATATACATGCAACTTATATAAAAGCACTCATCTAATCGAGCACTATGTTGTATCAAAATTTCAAAGTACTGTAATAACCCGGGGTCCTCAAACTAATTATGGTAGGTCAGGTTTATTGAAAGTATTCGGATGACTTGGAAGATATTCAGTCTTTGCAGCTGCTAATTCTCCCTCCTTGCCCCGTTTCCCGATTTGCTGAGCTGCATAATCAGACCTAACCGAAGACTCCGTATAGTAGCCCTAATTTTATATCACCATATAATTTTAAATAATTCTTTGGGTCATATAATTTTAGGGTTATAACAGTACTTTCAGAGAACATTTATATGATACAAACACACATTGCATTTTGTCTCAGTGATAATGGAGATTTAGAGTAGACCAATCAGCATTACAAGCTATTTTGAGTTGATGTTTTGTTATGAAGCAGTGTTGAATTTAAAATTTATATAGAGATGTAGATAAATTTAGCAATATATAATATATGTACAAGTGAAAATATTGGTATTACTTAATTCGGTAACTAGCTTTATAAAGTTCAACACTCAATTTCTTAAATGGTAATTCAAATTACTAAAAGTCTTTATCACTGTAGGCTTTCACCTAATTATGGAAGTGGTTATCCCAACTATCTGAAATTCTCTAAAGCTCAATTTAACAGAGAACAACACCACAATGCGATACAAGTGAATGATACAATTATACTTTTCCATTTAACAAAAATTCAAAATTTTAATTAGAAATATTTGCACTTTAATTCTTATCTTATAATATTATCTTGCAATCATCAAAGCATAAACCTTCTTTACCTATGCATACATCACTTGATGTAATTTTCCTACTGAATCCTGGTAAGCATTCACAGATATAGGAACCATTCGTATTAATGCAAACTGCAGTTTCTGCGTTGCACGGTTCAAATGCACATTCATCAATGTCTATAATGATTACAATGATATTTTATTCCACATTTTTTACATTTACAAATAATAAGTTGTTATTCATTAAATTTAAAGAAAGTTATCTTATCCACCTTCGCATTGAGAGAATGGATTGGTCCTTGAGTATCCAACAATGCACTCGCATCTGATTTTGTTTGAATGAGTGGCACATTCACTGTTAGTCGCGCAGTAATTTTCTTCTTTACAGAAAATTTGAAGTAATTCATCTTTGATAGTAACTGAAACTGTGAGAATAAAATTTATCATGTTTTCCATAATAGAATTCCTGAAGACATCATTTCAATGATTGGTCATAAGGGATTTATTTGATCCATTGGCCAATCTAAACCTTATTTAGCATTTAATTTGTTTGAAATCTATGGAGAATTATATAATTCGGAGATACTAATATAAGCAAAAAAGACCGGAGGTTTTACATAGATTTTGTTAAATAGACATAGAATCATGCAAATATCTAAAGGTACTTGATTTGATAAATTTCAAAAATGTTGAAATTGAGGTTTAGCTTTAGTAAGCAAACCTTAACAAAATTTTAAGCTTTCCAATCAAAATCATAAAAATTAGTTTGTCTGGTTTAGGGTTTGTTTGTTATAACACGTTAATTATAATGCTTATAACACACAGGGAGTGTATAAAACCGAATATACGTGTGTCATATGGGAAAAAAATGCGGTACCTCTTTCATAGCAGTATTCGCCCCTAAATCCTTCTTTACATCCACCAAAACAAAGTCCGTTTCTGTCATATGAGCCAGCACATTTCATTAGTGCGGAGCACCTGGCCGATGCAACCATGTGTCTCAAGCAGGCTGCAATGGTTTAAATTCAGAGTAACAACGTTTCTGTGAACAATCATTAGCCATTTAGCTTACTGTTGTATGTTGATAAAAAGTCAGTTCCTCCACAAATTTCACTTGAATTTCCACTACATGTTATATTGCAATAGGTAGGCAGAGTGTCAGCTATACTAAGTGGAGCACTGATGCAATTGCAAATGTCGCCGCTCTAGAAAAAGTCATATTTGTATTCATTAAATATTATTTGTTATTTTCCAATAGTTGAATATTACCCGAAGAGAAGCATAGTGGTAATCATCGCAGTATTTGAGGCATTTAGCCACAGTCATGCTGCCACTGGTCTGTGATACGTAACTAGATAATACTTTTTCGCAATTTCGGTAGGCGGGAATTCTTATGGATCCTAAACATTATATATGTTTTGCAGTAAATATGCATGCATTGTTAACTTTTTAAGGATCCTAAACATTACATTTTATGCATTATTAACCTTTTGCATCACAAATTAGTAAATTAAAGAGGATATTATAAGTATTAGAATTGTCAAAAACTTTTTCAGCCCTTTGTATTAGAATAAATCATCAGAATTATAATATCAGTAATTATATTTTAAAAAAGTAAATCTGATAAAATTTACAGGTTTCAAAAGGCATATAATTTCTAAATAATCATGCATTGCAAATGTAAACAAATGTTCCACGGACTTGTACCAAATTACCATATATTGACTAGAATAACTTTGGTTATTGCTATTGCTAAGCATTTTTCATTGATAACTAATGACGTTTGGGAAAAAAACCGATTCCACAAAGTTGTGTAACAGTTGGGAAGGGAGTTGTGGTGGAGAAGTGTTATTGATTGATTCAAGAGAATTGAGATGGTAAAGACTGTTTTGTCTTTAGAATTTGTGCTGCGTGAACTTTTTGACTATCAAGAATGTGTGTGAATATATTGTGAATAAAGATGTGCACAATATTTGTAAGCATCATAGAGTCCAAATTTCATCACGTTCAAAAATTGTCACTGATCCTTGCAGGAGTGAGGAGCATGATAATATATTATTTATAATTATTAAATTAAAATTTACAAAAACTAACATCCAACCTAAATAAACCGAAGTAAGCTTTTTTCCACCACATCTCGTAACACCATCATTGCAAAATATGTCACAAAATTCAATAGGTAATTCATCATTTTCATCATAATCGTTTGCACAGAGACATCTGCTGTTTTCCTTCAAGAGTTTGAATTTTAATAGAAAAGTTGAGAATTTGTTTAAAATAAAACAAATCTATACACATAAAGGAGTGAACCAGTTGATATAGTCTAAATATCAAAACATAATTACTAAAACAAATATACCTTTATTCCAAAAAATAAAAGTTTTGATTTTATGCAATGGTTTTGGCAGTCTTCAGGTATCATTGGACTCAATGATTTTTCATCCTTCTCACCAAATTTTTTGAAACATCCTCGAAAATATTTCGGCCTTTTGCCAGGAATATCTGTTGCTTAAAATCATTCGTGACTTATATAATAGATGGACTCATTTATGACAAAACATATATATACCTAAATTATGAACTTCTATTTCTGATATTGAAAATCCACCCATATTTGGAGAATCAAGTTTGACAACGGATTGCATATTTATTACTGCACAATTCAACCTGATTCCATTCTCAATTGTCAACCCAGGTCCCCAGAAGCGAGTGCACACATCTCTTCCAGCATATACCAAAAAGTATTCCAGTTTCTTGTTTCCTCCTCCATGTAGAATATAAAAATGTAAATTAGCCATAGGGTGTTTTCTTTAACGAATAAGTTTCTTTTTAGTAAATACTCAAACCTTTATCAAATCTGGACTTACAACGATGTGAAATGAATGATATGAATAAAAATAATTTTATTTTCCTTTATTTTCAAAATCCAAACACTAAAACGAGTTTGTTCAACAGGTGTAAAGAAAAACATCAAAGTCAATCGGTATAGCTTAAGAAATTATTTGGATCAACTTCAGTCATTAGTCCAATAAAAATATTTTATTTAAATAAACTATGACTTTTGAAATTTAGGTCACATTCTATGTTATATACAGTAGTAGTTAAAGAAATCATGGGGTCCATATAAAAAGAAGCAAAAGCATAAGTAATTATTTTGTATTTTAAGTTTAATTTGTTTCGTTGGTGTACATAATTGTTTGTTCAATTGTGTGTTCAATAAACTCTAAACTCTTAAAAAAAAAAAAAAAAAAAAAAATGGAAGGTCTTAGTCCAACAAATGAAATTGTTTTGCCAACTGTTGCTTTCGTGTTTATGACGTGTTCATTTATAAATCATCTAGTAGCTCGCAAGAAGGTATGGGATGGAATCTGATTTTATTAATAAACTAATTCTGGACCTTCATCCCAAAAGATACTTAATCTTATTATTAAACTATATTGCTTGGCTGAGCATATGTCAAGATATATATTAGAGTTGTGCTATAGGTAAATTGCATAATCAGTGATTTGTTCATTGGTTCACAGTTTTGGACAGAACCCTATGCTTCAATCACCATTTCCAACCCAGTCTGGTTCCACATTGCCCTGAAGGCATTTAATTTCAAGGAAAGCCACCCCCAACTTCTTAGTTCGTGAACAGCCTTTTGGTCCCCGTCTAAGCTTGGTGATCCCAACTTCCTCTGGTAGAATTTTGCCTGGTTAACTGGCTCTATAAGAGGGACATTCTTGCAATATTCGTTTTTGTTCTCCTTGTTAGTCTTATCTCAATTACCTTGAGATCTAATTCATTAACATCTCCCCTCTTACACAGTTCCTTCACCATATGTTTGCAATATGGAAGCATCGAATTGGCTTCCTCCACAGGAAACTAATTCAATACGATTTTCCACTGAAACCAGAGAGGTAACCGGCTACTGTGGTTTCCCTGCTATATTTGGAATTCTCTTTTTCAATTAACTGCCAGATGAACCCATTCGTCTATATCTATTCTGATTTCACTTTAACCTCTGGCTATAATGAGAGGCTCTCATTTGCCTTCTTAGGGCGTTATTGCTGGGAATGGAGAAATTCTTAAAGCTAACAAATCTATTTAAGATTTAGCTTAATAACAGAGTTAACAATATGATTCTTAATATTGAAAATTCATTGTTAAAACAAATGAAATGCAAAATAGGTTATATAATCTCGACATTATAATTACCTTTGCCGATATAAACAACCACGTAATGAATGTCGTAGACGTGAACCAAATTTATCGAGAGTGTGCGGCAGGCCACTTCCAATGTATCATACCTATTTGGATCTTTATCTCCGTCGGTTATTTTTGGCAGTACTTTGCCGCATCCACTGGCAACTTTGTTCAGAGCAATGTTTACCGCAATAACAGCTTTAAATAAACATATATGATATATGTTGGGTAAAATCACTAGCATAGTGATTTGAAATCAAATCATATGCAGCTACAATGATTTCAAATCAGAATCGTGATTTTTTATTTTGAAAATAAAAAAAGCATTGGAAAGGCGGGAATATATAATACACATTTCACTGACTTTATGCTTTAATTAAATAATAACGTTCAACTACATAAAACAATATTTATTTATTTTCATAAGCAATATTTTTTTGAAAATCTTGTCCTTTAACCTATTTCTCTTTGGGGTTTCTATCAGTCCTGCAGAGCTATAAAGTTTCTGTAGAGGAGATGATGACGGTAAGGTTGTATTGCATTTTATGAAGGTTCTTTTTACAATGTCATTAGCATTTAGCTAATGACTGGTCATTATCCAAGAAATATGCATTCACTTTGTACTTCACTGTGCTGTCTTGTGGAGATTTTTGTTGGCTTATATTACAATATCCATACCCTAACCCTAATCACTGTCTCTAGGTTCATTTCCTCATCCAAAACTTCTTCGACATTAGCAAAAGCTATATCCTCTTCCTCCTCCTCCTTTTTGAAAATCATGGTTTGTTTGATTTTAAAATCAATTAAAGATCACACCCAGAAAAACGATTTAAAATCAAAATAAAAAATCACGATTTTGATTTTAAATCGTTTGATTTCAAACACTCCCCATCAATGCATATATCTTACATCACTATTATGATTACAACGGAAGTCTTCATAAGTTGCAACAATTGAAAGTTGCTGATACTGCCAAATGTGCATATATGAATTATATACTAATTCTGTTTTTATGAACTATGGGAAACAAATTCAGTGCCTGTTTCTTGTGGGTGAGAAAAGGCAGCAGCTTGAGGTCCATCATTGTTGAAAAGCAATGCAGTAAATGTAGTTAATTGATTGCATAATTTAAGCATGCGTAGTAAATTTATAATAACATAATAATGAGGTATTAAAGTTTATACGAATGCCAACTTGTTTTCGTTTCTTGCCAACAAATTAAGACTGCCATTAGCGTGATAAAATTCAGAAGCAGGCATGTCTTCATCTTCAATAAATTCTTTGCCTTTAACGCATTTTAATAGAATTTTTGTGTTGTAAAACAAATATTAAAGTTATTACAAAGAGGACATTTACAATGTTTATAAACGTTGTTTATGTTTACTAAATAGTTGCAATATTCAAAACAACGAAAGTCTGATAAAAAGTGAAACCCTAGCCTAAAAATAAAATGCAAAATAAAAATAATAGATCTAATGTGTAAAACTGCAAAAAAAACCCCAATAAATTACATAAATAAATCTATTTGGTCTACGTTCGATACTTCGAAACAAAATTCTCACCTTGCGCTATTACTAGTTTTAAATATTCAGTCCCGCCAATCGACAAGAAATGTTTTATATATTAATTAAGGTTAGGGTTAGTTGTTTAAATTAATTTTTCTTTATAGTTACAAAGAAATTATAAATAATGCATAATTTTTCAAAACATCCCAAAAAACATCGCTACTAGGACATTCTGGTAAGATTTTACTTTTATCCGCTTATAAAGATGATAGCTAAACGTAAATAATATTTGATGAATTTAAATGTTTGATTTTTTACTGCATTTGACTTTTTATTGGTCGCTGGGGGACACTGGACAAGGTCTCAACATCAATGGGCGGAGCTGAATATTCAAAGTAATAATAATAATAATATGGAAGGGGTGAAGCTAAAATTGTTTTGAAGTATTGAGCATAAATATAGGAAATTTTCAGTACTCCCAAGCTTTTATTTTCAGTCTCACAAATTTTCTGAATTTTCGGTATACATTTAAAAGAAATTATTGCGTTTATTTCGACTTAAAAGCATGTTTTTAACTAAATATTAAAAACAAAAAGTTGTATCAAATTTAAGTTATGCTGACATTAAAATTAAAATGCACTGTAATATATGATCCGACAAGATTAAACAAGTTTGAATTACTATTTATTCTCATCAGGTAAATGTTGATTTACATTTTTTGATGGACATACAGAAAACATTCTCAAAAAAATGATAAACTTGATTAGTACATTTTTTAATTTTTTTTGTTGTTAAAATATGTTATTAATGCACCAATGTAATCGAGGTCAATTCAAGACAGGCTTTGAATGTTTTCTGATTAAAAATAAGATTAAGATTATTTTAAACTTCTGATTATCTTCAACAGTCAACTTTGTCTTCCGTTGATCTGATAGTCTTTAAATGTTAACTATCAAATCTAATTGTTGAGGCAGTCGTTTGACCCCAAAAATTCTGAAGGCTTTAATCGTCTGAAGCTGTACTTCCACTAGAAGAGATATCGCTGCTTTTTGGCGGGAGATTGTACCTGCAAATATACGTTTAATGTTTCCAAGCATTAGTTATTTGTTAAGTTGCAATAGATGATTAATTCAAGAAAAAACAAATGTTTTTAGAAATTTAACATTTTTAATGCAAGTTTTATCGCTCCCATAATAACCGCCACGATAATTTGGATAACAAACTAGCGACATAATCATTTACATGGAAATATGATTACGAAGGCATAATTAATACTCAAACAGGATGGCGTGAGTTAGCATTGATACGGCGTGTCATGCCATTTCCAGAATTATCTTCAGAATATGAAAGCAAAGGACGGGTAGACCTACCCCAATTTTTTCCACTCGCCTATCTACTTATTTACACCATTCATTCACTAGTATTTGAATCACACGAATAATTTATTTATTAATTTTTATCTTTAATTTTTCTCTTTAATTCTGTTTCTTGTTCATAATTAGTCCTTATCAAAACAAATGTCAATCGGCCAATATACTTTTCACTTACCACATTAATCCAATCAAAATCATCAACGAAATAAGTGGTAATAAAATCGATTCTGTTAATAAATGTTTTAATAAATCATCCTGAGGATTTCCTAGGTCAACTGCGAGAGTTTCATTGTCTGAAATAATATTATTCCATTTACGAACACTAATTACTATCATTATAAAAAGCATTACTCTCCCAATATATTTATCCATCTATATCAATATATTCAGTTAACCTCTAATTGTTTAATCCGTTTGATAATCTAATTTGCTTATTCGCCGTCACCATTTGTTTGCTTCGGTTTGAAATTAACATTTGTACGCATTAGTTTTGGATAGGGCAATACTTGTATTAACATACTTCGACAAAGATCTTCTGTCACCCTTGTGTATCCAATCTTGCATTCGCAAAAGTACGAACCGTTGGTGTTCATGCAAATAGTAACATGAGTGTCACACGGTTCGAAAATGCATTCATCGATATCTAAAATTACAAAAGAATTTTTGTTAAACATTGTTTGCTTAGCCCTGGATTCAAAACACAATATGTCATCTTACCCGTGCATTGACCATATGAATCATTTTTTGAATATCCGGTCTTGCATTGGCACGTTTCCTGACCCTTGTGCAAAACGCATTCTGTATTCATTATGTTTATGCACAAATCCCCGTCCTTACAGGCAATAGAAATGCTTTCTGATGTCACTGTTTTAGCTAGGTTAGTGAAAGAATCCTGTGGATCCTCCGCAGATGTTGGACTGAACGAGTGAATCACTTCGACAAAGAAAAAAGGTATAATGACATTATATTTTCGTTTTTTCTATAACTTCTACTTCCATTATAGTAATAATTTTACTTCAAATTCGGTGCACAGGAATTAACAGGATTTAAGAATAATAATATTCTACATTATGTATTTATTGTCGCACTATGTATAAGAAATGGACGTCATAGAACTATGTCTCTTGTATGTAAAGAACTCAGATCCTGTCGAAGACTTACTAAGTGACATTACGAGTCTAGAAGAAAGTCTTGCACGTATGTGGACGTTTACAGATTTCTATCAGTTAATTATTGAGGGAGGAGGGTTCCAACCCATGTCAACACTACGGACATTGAAAAAGCAGAGCGCAATCAAAATCGAAATAAAGCATAAGATCCCGAATATTCATTAAACAAACGGACTGATACAGAATAGTAGATCACAGCCTGTTTCCACAACTAAACTAAATCACAACGTCGTAAAATGATGGCAACATCACAAATTGAACAAAAGTTCTAAAAGATACAAAAAAATCTCAAAAAGAGTACATCCAGAGTGCATATTCCAGCACTAGTTAAAAAAGAAGAAATCTTTATAACTAGACCCTGCATGGGTAAATGTTTCATAAATCTTAGAGAAACAGCAGATTCCAAGACTTAGACAATTAGGCATTGTTTATTTTCCAAGCCATCTGAACACTTTCAATAAACCTGACCTTCCTTAATTAGTTTGAGGAAACCTCAACCTACTGGGTTATATATGATATATATATATGTATATTGGCAAGTCGTAATGTTGATAACCCAGTAGGTTGCGTGGAAACATCATTGAATTTTTGAAATAAATATAAAACTTTTATAACCTAAAATATAAAATCTTTTTTAACAAAACGAATACATCATACAAGTATATCTGTCTGTTACAAACACAGCCGAATATCCTAAGTTCAATCTAACCTGGTTTTTTGGGGGTGTATTTTTTCGCAGTTGTAATTCTTCTCGACCCTACTTTGGATAGACGATACAACGTGGTAAATATCATTGATTTTATGGTAGAATAAATGCTGGGTACTATAATTTCTGTGAAAACTAAAAGTGAACTTTCGGAACCTGTTTTGGATATGTAATCCATCCCAGAAATCCATTCTTTGGCTAATGAATTAGTTGAAAAGGATATAATTGATTATTTGTTAAATTAAATATGGTTAAATGCAAACACAATGTTTTTTAAATTAAATACAATCACTCTATAACAGCTAAATTAAATTTAAGATAATATCTTTAAATTCTATACTTTTGAATATGATCTTTAGGAATTTGTAATACCCAATTATGTTTTTTTTTAAATAATGCATTTAGCCTATCTTTTGATATTATATTTCGGTTAGGATGTGAAAGGACTTCTTAGTGGCTCTAAAGTTTGTGCAGTGTCCCCATCTGAGGGCGCATAAGGTATCTAACACGATGCATAATGCTGCCACCGCTGTCCTTAGAAGCATCTGCCACTCCTTTGTAAATGGTCAATTGGACAGAGGAAAATATCGTTTCTTTTTTTTTAAATCAAAATTATCACAAGAATCTTCGATTATATCAAAAAGAAAGGTGGGGAAGGGAGATACGACATCATTTTAAAATTCGAATATTCGAACTTATTTTGGAGTAGTTGGTCACCAAAGATGAGTTTTCTTGCAATCCTCCAGTAAAAGCAGTAAAAAGACTTAAATTAGTGTTATATTAATAGCATTTAAATTCTAAACTAATCAATGATTTATCTATGATTTATGTTACTACTAACCATGGTCTCAGGCAAATGGTCAAATTAAATATTACCTTTAAGAAACTAGTTATTTAATTGAATTAAATCGTTATATAAAATTTCTCTGGGGCCGACTGCATGACAAAAACAAATGCGTGATAAATACAATATAATCCCATTCCAAAATTATACGAAATTATATAAATTAAATCTATTATAAAGAAATAGTGTATTACTAGTAAAATTTGTATTGAAACGTATTCGTTATATTTCTCAATGAATTGAAAACCACCTCGACCAAGACAATAATCACCCGTGAACCCTGGTTTGCAACCACTCAAACAAACGCCGTATTTATCGTAATCGTCGCATCTGAACAATCTCGAACAAGGAATAGATGGTGATGGTTTTAGGCAAGCTGTTGACAAAACGATGCATTCCTGATCCTTTTATTCTCCACCCATTTGTCATTTTTTCTTGGTTAATGAAGCAAACTTTGTCTCACTCTCGTATATAGAAGCGAAAATATATCCTCCGCAAGATTCGCCGGCATTTCCCGTGCACTTTACATTGCATCGATCATGATGACTGACATTCTTGGCAGGAATACCCTCTTGGCAAAAACACTTGTCTCCCTCCTCGAAAAGTTAAATTCAAACTAATATTCGTCACAGAACGTCGAAAGGAATTGCGCGCTAATATTTAGTTTCACCTGGAGTACGGCGTACAGACTGGTGTCGCAATGTTTAAGACATATGTCAATGGTCATTTCACCGGTCAAAGCGTCTGGAGGAATGCTTCCAGCTTCGAAGCAGCCATAATACTTTGGCAATGTAATGTGCGCTGATGTGGATAGTTGGAAATGTACTCAAATCGTGAAACGGAATACAATTTTTTTTCAACCATATTCTTATTGAATGTCACTGGATTGTTTATATAGAATTCTTCTATACATTTTGACACTTAAATGCACTATTATAAATGTTTTGTAGTTTATACAAGCTAATATATATCGCTTAATTAAAAATAGTTGCTTATATTATAACATATGCTCTTTTACCAATTATTACGCATTAAATCCTGTTTTTTTTTTTCAGAAATAATGAACATGATTAATAACGACTAATGAAACAAAAACTAAAAACACAAATATATCAACCCAGGTACACAGAATGTAAGCCGTCACCTCCGCAACTGCTTATACCGTCATCGCACTTCATGTTACAAGTCTCGGGAGGTAGTGCTCCACTTTCAACGAACTCGTTATGACAAATACAAAGAGAATTTTGCTGAGCCCACCGGAAGATTTGAGTATGACATTGTAGAGCAAGGGTATACAGATATAAAGTATTATCGTTTTAAAATATTATAAATTATATAAGAATTATTGTTTTACCTTGATGGAGTAAAATACTGTGTGAATGGATGCACACTTTTTATGGCAGTTGTAGTGAACTGGTTCAGTGACTTGGGAGATAATTCCTTTTTCCTCATCTAAGTCTCTGAAACATCCACGGAATATTTTCAGTCTCTGGCCTGTTTGTTGCATGACTTGAGAAAACAAAAACAGATTAAATAAATCGATTAAACTCGTAATTATTTTAAACAATAATAATAGTATGCTAGAATTAGTAATAATTAACATACACTAGAGGATAGTAATAGTAATATAATCGAAGAAAAGTTACTAAGTTGAATACTCTGGACCTTGACAGGGTTCCCCAATTCAGTTCCTCACCACAAAGGAATTTGGAGAGATTTGTTTATACAATAATTTTAACATAATAATAAATAATTAACTCACTAAGACTATGGACTTCTATCTCGGAAATTGAAAGGCCATGATTTTTCCTCGACAGAACTTTTATACCACAGTGTATGCCTTGGTAATACTTGCAGTTTACCCTCAACTGTTCGTCGTCCGGCGAAATGGAGTCAGGAAATTCGCCGCATGGTATCCAGCGCATTCCATCCCCTACGTCAACTTGGAAGAAGTCCAATTGTCCGTATTTATTGTCTAAATGCAATAGATCCACTTCATATGAATAAATATGTTGGTTGTTAAATACATTAAATATGATTCTATACAGATAACTATATATTTATATATCTTATTCGATATATTTAATAGAATCAATATATTTATTTTTTTAAAGTTTTTTTTTTTAAATTTAAATTTAAAACTTTAATTCTACTATTTTCTTATTATATTTATCGAGAATAATTGTATTTAACAATATTTCTTCAATATTATTTCGGATAAATATTGCATTTGTATCAATTCTTCTTATTTCCGCATACAAAAAAATAAACAAGACAAGAGTAATAATGTTGGCAGTGATAATTCTACGCTAAAGTATTCTATTTCCAAAAGTAACCTCACCTTCTCCCGCGTAAACAATGACATAATGTACGGCATAGTATCCCATCAGCAACACTTCGACAAATGATTTCATCCCATTACAATCTTTTTCAACTTGAACGGACAATTTAGGATTATGAATCCCGTCAAGAATTGCACTTTCTAGAGGTCTGCTTTTACAATCTTTGGCGTTTTTATTTAAGGCTATGTTGAGTGCGAGCAAATCTGCACGGAAGTTATTGGTATATTTAGTGTTATCGGTGTTTTATGTACAGCCTGACAAATTTATAATTAAGTTTAAGAAAATTCAACATCTAAATGTCAGTATTTGAATGATTGAAAAACTATGATACTAAAATCGCTAAAGACACCGCCACTCAGGAATGCCAACAGCAATAAATCTAGATAATTCTAACTTGTTAGCAATTGCTGGTGACAAAGTGTTATTAGCAACAACTCGATAAATTTTGTCATTTTTCATATGGTTTAACAAACTATATTTATTTTGCGGGCTCAAAGTTTAACTCAAAAATGGAAAGTTTCTAAACGATGTTGTTTACGCTGAATGTTGTTTGAGGGCCTTATTACGTCATTACGGAGCATTGTCATCGCAATCAAAACCAGTGGTAAAAGGAATTATTTTCTGATTATAAAATTTAAACTGATTACACAAATTTCAAGATTAAAAAAAAACAATTTAAGATACAAATTAATATTTTGAATAGTAATATAAATAATATAATTTGCCGACCTTGATACTTTTAACAAAATGTTAAAAACAAAGGTGTCCCAAATTTAAGTTATGCTGACATAAAATTAAAATGCACAATAATATATGATCCCACAAGATTAAACAATTTTGAATTACTATTTATTCTCATCAGGTAAATGTTGATTTACATTTTTTGATGGACATACAGAAAACATTCTGAAACCAATGATAAACTTGATTAGTACATTTTTTAATTTTTGTTGTTGTTAAAATATTTTATTAAAATATGTTATTATATATGTTATTAAAATATGTTATTAAATATGTTATGTGAATGCACCAATGTAATCGAGGTCAATTCAGGCTTTGAATGTTTTCTGATTAAAAATAAGATTAAGATTATTTTAAACTTCTGATTATCTTCAACAGTCAACTTTGTCTTCCGTTGATCTGATAGGCTTTAAATGTTAACTATCAAATCTAATTGTTGAGGCAGTCGGTTGACCCCAAAAATTCTGAAGGCTTTAATCGTCTGAAGCTGTACTTCCACTAGAAGAGATATCGCTGCTTTTTGGCGGGAGATTGTAACTGCAAATATAATATTTTATATAATTTGGATAGAAAACTAGCGACATAATCTTTTACATGGAAATATGATTACGAAGGCATAATTAATACTCAAACAGGATGGCGTGAGTTAGCATTGATACGGCGTGCTATGCCATTTCCAGAATTATCTTCAGAATATGAAAACAAAGGACGTGTAGACCAACCCCAAATTTTTCCACTCGCCTATCTACTTATTTACACCATTCATTCACTAGCAGTTTTTGAATCACATGAATAATTTATTTATAATTTTTATAGGTTTCTCTTTAATTCTGTTTCTTGTTCATAATTAGTCCTTATGAGAACAAATGTCAAGCGGCCAATATACTTCTCACTTACCACATTAATCCAATCAAAATCATTAACGAAGTCAGTGGGAATAAAATCCATGTTGTTAAAATATGTTTTAGTAAATCATCTCTATGATTTCCTAGGTCAACTGCGAGAGTTTCATTGTCTGAAATAATATTATTCCATTTACGAACACTAATTACTATCTGTCATTATAAATAGCATTAATCTCCCAATATATTTATCCATCTATATCAATATATTCAGTTAACCTCTAATTGTTTAATCCGTTTGATAATCTAATTTGCTTATTCGCCGTCACCATTTGTTTGCTTCGGTTTGAAATTAACATTTGTACGCATTAGTTTTGGATAGGGCAATACTTGTATTAACATACTTCGACAAAGTTCTTCTGTGACCCTTGTGTATCCAATCTTGCACTCGCAAAAGTACGAACCGTTGGTGTTCATGCAAATAGTAACATGAGTGTCACACGGTTCGAAAATGCATTCATCGATATCTAAAATTACAAAAGAATTTTTGTTAAACATTGTTTGCTTAGTCCTGGATTCAAAACACAAATGTCATCTTACCCGTGCATTGACCATTTAATTCATTTTTTGAATATCCGGTCTTGCATTGGCACGTTTCCTGACCGTTGTGCAAAACGCATTCTGCATTCATTATGTTTTTGCACAAATCCCCGTCCTTACAGGCAATAGAAATGCTTTCTGATGTCATTGTTTTAACTAAGTTAGTGAAAGAATCCTGTGGATCCTCCGCAGATGTTGGACTGAACGAGTGAATCACTTCGACAAAGAAAAAAGGTATAATGCCATTATATTTTCATTTATTCTATCACTTCTACTTCCATTATAGTAATAATTTTACTTCAAATTCGGTTTACGTGAATTAACAGTATTTAACAATAATAATATTATACATTATGTATTTATTGTCTATATCACTATATATAAGAAATGGACGTCATAGAACAATGTGTCTTGTAAGTAAAGAACTCAGCTCCTGTAGAAGACTGTACTAAGTGACATGGCGAGTCTAGAATAATGTCTTGCACGTATGTGAATCCTTACAGAATTCTATCAGCTACATTTTTGAGGGAGGAGGGTTCCAACCCATGTCAACACTACGGACATTGAAAAAGCAGAGCGCAATCAAAATCGAAATAAAGCATAAGATCCAGAATAATCATTAAACAAACGGACTCCTACAGATTACTAGATCACAGCCTGTTTCCAAAAATAAACTAAATCACAACGTCGTAAAAGGATGGGAACATCACAAATTGAACAAAAGTTCTAAAAGATACAAAAAAATCTCAAAAAGAGTACATCCAGAGTGCAAATTCCAGCACTAGTTAAAAAAGAAGAAACCTTTATAACTAGACCCTGAACGGGTAAATGTTTCATAAATCTCATGTAGATATTTTCATGCTTCGAGACAGCACGAAAATAAAACACGTGACCTAACAGCAAAGCAATGGTACAATACTTCCTCTCGGAATGCAAGGAGAATTGAGAGAGCAACTGATGGAAGAAGGATAAAAATTATGTTAAACCAACCACTCAACCACCCTCAGGAACATAAAACAATAGTGCACTATGGAAAACCGAAGAGTTATACTGTAAAAGTGGTCCAAATATTTCTATTATTATTGATCTAATTAATTATATCTAATCTGAATCTAATACATCTGATTAAGCAACTTATTTAAAATAAAATACGGACCAATGACTACGACAAAATAGAATCATAACCGATCGAATAATCAATTTATTATAAGGATCTTTGATATGTTTATGACAAAGATGGACTTAATTGATTTTCTAAGCGATAGTTAGTTACATGTTTTATGTCTCCATAATTAAGTCGGTGTAACGCCTTGAATTCTCATATTCGAACCTGTTTTCGGGATGTGTTTTCTCGGTAGAGTACTTCCTTGCGGTAACCCTTTTGGTGGTCGATGGATAAAACAACATTTATTTTAAATGAAACTTATTTGTTAAGAGTATCTTTGTGAGTGTGAATTTTGCCTGCAATTCTTTCGGTTATCGATAGATTGAGGGAAAGGACATAATTAATTTTGTGATATAGTAAATATAATAAATACAAGCACTTTTTAATTATTTAAAAAAAAATAAATGCGTTAAAAACATTTTCCATATTTAAAACAAATAGACAAGTATCATACCTGGTTTTTGAGTGATGAGATGCGACGTGGTATTAATCCCTTTCAGATATCCTATGATAGCAATACGGTGTGATAAATAATATTGATTTTCTATTATAACGATCGATACTATATATATTCATAAACGTAATGCATAAAATATAATCCCATTCCAAAATTATACGAAATTGTACACATCAAATCTATATTAAAGTAATAGCGTATTACTAGTAAAATTTGTATTGAAACGTATTCGTTATATTTCTCAATGAATTGAGTAACCACCTCGACCAAGACAATAATCACCCGTGAACCCTGGTTTGCAACCACTCATACAAACGCCGTATTTATCGTAATCGTCGCATCTGAACAATCTCGAACAAGGAATAGATGGTGATGGTTTTAGGCAAGCTGTTGACAAAACGATGCATTCCTGATCATTTTATTCTCTACCCATTTGTCATTTTTTCTTGTTTAATGAAGCAAACTTTGTCTCACTCCCGTATACAGAAAAGAAACCATGTCCTCCGCAAGATTCGCCGGTATTTCCCGTGCACTTTACATTGCATCGGTCATGATTAATGTCATTCTTGACAGGAAGACCCTCTTGGCAAAAACACCTGTCTCCCTCCTCGAAAAGTTAAATTCAAACTAATATTCGTTACAGAACGTCGAAAGGAATTGCGCGCTAATATTTAGTTTCACCTGGAGTACGGCGTACAGACTGGTTTCGCAATGTTTAAGACATGTGTCAATGGCCATTTCACCGGTCAATGCGTCTGGAGGAATGCTTCCAGCTTCGAAGCAGCCATAATACTTTGGCAATGTAATGTGCGCTGATGTGGATATTTGGAAATGTACTCAAATCGTGAAATGGAATACAATTTTTTTTTCAACCATATTCTTATTGAATGTCACTGGATTGTTTATATAGAATTCTTCTATACATTTTGACACTTAAATGCACTATTATAAATGTTTTGTAGTTTATACAAGCTAATATATATCGCTTAATTAAAAATAGTTGCTTATATTATAACATATGCTCTTTTACCAATTATTTCGCATTAAATCCTGTTTTTTTTTCAGAAATAATGAACATGATTAATAACGACTGATGAAACAAAAACTAAAAACACAAATATATCAACCCAGGTACACAGAATGTAAGCCGTCACCTCCGCAACTGCTTATACCGTCATCGCACTTCATGTTACAAGTCTCGGGAGGTAGTGCTCCACTTTCAACGAACTCGTTATGACAAATACAAAGAGAATTTTGCTGAGCACACCGGAAGATTTGAGTATGACATTGTAGAGCAAGGGTATACAGATATAAAGTATTATCGTTTTAAAATATTATAAATTATATAAGAATTATTGTTTTACCTTGATGGAGTAAAATACTGTGTGAATGGATGCACACTTTTTATGGCAGTTGTAGTGAACTGGTTCAGTGACTTGGGAGATAATTCCTTTTTCCTCATCTAAGTCTCTGAAACATCCACGGAATATTTTCAGTCTCTGGCCTGTTTGTTGCATGACTTGAGAAAACAAAAACAGATTAAATAAATCGATTAAACTCGTAATTATTTTAAACAATAATAATAGTATGCTAGAATTAGTAATAATTAACATACACTAGAGGATAGTAATATTGGGAACTTCGAAGAAAAGTTACTAAGTTGAATACTCTGGACCTTGACAGGGTTCCCCAATTCAGTTCCTCACCACGAACGAATTTGGAAAGATTTGTTTATACAATAATTTTAACATAATAATAAATAATTAACTCACTAAGACTATGGACTTCTATCTCGGAAATTGAAAGGCCATGATTTTTCCTCGACAGAACTTTTATACCAAGGTGTATGCCTTGGAAATATTCGCAGTTTACCCTCAACTGTTCGTCGTCCGGCGAAATGGACTCAGGAAATTCGCCGCATGGTATCCACCGCATTCCATCCCCTACGTCAACTTGGAAGAAGTCCAATTGTCCGTATTTATTGTCTAAATGCAATAGATCCACTTCATATGAATAAATATGTTGGTTGTTAAATACATTAAATATGATTCTATACAGATAACTATATATTTATATATCTTATTCGATATATTTAATAGAATCAATATATTTATTTTTTTAAAGTTTTTTTTTAAATTTAAATTTAAAACTTTAATTCTACTATTTTCTTATTATATTTATCGAGAATAATTGTATTTAACAATATTTCTTCAATATTATTTCGGATAAATATTGCATTTGTATCAATTCTTATTTCCACAAACAAAAAAATAATCAAGACAAGAGTAATAATGTTGGCAGTGATAATTCTACGCTAAAGTATTCTATTTCCAAAAGTAACCTCACCTTCTCCCGCATAGACAATGACATAATGTACGGCATAGTATCCCATCAGCAACACTTCGACAAATGATTTCATTCCATTACAATCTTTTTCAACTTGAACGGACAATTTAGGATTATGAATCCCGTCAAGAATTGCACTTTCTAGAGGTCTGCTTTTACAATCTTTGGCGTTTTTATTTAAGGCTATGTTGAGTGCGAGCAAATCTGCACGGAAGTTATTGATATATTTAGTGTTATCTGTGTTTTATGTACAGCCTGACAAATTTATAATTAATTTTAAGAAAATTCAACATCTAAATGTCAGTATTTGAATGATTGAAAAACTATGATACTAAAATCGCTAAAGACACCGCCACTCAGAAATGCCAACAGCAATAAATCTAGATAATTCTAACTTGTTAGCAATTGCTGGTGACAAAGTGTTATTAGCAACAACTCGATAAATTTTGTCATTTTTCATATGTTTTAACAAACTATATTTATTTTGCGGGCTCAATGTTTAACTCAAAAATGGAAAGTTTCTAAACAATGTTGTTACGCTGAATGTTGTTTGAGGGCCTTATTACGTCATTACGGAGCATTGTCATCGCAATCAAAACCAGTGGTAAAAGGAATTATTTTCTGATTATAGAATTTAAACTGATTACTTTTATGTATTTATGTATAAACATAAACCACGAACACCTTACTAATGTTTTATTTGCCAAAATTTGATAACAAAAATTGAATAAAGTCTTTCCTATCAATCCACCAAATTTCCTAAATTCAATTCGGTAAAATGTAATGTTAACAAAATGTCCGACTGCTAAGTCATCGGTTTATCGGCATAGATGTTAATTGTATTCGGAAATGATAATTGTATAAAAAAAAGTTAAATCAATTGTTTTGTCTTAAAAGTTTTTGTTGAAAATTTAATAAAAATGATTTCATGAAATTTTTTTTGTTATATGAATGAATTCGGTTTCTATTTCACGGAGTTCAATTGAAGTCCTACTCTCTGTCTGTTCTTGTAGTTAATTATTTTTGGTTTTTAATTTCATTTATATTTTCTTTCTATTGTTGTTTGGTTGGCTCTTGTACATCGCTTTCACTGGTTCCTTTTGGCTTGTGACAGCTGAAATTTCAAACAAAACATACTTCACTTTTAATATAATTATTAACTGCTCTGATTTCATATTCTTAATTTTTTAATCGTTTTTGTTTTTTTTTTATTCACATTATTTCAATTTATTTTATCTTATTATTTCTCAGTGCTATAGTGCCTTAACATCCTAGGATTTAGGCTAGAAAAGGCACTTTAAATATTTGCTGAATGAATTAAATTCATGACCTCCAACTTATTCTTAGGCTACTTTAATAACCTAAGTCAAGCTATTGAAACAGCTTGTTATTAGCTAACCACTGATATAAATCAAATTATTCAAACCAACCACATAAGCATAGCTAAAAGAAAAGTTGAAGCCATAGGAAATAGGACCAGCACTAACGGATTTATATCTTTAAAAAATGCTTTTCCCATATCTATGGCTCCGTGTGGGTCACTAACTGATCAAATTTTATTGATTAATTAAATATTACGACTTGGCTATTGTATTTAATATTTACGACAGTATTTAAAATTTTATATTTACATTTGTTTACATATTCCTGACAAATTACATAAATGCAAAACTTTCCAATGAAATCCAAGCTCATCAGCTACTCATCGGTACCCTGAAAGTGTCAGGCAAAACCCAATTCAGAGCGCACTTTCCAGAATCAGAGGTGATTGGTAAGGTTTCATCTGCTATCTAATAGTTGCCTTTTGCCAATCACTTCACCGACGTTTAACGATACTAATTTCTGACTTAATGAAATTATTATATTTATACAATCGTACAATTACCTATGCATATATCATAGGACATATATCGCCTGTATCCCGGTTTGCAGGTGCAATTATAGGAGCCATCTTCATTAGTGCACGTTGAAAATCGGGTGTCGCATGGTTCGAAAATACATTCATCCATGTCTGGAATGCAATAAAAAAATTAGATCTTTATGTACGAACTTCAATTTTCCAAGACGAATTTTTGACTCAGAAATGTTTGACTTAATTTGTCTAGCTCGATTTGGGACAAAGAACCTATTCAACCAAATATTTATATAACTAAATTGTTAACCACTGGTTAAGTGGTAAAAGGAATTGTTTTCTGATTATAGAAGATAAACTTATTAATGTTCAATGTTCTTTAAGAATAAATTTCAGTGTTCTTTAAGAATGAGTCGACACTAATTTCAAGATTTAAAAAAAAAACAATTTTAGATACAAATTAATATTTTGAATTGTAATATAAGTAATATAATTTGCCGACCTTGACACGTTTTATTTTTGTTCATGTATCCGCTCTTGCATTCACACATTTCTATGCCTCTTTGCACAACACAATCTGTATTGCTCCTATTTTCGCAAGGGTTCGTGTTTCGGCATAATGAGAGGTTATGGAATGCTTCTGTAGAATCTAATGTTTCTAATTCTTTAGTACTCGAGATATAGGCTTTTGTGCTGGAAATTACAGCTCTTGAGCCGGGGATTTCAGATCTTGTGCTAGTAATTACAGCTCTTGCGCTGGAAGTATCGGCTCTGATACTGGCAGCACTGGTTATTTTAGTTGTTCCTTTTAAGTGATGTTATCCGGAATGAGTATCATAATGCTACTTATATATATATATATATATATATATAACATGTTTCGATTGTGGAAAAGAAGTGAAATTGACGTGAAATGAAAGCAAACATTTCACGTCACATTCCTGGTTTAACAAAAGAAATTCACCTCGTTCAAAGCAGTATTCACCCATATAACCTTCTTTACAACCGCCAATACAAACGCCGTACATGTCATATTGACAATTCAATAGTTTGGAGCATTTAATTGATTCATACGATAGTTTCAAGCAAGCTGTTGAATAGGAATTCAGGATATATATATATATATATATAAGTAAAAATATATATATATCCTGATATATATAAATTATAATAATAATTGCTTTAGAAGCCAAAATCAACCAGAGAACTAGGGCACGAAGTGGCACCTGCTACATCCCTAGGAAATCTGTCCTTTTTATGCCATCGCCCATCATTATCATATAATTTCCCACCCAATCTTGCCCTTTCAAAATATAAATATCTTACATAGCTCTGCACATAGGTACTGCTATATATATTATACCTTTATATATTATTATTGTTATATTAAATTTTAAAAAAAAACCAGAAACATAAAATATAATAATATTGGTAGAATTAAAATCATAGTTTGTATTTATTCAGTTGGCATACTTTCATAGACGGACGCGTAATCAATTCCTCCGCAGAATTCATTTGGATTTCCGTTACATTCTTTGGTACACGAGAAATATTGCGAACCCGAGGTCGAAATATCTTGACTGAGACAAAAACACGTATTTCCGCCCTATTAAAAAAACAACAACAATGGTTGGTTGATTCATAAAAGATATCTAAATATCTATAATATACAAACTAGTAAATCGATTTCGTTGCTTAAATTTAATTGAAACTAAAATCGTAAGGTTAAGATTGTAAAATTTCTTCGTCTATTTATTTATTCGTTCGTTCATTTATCCATTCATCATGCCATGTATTAGGATGCATATAATAAATAAGATGAAAATGTTTAATAGTAATCTAACTAAATATAATAAACCTTAAGTAATGCGTAGCTGTAATCCTCACAATGATAAAGGCATTTAGCTACGGTCATGCTGTCCTGCATTTTTGATTTCAGAATACTTTCTGATATATTTCGGCATCCTTGGTAAGATGGCAGTCGAACCGATGCTGTTATAAGTTGATACAAATTTGGAAAAGTAAAAAACACAAATAGCAAAGTTTAAGGTTCATATCAGATTACTAAACCAACCTAGATACACCGAATAAGCATTTACACCACCACAGGCCCTAACTCCATCGTCGCACTTCATATTGCAAGTTTCATGCGGTATTTCATCCTTTTCATCGAAATCATTTTCACAGAAACACTTGGAATTTTCCTTTTAAAAAACAAACCCCTATGTATTTCATGCATTTCAATCAATAATCGTTGATTGGACGGTTAGAATGAAGAATGAAATAACTTTGATTCCAAAGAACATAAAGTCCAGAACTGAACAATCTCTGTAGCAACTGCGAAATAATGGCATGGAGATTGAGATGTCAGAGTTTCCAAATCTTTTGAAGCATCCACGATAAATTTCATTTCCACCGTCATACGTAGCTGGAACAAGCATTTTTTTAGTGCAAAGTCGCGTTCAGAACTTCTGAAAGATTGCTGACATAGTAACAAATTAGAAACTTTGATGCTTTGAACTAAACAATTTGTTTCTGCTATCATTCTCTGCAAGTATATTTTCTAAATCTAATTTTTTTCATCTCTGTTAACTGAATAATTGAGTTGCGACAAGTTGAAAAGCAAGGAGCTTGTGTTTTAGCACAAATTAACCGCAGATCATTGCCCAAATAGATGTTTAATTTACCGATACTGTGCACTTCGATTTCTGAAATTATGAGACCCTCATTTATCCGTGACATAATTTTGACATGAGAATTCATTTCACCGGATACATCACAATTTACTCTCATCCCACGTTCCGAGATCACACTGGACCTCGGATATTCAGAGCACAATTCAAAGGATTTTCCATCACCGACAAAGACTTGGAAATAGTCCAACTGCCCAGCTTTTGTACCTGGTTGATTACACGAATGCTGAACTCCTAAGTTATCAGCACGAATTTAGCACCAACTCTACATATGATTTCGAAATGATGACAAAGTAAAAATAAATTTACTTTAAATAATTATTTTAAAAATGCAAGTATTTTCCACCTATTCCGGCGAAAACGATGACGTAGTGTATTGGAAAATAATCTCCCAAATTAATTTGAACAAACGAGTTTTTTTCAGAGCACAAATCCTTGACATTTTCAAATTTATTCATATCGCGATCTCCATCGAACATAATGCTCGACAATTTTTTACCGTTGCAGTCTATACCGATTCTGTTCAGAGCAAGATTAATGCCAGCTATTTCTGAGCGAAATGACTGACATTTTCATCATTTGAAACACAAGAACAAAATTAAATTGGGCAAAAATTAATTAAATCAATATTTGTAAGACCAGTTAATTTGAATGTTTAATATAAATGACGCCATTAAGAATAATTGGCTCCGACCTGCTAGCAAGAACTGTTGTTGGTAAAAGATGACCGCTAATAATCTTGTTATTTCCATCAGACGGGTAGTTGTCATGTTTCGATCGAAATGATCTCTGCCCACAGTTTAATTTTAATATTTCGTTTAATTCTATAATTTTGTTATACCTATATTGAACAATTGCAATATGAGTAATGAGTGGTGAAGTTATGGGTAGCCTCTGTAAATTGCATTGTGCATATCGATTGATTACTGGTTGTTACTCGTTTGGTTACTGGTTGTTAGTATTAATGAACTAATTTATTTGCCTGTCTTTATTCTAATTTTACTTAAGAGTAAAAATACTATGAATTAGAATATACTTACGAAACTGTTTACTAGAGACGAGTTTTTTTTTGAATGTCGACGTCACTTCCAAATTAATGAAAGATTAGGAAATTTCAAAAAGACCGATTATCGATGGAATGGAGATTTGTGACTGAATTAATGTTTGCAGGGTAATTCATTATTCATACCAATCGAAATTTAGAAGCGACATAGCATTAGAAGCGACTATCGTTTTATAAGAACACTAGGCAATACTTGTATACATTTACATATTTCTAATATATTATATTATACTGAAATACGCGAGTCGTGCCGTTTATTGAGAGAATACTAATATAATCAATATATAATTATATTGTTGGATCCCTAGATCCAGTAAATTGAAGAATAATTAAAATTATATTGCCGATTAATTAATTTAGTAATTAATTAAATTTAGTGGCAATATAATTTTATAATTAATTAATTGATTCAGACTCTTTGGTTATGTACCTCGACAAATGGATTTTTCTCGGAAAGCAGAGTGAGAGTTAGAGAAACAGCAGATTTCAAGACTTAGACATTTGAGCATTGTACATCTTCCAACCCATCTGAACACTTTCAATAAACCTGACCTTCCATAATTAGTTTGAGGACCCCGGGTTATTACAATATTATATAACTATGAATATAATATTAATTGTACATCACTTTCAATAACTTTTGAATATAATGTAATTTACATTAAAAACAAATTGACTCTTAATCAACAACTTGTGGTTGTGGGATATATTATGATATATAATAACAAACATGTTTATGATATATAATAATAAACATGTTTATAGTTTCCTAAATTAAAAGGTCCGATGTAATGCACTGAAAAAAAAATTGAAAGTATTATATATTCCAGCAAGTGAATTAGATGATTTTTATTTTCAATCGTTTAAGTACTCTGTTTTCTTTTTTTTTTTTAAATACTAGAATTCCTTTACATTAAAATTGGGGCATTTAAAAAGTCTAGTTCTTTTTGTGTGTTGGCTGCGAACGACGTTTCTTCTCTTTTTCACTAGGAGTATCAGGCCTGTCTTGGTCTTCTGAAATTTGTTCGGAACTCTTATCACTTTCCTCCGCTTTGTAATGCCTGGAATGTCCGGGATTTAACATCCAAATAATGTTTACGTTTACTTTACTTCATTATTTACGTTTGTAATGCTTTATTAGATCTATATATTGGATTTATTGGAGCACACGTTTAATAAAGGTTTAGAAAAAACGGAGCATAAAAAAAATAATTGCCAGAAAATAAGTTTGGCTTTCAACTGACCAAAGAAATATTCCCATCAGAAGCAGTGACGACAAAGGTAGACTCATGAATATCAATTGAGGAAAATCATTCAAAATTTGAGGCTCATAAACATTGTCCCTGTGGTCGTTGGCTGAAATTATACTTTGAATTTGATATTTTATGAATGCATAATGTTTAATTTAACTTTCACTAGGTGCAATGATTATGAATGATTCTAGAACTGGTTAATTTTTTAATTAATTAATTAATTGATTGGAACTGAACTTATAATAAGGTTGAGGAAATAGTTTTATAAATTAAAGAATAAGTAGGCGGAAATCAGTGCAACAAACAAATGTTTGTTCTTAACTCAAGATAAACAAGCTAATGAAATGCAAGTAGTGATCGAAACGCAACCAAAATAACCAAATTTTCTAAAATGCATTTTCACTTAATCTATCCTTTGGGTAACTGTATTGGAATAGAAGCTAAGGTTCATTTTTTTTTTAGCAGGTATAACACTTGAGTTCCTACATAGGGATGGTCGCCAAAATGGCAAACCTTTTCAGTGGCATTCATAGCATGGAATTAACCTGAACTTCGAGTTGTTTATTACCTAAACAAATATCTTTCGACTTGCTACTATTGCGACCTGGCTTGCACTTGCAAACGTACGAACCATTCAGGTTGATACAGGATGAAGATCGAACATCGCAAGGTTCGAATTGGCACTCGTCGATATCTGAAATTTGATTTGCAATGATTTATCAAACGTCAAGGAATGTTTTATCCAAAAAAAAATAACCTTCGCATTGACCGATGTGACTGATCCTATGATATCCAATGTTGCACTCACACGTGGCTTTTCCCAAATGCGAAATGCATTTTGAGTTTTCCTGGTTTATGCATGGATTCGGTTCCAAGCAAGCATCGCTATAGTTTGTTGTTAATCCGAGACGAGAAGTTGACTGAGAAGTAGATTTGGGTGTGGTGGTATCAAAATCTAAAATGTCGTAGCGTAATATAAGATAAGAGAATAAGGTCACGTTTATTCAATGAAAATCTTGCAAATATGTGCCTGGCAAGAGCATTAAATTTACTTCCAAATTCTCTAGTTATATGTATATGTATGTGTGTGTGTTTTCTAATCCTAGATTTAGAAATGTAAAAGAAAGCCCAAACCATATACACGCGTACAATATACAACTCAATTCACCTCGACGCAAGCAATGGTCACCCCCAAATCCTGATTTGCAACCGTATTTACAGTAACCATATTTGTCAAATCCATCGCAATTTATGAGCTTAGAGCAACTTGTAGAGGGAAGTGACTTCTTTTTACAAGCTGTTAAATAAAGTGTTGATAAAGAGTCAAATAAAATTCTAGATTGTCATTCTCTTCTAAATTTCAACATGAATTCTGTTCATTTTCCTTACTTTCATAAACGGAAATAAAATCAATTCCTCCGCAAAGTTCATTGGAATCTCCAGAACATTCAGAGTCGCACTTGTCTTTAAACAACGGTTTTAGCAAATCTACATCATCGCTGCAAATGCAATTTGACCCCGCCTTCGAAGAAGCGGTACGTTTTTGATAATTTTCACATTTATAAAAATAAAATTTCGATTCAGACAATGCTTGAGATTGAAGTAACATCAATCACTCAATCGATCGATCGATCGGCCAACCGGTCAATCAATCAATCAATTAATCACAGAAAACAATGACTAATCTCGAACCTGAAGTACTGCATATATAAAAGTGTCACATCGTCGAAGGCATTTGCCTATCGTCATATCTTCCTGAGAGGTAGCGGATCTTGGAGATTCATAGCATCCTTTGTAGACAGGAAGATAAACTAATACTATTGGAAATTAATCAAATGTCAGTTGTCAATTTATGCTTTATTTCAAAATCTTCGTCAGGAGTTATTGAGACAATTAAAAACAAATATATAGAATATAAATTAAATTTAATCGTTATTAACAATATAATCATAACAATGTTTAACCCAAGTAAACGGAATAAAATCCAACGCCTCCGCAGATGTTTTTACCGTCGTCACACACCAGAACGCAATATTTCTTTTCTACTTCGTCTTCATTATTATATTTATTTTCACAATAACATGAGGTACCGCTCTGATAAGCAAACTTGGCAATGAGTGAGAAATAGGCACGAATGATGGATAATAGTTTTTATCCGATACTTCTTAATTTATCTACCTTTATTGCGAAAAAGATGTATTTATCATCATAACATTTTCTCTGGCACGACAAGAAGACCGGATTATGAACACTGGACACTGTTGTTCCAAATTTCTTGAAACAACCACGAAATATTCTAGACTTTTCACCCTTTTTACCGGCAACTTAAAGAAATAAAAGCGAACGTCACAAAAACATATTCCCAACAATGATGGGTGTCTTTATATTTATATTTCATATATATATATATATATATATATATATATATTGTTGGATCCCTAGATCCAATAAATTGAATAATATTTAAAATTATATTGCCGATTAATTATTTTAATAATTAATTAAATTTAGTGGCAATATAATTTGAGAATTAAATTGGTGCTATTCAGACTCTTTGGTTATGTACCTTTGACAAATGGATTTATATCGGAAAGTAGAGCGAGAGTAATAGAAACAGCAGATTTCAAGACTTAATCAATTAAGCATTTTACATCTTCCAAGCCATCTGACAACTTTCAATAAACCTGCCCTTCTATAATTAGTTTGAGGACCCCGGGTTATTACAATATATATATATATATTATCTACATGAACATATATATGTATGTGTAAGGAATATATATGTGTGCGTGTATAAGTAGTACGTACTTAGCGAGTGAACTTCTATTTCGCTTATACATAGACCTAGTTCGTTCGATTGGATCACAGCTTGATCTTGATTCCCTTTCAGTGGTTCGCAGTTTACCCTCATCCCAGTGTCTGTTATAACACTGGGCCCCCAGAATTCAGAGCATTTGTCCAAGCCACCACCATTTCCAACAAGGACATTGAAGTAGTCCATTTGGCCGGGTTTAGTGTCTGATAAAAACAAAAAAAAAATAATAAATTAAACAGTGTTTCATTATATATTTTTTTTAAAATTCCTACAGCTCTAATTAATCAAAAATAAAAGAATAGAACAATTATTAATTTTCCTCACTTTCTCCTGCAAAAACAACCACGTAGTGTACTTTAAGATGTTGTGACAAATAAACTTTCACTATAGTCGTATAACCACCGCATTTGGTGTTAATCTCTGCTGCATTTTTAGGATTTCTGTCGCCATCTGTGATGACAACGGATACTGCCGTGCCTTTGCAATCGACTGCCCCTTGATGCAGTGCCACGTTTAATGCCAAATACTCTGCGATGCAGAACGAATTGAAAGAATATTAGTAACATTATGATGATATATTGTAATAAATTAGTCAGGAAATAATTTGAAGTTATGATGCCGAAACCGTATTTATTAAATTAGTGTAAAGCTGTTATATAGCATGACAATTTATAAATTAAAACCGATTCAGAGTAGCGCTTCAAAACCTTTTATCATTAGCTGGAGGCAAACAGTGTTTAGTAGTAAAGCTGTGATTCTCAGCATGTTCAAGGTTTGTGTTTTTCACTGCAATTTCTTGAATGTACCCATTATATTTCCTTTCCAAAAACTGCTAAACTTATGTTTGGGTTATGAAATGATATTGTTTACCAACAAATACAATTGTGTGTTTACGTCATTCTAAGAGTAAACATTTTTCATGACGAGTGGGTTGGAGCAACTACTTGGACTTATTTATGAACAACCATCTTTATTTTGGATCGTAAACTCATCTGGAATTAAATAAATATAAAACAAAATCAGAGACTTCATTTATGCATTCAAAATATTGCAGGGAAAAAAGAGGGAAATGGCATTTTGCCTCACACAAATTTTTGAATTCACTGCTAGAGGGCACGAATGATATATAAATGTAACAATTTACATATAACATTTATATTTTATAGTATGTAATAATAATTTATGATATAAAATTAGAATTATTTCGAATTAGAATTCATGATTAAACCAATCCATTTGGATACATTGTGTAGATTTAAGATAAACCCAAATATAAAAGATTGAATCTAGGAAGTGGACGATGCATATTTCTCGTCCTATTAAATAATTAATCGTAACCAATACCAATTGTTGTATTTGTCCTTCATATTCAGCTTATTCCATAAAGTACTCTCCCTATAACAGTCAATATTTTCATGCATAATTTATGAATATATGAAATATTTGAATATTTTTCCAGCGTTAATGTTCTGACAACAAGAAAAGTTATTATTCTTACGCCTAAAAATACTTTTTAAATTTTAAGTTTGTTTTATGCCGCGTTGAATTAGTCGCCAGTCTTATTGGAGCAACATTTTCGAATTATTCTTTATTCAGTTTTTTTTCCTTTTTAATTTAATTTTCCATGAATTATTGTCTTTAAAATATTTTTTTTTTAATTAACAGTTAACTGAATCTAAGAAATCGTTTTGGATTTTTAGTCGTCGAAATGCAAATGATTTGCTTTTATTTTAAGGACGATCGATTGCTTGGATCAGTTGCCTTCGTCCTCTGAAACATTATCGCCTGTCTTTTTCGATTTGAGAGTTATTTACCCATTTTCGTCTTCATCTTCAACTTCCTCCTCATTTTGGAGCCTGAAACATTACCCACTCGTTCTTCAAATGACTCGAGACCATATTATTATCGTATTATATTAAATTAAATTATATTATATTATATACTAGCATATTTTAATAATGTATAAATATATGCAAATTAATCGTATAAGTACAATAATTGAAATAGTTATCATACAAAATTATTCCCGACTTTGACCAACCAGAAAAAGGGACCCATTATCAGCATGGACAGCAGAGGAAATATGAAAATTAACGAGGGGTCTATTTCCTTTAGAAATTGAACTTCCCATTTGGTGAAATTGGCTGAAAGTAAACAATTTCAATAATCCATTATAATTTTATAAGCGTGACCCTAATGTACTTAAGTAAAGAATAAACGAATCAATTTATTTATTGTTTTTCGAACTGTTACATTAATATATATATATACATATACATGTATATATTTTTCTATAGTATATATATATATATACGTGTATATATATATATGTATATATTTGCATATGAATATATTTTATCCAAATACAACAGTGACAACAAACAGGTATACTTTTATTATTATACTTTTATACCAGATACCGTTCAGGATTTTTCGCAGGAAAAAACAAAAGATCCAAAATTTCGAAATTTTTTTTTAATTTAAAGAATTAGGTCCTATCGGCGTAAATAAGTAATACAAGCGCAGTAAATAAGTAATATTTACAATATTTCTAATAAATGTACAATAATAATAATAATAATAAGTAATATTCACCTAGGCAAATATCGATCGACTTGCGTTTGCTATAACCTGGCTTGCATTCACAAACATAGGAGCCGTTTAAGTTCTTGCACACCGTATATCGATTATCGCATATTTCGAATTCGCATTCATCGATGTCTACAATTTAATTACAATTAATTAATTAATTGTTATAAAAACAATAACCATTACTAGTTAGCGAATACTTAACATAAAATTTCAGTGACCTTCACAGATCCCAACAGTGCTCTTTAAATATCCAATGATGCAAGAACATATTTCTTTGCCATCTATAAGAAGACATTGTGTATTTTCCTGGCCCATGCAAGGATTGGATTTCTTGCAGAGAGACACGTTTTGACTAGTGTTTTGATTATCAAGATATGACGGATCTGAAATGTGATCAAATCAGAGAGTTATTTTCAAAAGCATTTGAGGAGTGAAAAATTCTGAATCGACATTCTGATAAGGAAAAGCCACGAATGGAAAGATACTGGATATGCTAGGGATATGATAGAAAGTTTGTAACTTTGAAATTTGGTAGAGGATTTTGTCAAAATTTTGATTACTAAATTATTACTAAGTTACTAAATTAATATATAATATTGTAATAACCCAGGGTCCTCAAACTAATTATAGAAGGGCAGGTTTATTGAAAGTTGTCAGATGGCTTGGAAGATGTAAAATGCTTAATTGATTAAGTCTTGAAATCTGCTGTTTCTATTACTCTCGCTCTACTTTCCGAGGTAAATCCATTTGTCAAGGTACATAACCAAAGAGTCTGAATAGCACCAATTTAATTCTCAAATTATATTGCCACTAAATTTAATTAATTATTAAATTAATTAATCGGCAATATAATTTTAAATATTATTCAATTTATTGGATCTAGGGATCCAACACTGCCCCCTCCTTAAATCTGTTCGTCCCGAACAGACATCTATTCCCATTTTCATTTTTACTCTCGGAATAGGATCCGATCTTCCAACAATCTCATGGCTGCAAATCCCAGATCCATTTGCTTTGTCATCTTCTGGGATTTCTGTCTCCTCCCTTTTACTTCTGCGTCCCGCAAGTTTCAGCCGCGGAACATCGCCATTTCTATGCACACTCTCCTGCTCCACGATGTCGCCAGATCCCAGACTCTCTTCAGGATCACCTGCTCCACTTTCCATGCTAGGCACTCTCCTGAAATCCCGAGCACTCCCTTCTGTTATTTCCAATGGAGCCGAAACATCCGCTGGTAAATCCATGGGCTGTTCTGTAGACTCTACTTGTTCCACCATCAAATCCGTGCGCTCCACCGGCAACTCCACGTGACTCATCAGTAACTCCTCGGGCTGCACCAACAACTTCACATGATCCACCGGCAATCCCACAGGCTCCTCCGAAAGTTCCACTTGCTCCACTAAAACCTCCGTGAGCTCTCTGGGCCCTGCTGACGACTCGACCTGATCTGGTAACTCTATGGGCTCCAACGTCGAGTTCTCTAAGTCTGCCATCACGCACAGAGTTTCTGGAGACACGTACGCACTGTGGTTGGATGTGCCTTCTAATGACTCCATCCCAACGCTGCCAGAAACGGTACCTGGAACAACGGACATGATTTGTTCCTCGTTGGTAACCTTTTTGCAGAGTTCCTCTCCTTGTTCTTCGCAAGATGGAAGCACCACTTTGCTCTCCTCAAAAGAACCAACAGGACTCTTCTCGGCAGAGTCTTCACCCGAAGCCAACGAGACATCCTGGCATGGAACCGCTCTGTTTTTCAAATCACCCCTAATACTCCTAATACATTCCCTCATCTCATCTACGGACTTTTTCATAAAATCAAGAAATTCATCCATCTTTTTATGGGATGGATTCTCGAATTCGTATTCCTCTGGGTCATGGCCATTCTCTGTCAGCCATGTCCCAAGTCGCTCTCGTATCTCAGCTTTCGTGCCTTTCCAATCCAGGCCACGCTCTCTCAATTCTTGTCTCAATCGAGGCACGTACAATTCATCCAAGTACTTCGGCATCGTTCACTTTTCAACTAAACAAGCTTCTACTTTAGTTACTTTTGGATACCCTTTAACTCTAAATCCAACTCCTGACACCAATGTAATAACCCAGGGTCCTCAAACTAATTATAGAAGGGCAGGTTTATTGAAAGTTGTCAGATGGCTTGGAAGATGTAAAATGCTTAATTGATTAAGTCTTGAAATCTGCTGTTTCTATTACTCTCGCTCTACTTTCCGAGGTAAATCCATTTGTCAAGGTACATAACCAAAGAGTCTGAATAGCACCAATTTAATTCTCAAATTATATTGCCACTAAATTTAATTAATTATTAAATTAATTAATCGGCAATATAATTTTAAATATTATTCAATTTATTGGATCTAGGGATCCAACAATATAAAATGCAAATTGTTTGACCTTCAATAATTCAAATAAATAATGCAGACCCACTAATAAATTTTATATTTGCTTTTGTTATGAAGTAAACTCTCATAAAGTCTTAACAATATTTGCTTGACAAATGTTGTCAAATCTACCTCTCGAAGTTAAACTCCACAGAGACTAAAATTTGTGAATATAATTAAAATAATTGTGAAAATAAATACAATTACAAAGTATTTATTTAATGTAATTTATTATATTATATTACAGTATATTATAATGTAATATTACGATAGTTTACCTCTACGCATGCAATAGTCACCCAAAAATCCCGATTTACAGCCGCCTATACAACGACCATACTTGTCGTAGCTATTGCACCTCATGAGTTTAGAGCAACTTAGAGATGGAAATGATTTCTTTTTACAAGCTATTAAATAAAATGTTGATAAACTGTTGACAAATAATTAGAGATAATTGATTTGATCACATTAATTTAATAATTATTAATCATAAATCATCAATTAATTATTAATTTATTAAAAGAAATTAATTAAATGCTAATTCCAGTCTAGCAAATTTTAACACTTTTTCTTTACTTTCGTAAACGGCAACAAAACCATTTCCTCCGCAGATGTCGCTGGAGTCGCCAGAGCATTTAGAGTCGCATTTACTGTTCGTTATTTCTTCCATATTTATGTTGTTAGTGCAAATGCAAGTTTTTCCATCCTTTAATATTAATAAATAATTAATTGACTTTTTTTTTAAATAAAGATTTTCATATTCATTCGAGTACATTTCTTAAATCATTTGATTCCTAAAAGAACAGTAACATCAGATAAACATCAAGTGTGTAATCAACTAGACCAGAAGCATGGCATATGCAGATTCGTCACACTGTTGAATACATTTGGCAGTTGTCATATCATCCAGTAAACTTGGAGATGACGGATAGACGAAGCATCCTTTGTAGACGGGAAGGTAAACTGAGACTTTTATTGAATAAGTAATAATTAGCAATTTATTTAAATATTAACTTGTCAAAAATTGTATTTTAAAATGTACTTCTGTAGAAGTTAAGATAAAGTTTTCTAACCTAAGTAAACTGAATAAATGCCGTCACCACCGCAGAAATTTTCACCATCGTCGCATATCAGATTGCAATTTTTCTGTGAAATTTCGTCCGCGTCATCGTAAGTACTTGCACAATGACATTTAGTTCCATCCTGATGGAAAGAAATTGAAATGGCAATAGATATTATTATATTTTTATTTAATAATAGAAATAAACAGAAACTTTTATTGCAAAGAAGACGTGCTCCTTAAAGAAACATTTCTCCTGACACGATGAAAAGACCGGTCTATGGACCATTGTTTCCTCGGTTCCGAATCTCTTGAAGCAACCTCGAAAAATTCGTAGTCTTTCGCCAGGAATGATCGTTTCTTGGAGGAATAAAACGAATGACGAGATTGACGAAAATCAATGAATGTTTTTTTTTATTTATTTATTTTTTTAAGCAATACTTACCAAAAGTGTTGACTTCGATTTCGCATATATAAAAGCCTTCATTGATTGTCGATCGGATTAAGACGACATTATAATTGTCTCGCCTTGGTTCGCAGTTTACTCTCATTCCATCATCTGATATAAAACTGGGTCCCCAGAAATCGGAGCATTTGACATAATTGTTTTCAGAGCCGACAAAAACAGTAAAATAATCCAATTGGCCGGGTTTGGTGTCTTGATGAATGATTAAAAAGTTAATAATTGTTTAATTTATCTGAAAATTATCAAGATGATTTTAGATTTTAATACATTATCGTTGATTTATAAACCCTTTATATTGCATTGGTGTACCAAAAAAACTTTCACTAATATGACTAATATCTAAAAATGAAATATTGAAGTTGATATTCTTCGGTTAGAATTCTTTATATAGGAGCCTTTGTTAATTGATATATTATATATATATATATATTATTATAAATTAAAAGGTAGACGAAATAATAAAGATTATTAGAAGTTAAAGCCCTTACTTTCTCCCGCATAAACAACTACAAAGCATATGTTATAAAATGTCGACAAAAAAACTTTAATCCACGAGTGTCCAGCTTCACATCCGCCCCTTATTTCTGCAGCGTTTTTTGGATCTTTATTACCATCAACTAACATCGACATTGAGCTTTTATCGCAGTCTCGCGTTATTTGATAGAGAGCTGCATTGACAGCAGCCAATTCTACGAGTTGTTGAATGAAACAAATTAGAAATTATTCAATTATTATTATTATTATTATTATTATTATTATTATTATTATTATTATTATTATTATTATTATTATTATTATTATTATTATTATTATTATTATTATTATTATTATTATTATTATTATTATTATTATTATTATTATTATTATTATTATTATTATTATTATTATTAGATTTGCGATTGAAATTTCATTTACATTTAAGAAACAATTGCCATAGACGATACAAACTTTTTGCCATTAACTGGAGGCACATTGCGCCCAATATTAACCTTGTCGTTTTTAGCATATTCAGCCTCTGAGTATTTTTTTCTGAAGTTTCTTAAAGTTTAGACTTTACATATTTGCTTTAAAAACAAAATTGGTTTTATTGACGGACAATCATGCAACGATATTGTTTACCATGAAAATGTAATATAGGCTCTCACGTCATCTAAAAAAAACGCGGATCGTTTAAGATTTAATAGCATCATACGTATTGAAAAAAGTGGACTCAATTCTTTATACATTGTAGTATTGCTTTAAATTAATTATATAATAATATATATATATATATATATCTAACCCTTGTTATATCAAATGTTTAATTTCCTTTAGTTCTATTTCCACCTATTCCTCCCTTAAAAATCGTTGCATTCACATACAAAGGATTGCAGTTTTATTTCATAAACAGATATTGTGAACTTTGTAGATGTTACTTCGTTTATGGAGTTAAACTTTATAAATCCTTCAAAATTCAGTCCAAACTGGAATCTTTAGAGGTGGCCGAGTAAAACGTCAGGGAGTTCATTGTAAATTAAACGATTTCATATTCTATTTTTTAAAAGAAAATTCATTCTGAGTAATTTTTTCATCTGCCATTTTAGGTTTTTGCCCATCTCCTCATCAGTTTCACCTTCCTCGGCTTCTCCTTCACTATTTGAATGAAATTCTTTCCAACTAAAATATTTTACCAAACACTGAATAAAATTTATTAATTAACTGTCAATGTAATGATAGTAGTATAATAATGTTAATAAAAATAATAATTAAATACTAATATTATAGAAGTGATAAGAAGTGCATTTATGTAGCGCCAGGGACTTTGACATGGATTTCGGACACGGTCTGAGACTTTTGATTTTGTCGTGGCTCGGTGAAAAAAATGTTAAAGTTAAATCCTAGTAATTTAAAACAAAGATATTGCTTAGCTTGAACGTTTCTAACCATAACACCGTAGCTAGAATCAAAGTGGAAGCTACTGGAAAAACGATCAGTACAGACACGGGTATGTTTTGAACAGATACTCCTTCTTCCATTGGATCATGTGCACTCCTAACTAAAATTTTGTTATGACATTATTGGACAATAGTTTGATCTGCTAATTCCAATATTATCGATAACAAAAAGTACGGAAATAGGTTTGGAAATGATTAAATATCTGTCTGTTTCATTCAAATAACTATTGATTTTTACCTATGCAAATATCTTTTGACATGTAATTTGAATATCCTGGTTTACAAATGCAATTGTAGGAGCCATTCGTATTAAAACAATTTGTAGTTTGATGATCGCATGGATGGAATTGGCATTCATCGATGTCTGAAATTCAAGTTACAGAAAATAAAGATTTTAAGACTTAATTCAAATTGCAGTTCGTAGTTTTTTCAACAATAATTGTTTTTCTTGGTAAAGAAATCCACGAACCTGTGCATGTAGTTGGATCGATTCTGGAATATCCTATCATACAATCGCACAATTCCTTGCTTTCAATTACCACACAAACTGCATTTTCTATGTTTTTACATAGATTTGGATCCTTGCAGACATTTGGAGATGTTCTTGAAGGAAATGTTGTTGAAGGGAATGTCGTTAATGAATATTTTGTTGTCGATGTTGAGGTTCTTGGCACTGAACCTTTGGTGCTGATTGTTCGGATTGTTGGCACTGAACCTTTGGTGCTGATTGTTCGGATTGTTGATGAAGTCTTTGTAACTATATTTCTTGTGGCGTTTAAAGCTATAATAGGATAATGCATTAGTGGCAGTGGACCAGCCTAGGTCCTTATAATAGGTTTTGCATACATTTTGTCACTAATGACTTTTTTTTGTAATAGTTTAATTTTTGCAAAATGATTTTTTACAAATAGACACACACAAATGCATTGCTTTGCAATTTACATTGAAATAATTTACATCGTTCAAGGCAATGATCACCAGTGTATCCGGGTTTGCAAAGGTCTTTACAATCTCCGTATTTGTCGTATACACAATGGAGGAATTTTGAACATTTATTTGATGGATAATATTTCTTCAAGCAAGCTATTATTTTAAAAATCATTACTTTTAAACTATATTAAAATATTTTTTAAGGAACGAGCAAAGCGGTACTTTCGTAAATGGAAAAGAACTTCTTTCCTCCGCAAAATTCATTAACATTTCCTGCGCATTTGGTATCGCATTGAACGCCGAGTCCATTTATTGTGACATCCGCATTATTATTACAAGAGCAGGCATTTCCCTCCTTCAAAATGAATATTTATAAACTTTAAAATAGCTTGCTATTGCTGACTAAATTTTGTACCATAACTTTGTTAATTATTTGTCAAAGTTAGTGATCGAATATGTACCCTGAGTAAGGCGTAGTTATAATTGCTGCAGTGCCGCAGACATTTTTCAATTGTCATGCTTCTCTCTACCTTGGTCAACTCTTCATCATAACCACTGATATCGAAGCATCCTCCGTAGCGGGGTAGACGGGCTCTTACTATTAATATCGGTCACGTATTAACGATCGTTTAAACTTCGTAAGCAAAATCGAGTTCAAATAAATTATTCACTAGTGTCGAATTTAAATTATGCAAATATAAATTAAATTATAATTTTAATTATGCAAATAGGATCTGTCAATTAGTCCAGTGATAAACTTAAAATACTTTCCAACCGAGGTACAGAGAGTAAAGGCCATTTCCTCCGCAAGTATTGTGTCCATCATTGCACAATAAGTTGCAATACTCGGGCGGTGTCTCGTCTTCGTTCTCAAAATTACTGTCGCAATAACATCCTTCGTCCTCGTGAAAGATACGCAGATTATTATTTAATTAATGAGCGTAGCAAATTTATCATAAATTAATTTATTATTATGATTATTATTATAATATTTATTATTATATCAGTCCCTAAGAAATAACTTGAGCAACCATTGCAAACGACTATGGAAGACAATTGAAATTAGCTGATATCCTAATGCTTCCTGAAATAATAGAAAGAATGCGTCTACAGTCGTACTTAAGTCTGATAATAATAATAATATAATGGAAATTATTATTATTATATTAGATATTAATATAATTAATAATAATATAATATTATTGTATTAATCTGTATATTACTTATATAAATTAGATAATATAATATATTAAGATAATAATAGCACTAAACAGAGAGACTGGAACTTGATACTGTATCAACAGGTAGGGTTTTCTAATATAATTTCCAAATGGGACAGAAAATGTTTCGAAGCCAACTTGGACTTATGTAGAATTGGTAATTACTAGAAACTAGAATATTAACAATTATGTACGTGTTGTTTGTCAAAATCATTGTCTCCTATTCCTATAACTTAATACCAATCTTGTGTTCCAAACCATCTATTTGCAAAAGTCTTTTACGAATTGCACTTAATATTCCTGCTATTAACAGGATCAATAATTGATACGAAAGCTATTTTATTCATATATTCATGAAACTAAAGATAAAACTTATTACTGCTAACTAACTATGTTGTGGTATAAATAAATCACAACCTTTAGGGCAAAAAATATGTGTCCAGTAAAAAAACATTGCTCCCGGCAATAGCTGACGCTGAAAAAGTCCGCCTCGTTTTTTATAATTGAACCTGGGAAATTTTTAAAGCAACCCTGGAAAACTGAGAGTATTCCGACAGGTAACAATGCTTAGAGAAAATCATTAGTAATTATTTTTTAATCATAAGATGTTCAACGACCGTTATTAACGTTAATGAATGCATTTACCGAGTGTATGAACTTCAACCTCTGTCAACGATAATCCTTCACTTGCTTGGGACCGAATCATGACCCTAGACTGTAACTGGGCTGAGGACTGACAGTTCACCCTCATTCCCGTACGAGATATTATACTCCTTCCTGGATAAGCAGCACAAGTAAAATATGTGTCTCCACCGTACAGTAAAACTTTGAAATAGTCCAATTGATCAGGTTTCGTGCCTGATGAAATGAAAAGCCTCACTTACTGATTACTCAATATTACACTTACAGAATATCGCAGAATATTGTTTTAAAATGATTCCTTATAACATAAAATTTATAAAATATTAAGTAAATTTTGTTATAAAATCTACAAAAATGCTAAGCAAATTTTACATTCCAATTATAACACAGTTCATCGATACAATATATTCACTCACCTTCCCCTGCATAGACGACGACGTAGTGTACATCGTAAGTTCCGTTCAAGAAAATTTCTATAAATGTTGATTTCTGGCACAAGTGGCCTTCAACATCTACATAATTTTTAGGATCTTTGTTTCCATCAACGATGACATTTGACAACTGGTTATTCTTGCAATCTCTAACGGGCACGTTCAAAGCTACGTTGATTGCAGCCAATTCTGAAAGATTTCTACTTTGTAAAATAACATTGAATGCGATGGAAAAATTTTAAAATGCATCTTTTTATCATAAATGACAGAAAAAGGTCTTTTTTTAGAGTAGAGTATTTAACAGTGTTTAATATTAAACCAATTCACTCAACCGTCCTTACTTGTTAGCATTTGTTGATAGTATAATATTGCAGCTATTAAATTTAAAGATGACAAAGGTAGTAATGTCGTCATATTTCATTATTTTACTCGGTATTTTACATCGGTACATTAGTTAGTTAATTGAACAACAAAGAATTTTTACGGGAAATTCCCCGAAGTCGAAGATTTTACTAAAGGAATGATTCCAGCGGATTACGTCACTACTAACAAAACCATAGAAATAACAGTTTTATATGAAATCATATCCAAGAGCTGGTCTGCTTAACTTAAGTAGGTTGAATTACTTGAACCGCTTTTTAAAAATATATACATTTATTTATATTTATATAAAGATAATGTAAAACGAATTGTTTACTCTACAGAAACGCCACTGTATACTGTATTTTATATTTTAATTTCGGGTTAAACCATAAAGACATAGAAACTAGAAAATAAACTAATCGATTATTCCAATCAGTTAATTTGATCAACCAATCACGTAATAAAAAATACGATAAAAGCAGAAACTTTACTATAGAAATATAAGCAAAGTCGATGGATGCAGAAATTATTTCTGGGGCAAATGGCTTTGTGGGCGTTATGACGTATAACCTAATTAATTAAAACAATAAAAAATAAAATAAATTATGCAATTAATATAATTAAATTAATAAATTAATTTATTAACACTTAGCTAATAATTCTGGGGTATTTTTGCTTTGACCGAAAATATTAATAATAATTTTGTGAGAAAATGTATTAAAATGGAAAATTAAATAATTGGTTACAGCATTCAAATAGTATATCAAGGCATCTTTATTTATGATTATTCTTAATCCACATTAATCTTTATCGACATTAATCGTATTTTATGGTGAGGGAATTCGTGAAAATAGCGAAAAACCAGCTAAAATGTTTTAGATGCTCTTACGAAACTGTAATACGTTGATTGTTGACCAAGAATATCCTATTTCTCAATCACACACTTCCTATCCTTCAATCACAATACAAACATCGTTTTCTATGATTTTACAATGATTTGGATCCTAGTCAATGTCTTTGATTTGATTTTGATTTAAGATCATCCTGATTGATGAAGATTTTGATTTTGATTTCATGTCACCATGCTAGTGATTTTCCCAAATCACTGCTAAGCATAAATCAACTCAAATTCTCTCGAACGTTATTTCCATAACCATCTTTTTTTTTTAAATCCACAAACAAAAGATTTCAATTTTATTTCTTATACGGTTCTCAAAAAAAAAAATTAAAGGATGTTCATTTTTTATTTCATTTATGGAATTAAACTTTAAAAATTTGATTCCTTCAAATTTGAAGCAAACTGATATCTTTAGGAGAGGCAGGGCAAAACATCAAGGGGTTCTTTAGTGAAGATGTAAATGGTGTAAATTAAATTTTCTTATTCGACTTTTTAACATTAGTATTCTTTCCTCTTTTTTTCCCAATCTTCGTCTTCGCATGTTCTTCAGAATCTCCTTCACTGCTTTTTTCAGGTTTCCTGGGACTAAAATATTTTATTTGACCAAGCACTGAGCATAAATTATTAATTATCTGTCACTCCAATGAAAAGAAACTAGTAATGCTATTAATAATGCTATATTATTGAATACCAATGGTATTAATAGTATTATATAAATGATATGAGGTGCATTTATGTAGCGCCAAGGGCGTTGCTGTGGAATTCGGACACGATCTGAGACTTTGGATTTTGTCGAGGCTCAGAGAAAAATGTTAATTCAATCTTGGTAATTTAAAACAAAAGATGTTGCTTAGCTTGGATTTAGTTAAAATCTTCTAACCATAAAATCAAAGCTAGAATCAAACTTGAGGAGATAGGAAACATGAGCATTAAGGCTGCAGGCAAATCTTTCAAAAATCCGCCTACTTCCATTACATTGTGTGAACCCTTAACTAAAATTTGTTATGACATCATTGGACAATAGTTTGATCTGCTAATTCCTATATTATCGATAACAAAAAGTACGGAAATAGGTTTGGAAATGACTAAATATCTGTCTGTTTCATTCAAATAACTATTGATTTTTACCTATGCAAATATCTTTGGACATGTAACTTGAATATCCTGGTTTACAAATGCAATTGTAAGAGCCATTCGTATTAAAACAATTTGAAGTTCGTGGATCGCATGGATGGAATTGGCATTCATCGATGTCTGAAATTCAAGTTACAGAAAATAAAGATTTTAAGACTTAATTCAATGTTTATTTCATAGTTATCCCTTTATTGAATTTTTCTTCAGTAATTATATTTTAACAATAATTGTTTTTCTTGGTAAAGAAATCCACGAACCTATGCATGTAGTTGGATCGATTCTGGAATATCCTATCATACAATCGCACAATTCCTTGCTTTCAATCACCACACAAACTGCATTTTCTATGTCTTTACATAGATTTGGATCCTTGCAGACATTTGGGATAATGTCCGGAGATGTTCTTAAAGCGGATGTCGTTGAAGGGAATGTTGGTAATGAATCTTTTGTTACACTTTCAGTCGCTACAGACTGATTGAAGTAAGAAATGTTTATTATTATTTAAATAATTATTATTCTTTTATCGCAAATTAATATTCTATTGCAAATTATTTTAATAAGCCAATAAATCATGTTATAAAAGCAGTTCTTACGATCTTGACTTTTTCAGTTGTTGATGGTTCAACGAACATGGCTATTAGAAAATACAATAAATTACGTAATTATTATTATTTATTAATAATTATATTAATAATTATTAATAATTAATAATTATATTAATAATTATTAATAATTAATAATTATATTAATAATTATTAATAATTAATAATTATATTAATAATTAATTAATAATTAATAATTATTAATAATTAATAATTATATTAATAATTATTAATAATTAATAATTATATTAATAATTATATTAATAATTATTAATAATTAATAATTATATTAATAATTATTAATAATTAATCATTATATTAATAATTATTATTTATTAATAATTATATTATTAATTATTAATAATTAAATATTAATTAAATATATTAATAATTATTATTAATTAATAATTATATTATTAATAATATTATTAATAATATAATTATTAATTATTAATAATTAATTAACTAATAATTATTAATTATTATTAGCCTCTTCAGTTGAGATAGTTTAAAAAATGTATTATCTCAGATTGCTATATGGGCAAAGTATTGGATTATTTGCTTGCTATATATATATATATAATTATGAAGCTGATTAATTAATTATTAATTAATATTATAACATTTAAATCGCTATAATAAATATAATAGGGAAATTTACATTTGTATCAAGTTTATATGATACAAAATGCTTAATTGTTGTGTTAGCAGAACTCTTTACATTGGGGCAGTTCTAAAAAGGCACAATCTGAAGTTGTGATAGTTAATTTATTAAAATTATTAAATTTAATTTAATATTAATCAAATTAAATTAATATAACTGTAAATAAATTTCTGCCAGCAGAGTACAAAGTTATTCTTTCGTCGAATCAACAAATTGCAATATTTGAATAACTTACTTCGTTTAAAGCAGTGATCGCCAGCAAATCCAGATTCACAAGTGCCTTTACAATCTCCGTATTTGTCTCGTTCGCAATGAATGAATTTCGAACATTTGTTCGATGGATAAGAATTTTTCCAGCAAGCTGTTAGCAAGTTAGTTGAAATAATTAATAAAATATAGTAATTCCAATGCTTCTACAAAGATAAAAAACAATACGCAATACTTTCGTAAATGGACAGATAATCAACCCCTCCACAAAGTTCATCGGCATTTCCAGTGCACTTGGAAGTGCATCTGTCGTGGAACAAACTAATTGCAATTTTCGAGTTGTTGTGACAAGAGCAAATGTTTCCTCCCTTGAATAGTTAAAATAAAATTCGAGTGATTTAATTAAATTTGACTGATTTTAAATTGAAATTGATTTTAAAAAAGTACTTCAAGTAATGCAAAGCTTGAATTATCACAGTGACGGAGACATTTCTCAACTGTCATGTCGTCACGGATTGTTAAGAAGGTCCTAAAACCGAGCTTTTTGAAGCATCCTTTATAGGTGGGGAGTCTGGCTATTACTGTTAACAATAATTGAACAAATTGAAAAAATTGAACAAAATAATAGAATGTTTATTATTAATGGAACAAATTAGCACAATACGATGTTTATTACATGACATTGTCAAAATGATGAGACCTAGGTCATATTATTTAAAATGTCTGCATACCGAGGTAGACTGAATAAGTTCCGTTGCCCCCACAGGTGTTAATCCTATCCGAGCACTCAATATTGCAATGTGTATGTGATATTTCATCGTCATCGTTAAAATCACTGTCACAAAAGCAGGTCTCTCCATTCTGTTGATAAATAACCTTAATAAATAAAGCTAAGAGGACGTACGCTCTAAATGATGTCTGATGTCAAAATTAATAGCAATTTTTAAAATAAATAAATATTTTTGGAGCATATAATTGCAATATTGATTTTAAGTCGTAGAATATTAAAAAAATAAAGACCTAATTACTGTAATATTTAATAATACTACAATATTTGCATGCATGGGCATCAAATATTCATCATTTATAAACAATATGATTGCAGATTAATTTCAAGCTAAAGAAAAGCCTAAAACACAAGACCTTGACAGCATAAAATATATGCCCGTTGTATGCACAAAAATGCTGGCAGCTACTGAGGTCAAATCCGTTACTTCTGCTGGACTCTGATACTCCATCGAATTTTCTGAAGCATCCTCGATAAACTCCAAGTCTTTCTCCAGGTAATCCAGATGCTGAATAAAAAGAGTCGAAAGCAAGCATTAATAATAACAATATTATTATTATTAATTAATTTTATTATTAATATATTATTATTTTTTTAATGCCTGCATCACCATTTATTTTGGCTGAAAATAAATTATTATTATTATTATGTTGTTGTTATTACAAATTAAATGTTATTAAGGAACAACATTATTGTTATTATTACTATTTATTTTGTCATTATCTTACTATGATAACTAATTAATTCTTAAAATATGCTAATATTAATTTTCGAGAAGCTAGGTTTACTAAGGGTGTGAACTTCAATTTCTGATAACGAAAAGCCCTGATCTGTTCGAGAACGAACTACAACTCTGGAATGAAGAACCGATGAAGTGTGACAATTTACTCTCATCCCATTATTGGATGTTGAACCCAACCCCGGATATTCAGAGCAACTGGTCGTATGGTTTCCACTTCCCACTTCTACTATGAAATAGTCCAATTGCTGCGGTCTTGTGCCTTGTTGAAAAATAAAAGCACTGGTCGAATGAGTCGTGTATATTTCAACTTGTTTACAGAAATAAACAGAAATAAATATATTAAAATTATATAAAAAAAAATTTCATATTTCTATATATCCCAATTTTTGTCTTAAATTTGTTAACAAATAGTACCACACATCTTACTTTGTAAGAAATATGTATGGGTATCCTTACTATATACTTAATATATGACTTATCAGTATAACAACTTATCACCTTCTCCTGCATATACGACCACGTAATGTATGTCGAAAGTTCCATTCAGAGAAACATCGACGAAGGTTTGGCTTCCTCCACAAAGACTTTCAATGTCCACGTAATGTTTAGAATTTTTGTTTCCGTCGAGTATGGCTTTCGAGAGTTCTTTTCCATTGCAATCTCTGGCGATCTTGTTCAGGGCTACGTTGACTGCGTTCGTTGACTCTAAGATAGTTCGTTAAGTTCATTAAAAACAAAAAGAAATTATGAAGAAATAATTAAATTTAAAAAAAAATAAACATTTCAATTAACACAATGAATTTACAATTTTGGAACTCATGTTGTAATAAGTAAGGTTTTTTTTAAACATTTACATTGTATACTAAACTTTTGGAACTGTCTTATCGAAGTAATCAATATGTGTGTTAGGGCAGTTCCATCTAATAATTATAGTTTGGCATTAATTCCTAGCATTTATGATTAATTTCTATAAAATGATTGTATTAGTCTCCGCTATTTGTCCGAGTGCTTCAACTGAACTTATGACAATTTTTTGTCCTAAACGAGATTCCTTAATAATAGTATTATTAATATTATGATTATTAATATTATATTGGTGACCTAATTTTAACTTCAGGTTAGTCCGTAAAACCATTCCTACTTGTTAGCATTTGCTGATGGTACAACAATACAGCCATCAACTTGATAGATTTCAACATTTCTATCGCACACATTTTTCTTCCAGCTTTTTACTATTTCGTTCATTTACATTTTTTTTTTGCATAAAATGCGTAGAAATCGAAGTTTAAATCTTGTTTACTAAATTTAATGAACTGAATGAAAAATTGAAAATTGCGTCACGTTCCAAACAAGAAGACATTGGAACTGATATGTTTTGGAGCAAAGCAATGAGACTCTTTAAAATTCTAGGTTTGCTTGTCGTGTAAAATAAAAATAGAAAAACATTTTTTATTTAAAACGTTCGCTCTTTTTTGGTATAAATAAATAAATAATATTTTTGGTATAAATAAATAATATATATAAATAAAACAAATAATATTTGTCTTTCATTCGGTGTTTAATGAAGGATAAAGCCGGTTTTATTTTTAGCCATTTTACAAACATAAATCAGAAATCATTATTAATTTGCAATTTGCAAAAAAGAAAACAAACAAACTTCGAAATAATCTAAGATACGACGGTTACCTAAGTGGGTAAAATCTTTCCACTTTGCAGACTTTTATTTTTATGACTTTAAGAAGAAAAATCGAACAAATTTATGATTTTTTTTTTCATTTTATTTCAACGACTTGAAGTCATTGGAGTCTCTTTTATTTTAATTTTTTCCAATTTAAAAGATTTTGCACATTTTTACGGGTTTATCGTTCGTTCGTTCGTTTGTTTGTTGAAACTTCTGAACTCTGAAGAGTGATCGTCGAAGTTGCAGAAAATGCTCTTCAACTTCGTAAAACAGTTTCCCAAGTTTTCCAATCAGTTGCCGGATTTCAAGCACTTACAGCTGTCGATGATCTTTTGTAGAGTCCTGTATGGAAATGAGCAGATCTGGAAATGCTTATTCACGAACCAAGTTTCATAACAGTTATTGTCCTTTTTAAATGTAAAAATCTATTTAACCTTTTTTGTATCATCAGGAATATGACGCCAAATATACTGAACATGAGAAGAATCTGAAGCAACAATACTACAACGCTGTGATCCATAAACTTTCTTTTTGGAACTAAAAACAAATTTAAACAAAAATACCCTATTACAATCGGATGCCACACTTTGTTAAATCTACTCTCTGCATTATCTCATAATTCCCTATCGCTTCCTATATTGATTAGCAATCTCGTAATCCATTTCTATCATCACTGAATAGATAAATTAACAGAATTTGCTTGTTTTTTAACAACTCCATTCAGTATCTATCTATAGATAAATTGAACTGTATTTAGTTTTGATGGTATTTTTAATTAATTTTTATTTTTTATTTTGTTTTCAACGGTTTCGCTCTAAGTTGAGAATAGTGCTTTGAGCTGACTTTGATTTTGAACTGACAATGTCATACTTCTTTCAAGACAGTGTTCACCCCTGAATCCAGGTTTACAGGGACCTAGACATTCGCCGAACTTATCAAAGGCATTTGCACAATTGAGCATCTGAGAGCATTTGATCGAATCCTGATTTTGCCTCAAACAAGCTGCAGGAGAATGAAAGAGAAGAGAAAGAGAATGTTACATGTAAACTTGTAATTTTGTAATCTTTCTTTTTAACTACGTCCTACTTTCATAGACTGAGATGTAACCGTTCCCTCCGCAAAATTCCGTCGGTGTACCGGAACAAGCTTTGGTGCAACCGTCGTAGACCATTTTATCTGATTTGAGTGTACGATTGATACAGAAGCAGCTGTCACCTCCCTTATAAATGGTTCGTAAAGAAATTTAATTAATTATAATTAATTAACCATCCATGAACCACGTTCCCTTAATGCATGAGCGGGTTTTGTGTTAATATTTCTTCAAAAAAATGCTTTTCAAGGTTCACTTTCTCGTAACCGTCAAGATTTATTTATTTATTTTTTATAATAGAAATGTTAACCTCCATCACTGCAAAGCTGTAGCTGTCGCAGTGGCGAATGCACTTTGTGATCCCCATCTCTCCTTTAATAAGCGTTTTGTCAGGAACGTCGATCATCTTAAAACATCCGCTGTAGATTGGCAATCGAATCAATCCTGTTTCAAATTCACGTTATGACATGCTTTCGTAATATTCGTGCAATACGGAAAAGTGGATTACAATATTGTTGTAACCCGGGGTCTGATGAATTATTTAACGTAAGGATATCTTTATTGGATTTAACTAATGGCAAATACGGCTGGACGATTTGGTCGATTGCTTGTCCCGACGGAACTGAACCAATGACCCGAATCGCTAGATACGACTTTGAAACAAAAGATTCCGAATATTAACTAAACTTAATTAATTAATTATTTAATTAATTAATTAATGTCAGGGATCCAACATTGCCCCCTCCTTAAATCTGTTCGTCCCGAACAGGCTGTTCTGTTTCTCCGTGATATTTTGCTAATCGATTGCTGTGGACCACTTTCATTCTAGTCCTTGCTGATTTCTGTATGCGGTATACCACGTCGTTTATTTTCTTTATGATTCGGTATGGTCCTTCCCAATCTTTTTGTAACTTTGGCGACTTCCCTTTTTTTCGTTGGGGGTTGTATAGCCAGACTAGTTCATTTTCTTTAAAGCTTATATCATTGGCTTGCCTATCGTATCTCGCTTTGGCTTGATCGCTATTAACACTAATATTTTTCCGGGCAACCTGGTGTGTATCGGCCAATGTATTTCTTAGGCTTGAAACGTAGTCACATGCCGACTTAGGTTCCTCTGCTCTTCCGAACATCATATCGGCAGGAAGACGAATCTCCCTCCCGAATGTCATTTTCGATGGACTGATTCCTGTCGTTTTATGCACGGCTGTCCGGTAGGCCATAAGGAAAAGTGGCAGGTATCTGTCCCAGTCATCTTGCTGTTCAGTTACCATTTTTGACAAATACTGTTCCATGGTCCTGTTAAATCTCTCGACCATACCGTCCGATTGCGGATGCAATGCAGTGGTTCTTGTCTTATGGATTCCAAGGTTTTCGCATAGCTCTTGAAATATTTTCGACTCGAAATTCCTTCCTTGGTCCGAATGTAACTCTAATGGCACCCCGAATCGACTAATCCAATTATTTACGAGAGCATCAGCTACATTTTCCGCCTCCTGATTTGGCAGTGCAAACGCTTCGGTCCATTTGGTGAAGTAATCGCTGATCACTAATATGTACCGATTTCCCTTCTTTGATGCAGGGAATGGTCCGGCAATATCCAAAGCTATTCTTTCAAAAGGTACTCCCACATTATAGAGTTGCATTAGACCTTTAGTCTTCTTTTGAGGACCTTTACTGGTTGCGCAATTATTGCAATTTCTACACCACTCCTCAACGTCTTGTTTGTAGTGCAACCAGTAAAACCTCTCCCTCACCTTCCTGATGGTTTTATTCACTCCTAGGTGTCCACCTGAGGTTCCGTTATGGAATTCTTGTAACACCTCAGAGACGCAAGATCTCGGAAGTACTATTTGAAGGTGATAGTCGGTGCCATCCTCTGTTTCCCACTTCCTATGTAGGAGTCCATTACTAATTCTCAAGGAATCCCACTGTGCCCAATAGGACTTAGTAACTTCTCCGTGCTCCGCTATCTGTTGCCAATCTGGTTTCACCCCGGCCTCCATCCACTGTAGTATGGGTGCAAGTGCTTCGTCTCTTAATTGTAGATCTCGTAACCCGCTTTCTGTCCAGGGTTCGGGAGCCGTGATACGAATTTGTCGACATTCTTCGGTCTCCTGTTTTTTCTCTGCGTTGTTGCAGTGCCTGCAGTTAAGTTGACAAGGACGTCGTGATAGCGCATCAGCGTTGTTGTGTATTTGACCTCTCCTGTGTTCAATTTTGAACTGAAAACCCTGTAGTCTTTCAATCCACCTCGCCATTTGACCTTCTGGGTTCTTAAAGTTTAACAGCCACCTCAGAGAGGCGTGATCCGTTCTTAGCAAAAACGGCTGGCCCAAAAGATATTTCTGGAAGTGTTTCATGGATTCTACTGCTGCCAATAATTCTCTCCTGGTTACGCAATAGTTTCTTTCCGCTTTGGTCAGTGAACGGCTATAGAATGCTAGAACATTTTCTTCGTTTTCAACCTGCTGGGAAAGAACTGCCCCGATTCCACAGTTACTGGCATCTGTATCGAGGATAAAAGGTAATCCGGGAATAGGATATGCCAGGATCGGTGCCGTTGTCATAGCTTCTTTCAGATTATTAAATGCTTTCTCACAGCTGCCGTTCCAGATAAATGGCTTGCCTTTTACAGTAAGCTCATGAAGGCTTTTTGCGATGTTTGAAAAGTTGGCAATAAATCGTCTGTAATAGGTACAAAGTCCTAAGAAGCTTTGAAGTTCTTGGATATTTTTGGGTACGGGCCAATTTTTTACTACATCGACTTTATCTGGATCTGTACTAACACCTTCAGAAGACACGATATGGCCAAGGTATTTGACTTCTTTTTTAAAGAGTGAGCATTTCTTTGGACTCAGTTTCATGCCTGCCTCTCTAATCCTACTAAACACTTCTCGGAGGTTGTCTAAATGTTCTCCAAATGTTTTTCCGACAACAATTATGTCATCTAAATATACCAGGCATACTTTCCAGTTGAGTCCCCTTAGTATGTGTTCCATTAATCTTTCAAACGTCGCGGGGGCATTGCATAGCCCGAACGGCATGACAGTGAATTGCCATAATCCTTCACCTGTCGAGAAGGCCGTTTTTTCTCTATCGTCAGGATGTAACTCCACCTGCCAGTAACCACTTTTGAGATCTAACGTGGAAAAAGTTTTTGATCCCGAGAGAGTGTCTAAAGTATCATCGATTCTAGGTAAGGGGTAGCTGTCCTTAAGTGTCATTTCGTTCAGCTTTCTATAGTCGACACAAAAACGAAGTGATCCATCTTTCTTTTTAACGAGTACCACTGGTGAGCTCCAGGGGCTATTTGACGGTTCAATAACCCCTTGGTCTTGCATTTCTTTTATCATTTCCTTGGCGTTTGCTCTTGTAGCTAACGGAAGTGGACGGGGGTTTTGTCGAATGGGTTTAGCACCGGCCGTATTTATTTGATGTTGCACGAGGTTAGTCCTACCCAAAGGGCTGTCTTGTTCAGCCATTATATCCTGAAATTCGCTAAGCAGCTTTTCCGCTTGTTGATAATCTTCTTTTTGTAGGGTTTTGTTTAAATCTTTCAGGAGATTGTCCACCAATGGTTTAGGCATGGCATCCCTTTTTATATGCTTATTTCCACTTCCATCTAATGTTAATATGTGTTCTAGGTTCCTGCAAAGTGCGATAGGTGTTCCTGCTTTGATCTGTTGTTCCTGGTCAGATAGATTCATTACCCTCAGTGGAACTCTGCCGGTGTTTAGCTTGACTAGTGCTCGTCCTATTAGTAGTCCTTGGCCAATGCCCGATTGATCTTCGACTGCTCCTATACCAAATTTTGTGTGGTCGCCCTCTAGCCCGCCCCAAATTAAACTTTCCGACTGTGCTGGGATGGTCTCGTCCTGCAATACTTTTACAAATGTGTCTTTAATTTCTGTACCCCCGTAATTTAAAGGAATCTCCATTGTTCCTTGTTGAAGGGTACCGCCCTTCATGTCAATGGAAATTCCATAGCGTCGCATGAAATCCAATCCCAGTATACATTCATCTGTTATATTGGCTATCATAAATTCCTGTTCGAATGACTTGCCTCCTAAATCCACTGTAATAGTTGTGGTTCCTTGAACTGGCACTAATTCTCCGGTGGCTGTTTTTAGCTTGTAGTTGTTGGTCGTTACTTTACTGTTTCCTGCCAACTTTGGTTGGACAATAGATGTAGATGCCCCTGTGTCTATTACAAGATTATATTCCTTCCCTCCAATTTTTCCTTTAACATCTAGTGATGATCCTTTTCCCAATGCCGTAACGTGAAAGACGAGTGGGGCATTTCGAGTTTGCTGAAACGATCTTTGCCCCTTAAAATCAGAAGCTTCAGGTTTTTCTGATTTATAGGGCTCTCTCCAGTACTGCTGTTTTTTGGAGAAGGTCGTTCTACATTCTCGGGCTAAATGGCCTGGCTTGTTACACCTGAAGCACCTTGGTCTTCTATCTATTTCCTGGGATCTTAAGTTTCTTGGGGGCTTGCTGAAGTCATTGATTTGTCGGGCTATTTTTTTAATCATCTCTCTGTCTTTGTCATTATCTTTATCTTTCTCCTTGCCTCTGTTTTCCTGAGCTTCAATTTTCTTTACATTCAAGCTTTTTTGGATTGAGGCTCTTGCCGCTTCTATGGAGATTGCAAACGCCAATGCTTCATGGCTGGCCTTTATTCCATGAATTTTTAGTGCCATTTTGGTTTCCGCATCCCTTATCCCATCAACGAAGGCGTCAGTTACAATGTTTTCAATGAAATCTGTTGACTGTCCTGGATGGGCTAAGTATGCGAGCCTTCTGACATCAGCCTCTAATTCTTGGAGTGATTCGCCCTGTTTTTGCGTACGGTTTTTTAATTCGTTTTTATGTACTTCCAGCATGTGGCCATTCCCAAATCTTCTTTCCATTGCTTCTGCTATCTCCGAATAAGCTTTACAGTGCAGCATTGTTTGCAAAAGCTCGGCTGCCTTTCCTCGCAGTATCATTATCAGCTCTGTTGCTTTTTCCTCTTCGGTCCACTTGTTACGTTCAGCGGCAATTTCAAACTGATGTCTGAACACTGCCCATGGCCCTTGTCCGTCGAATAATGGTGGTCTTGTCGTTTTCTCTCTTCCATATGTCTCTGTTTTCGATTCATTGTATTTTTTAAATTTCTCTCTTTCTTTTCTCTGTTCTTCTTTTAGTCCATCTATTTCTGCTCTGACCTGTTTTCTTAAGTCGGCCATCTCCTGTTCCGTGTGTGATATGAGGTTGGCTACGTCAGTTTTTACCTCTTCCCGTAGGACATCCATGGCTACCTGGAAGTTGGCTATATCGGATTTCACATCTGACCGCAAAATATCATTGTTGGATTGCATATCCGACCGCAGAGTATCAATGTCACATTTCATATCTGACCGCAAAGTATTCAAGCCGCAAGTCATATCTGACCGCAAAGCCTCCAGGGCATTATTGTTGGCTTCCAGGGCATTATTGTTGGCTTCCATAGCAGTCTGAAGGGCTTCCCATTGTTTTTCTTTTTGAACCCCAAATTCATACTCCGACGGATCGTGATTATTTTCCAAAAGCCATTCCTCGAGCCGTCCTTGCAGTTCGGCTTTTGGGCCAGTTGCATCCAGGCCTCGATTCCTTAGTTCTCGTCTCAAATCGGGAACGCGCAAATCGTCCAGTATTTTAGGTCCCATTTCTGTCGTTTTAAAACTCTGTCTCGCTGTCTTTTACCTCTAGTGAATCGATATCCTTTTTACGACGTTAAATCCCACTCCTGACACCAATGTTGTAACCCGGGGTCTGATGAATTATTTAACGTAAGGATATCTTTATTGGATTTAACTAATGGCAAATACGGCTGGACGATTTGGTCGATTGCTTGTCCCGACGGAACTGAACCAATGACCCGAATCGCTAGATACGACTTTGAAACAAAAGATTCCGAATATTAACTAAACTTAATTAATTAATTATTTAATTAATTAATTAATGTCAGGGATCCAACAATATGTTGTTAAAATAGAGATAGATTGCAAGGATGACTAGCTCAAGTTAGACCGTAGTAGTTTTAAATTACGGCCATTGGGTATTAAGACCGGTTCATATCTTACAGCAATCAATGATCGAAGTCAATGCCTCATTTTGATAAATAATACACTTTTGCAAATAAATCATTTCCAAAAATCGATCTCAAAAGAAGATCGGTAACCCAGGTACACCGAGATATATCCAACTCCACCACAAATACCCTTTCCGTCAGTGCATTTCACATCGCAATGGTGCAGTGCCACTTCTTGCTTTTCATCGTAGGTAGCATCGCAGTAACAGTACTGGTTGTTCTGTTGAATATTAAATTGCCATTCTGTTAATAATTGGTCATAAATTTGACGAGAGACACTTTTGACGTCTTGTTATTGTAATGCTGCATGCGGAATAATTGGTGACCTTCGTAATGGGTACCTGGAGAAGTGACAGGCAAAAAGAATTCTAGGAGTCAGAAATGGGAGCATGAGTAGTTAGATTAGGATAGCATATGGCTAGGGAAAGTCGCTTAATAAAGATTTTTCGTGTCGTGCCTGAAACCCAGGAAGAATCTGACACGTTCGTAACTTGCGTAGCATATTAATACAGATTAAAATTTTTATTTCAAATGGGCAAGTAAGACACTCGAAAGAACAGATTAAATAGACATTTTTCTGGAAAAACTGGGATAAAATTAGCTTGTATCCGCTTCCATTTACATATTTCTCAGGCTATGAATGTCATCGTCGTATAAATTTAAAAATCAAAATTACCATGACTCCAGAGAATAAGTAGCCGGATTTTGCGCAATCGGCAATGCAACCGTAAATATATGGTTCATCAGGTGCCCTAGGTATGGTTCCAAATGTCTTGAAGCATCCGCGATAGTGCATCGGTCTTATATCTGGGTCGGTAGAAGCTAGACAAAGCAAGATATCGGACTATTTATTTCTTAAAAATCTGCTAGAGACATCTTAAAAACTCTACCAAGAGAATGAACTTCGATCTCAGATATGTCAAGTCCTTCCTTTACTCGACTTGAGATCAAGACGGTATCGTGCAGTAAATCGGTCGGCATGCAATTAACTCTCATTCCTGTATCTGATATAATGGTGGTGCCGGGATAGTCACCACACATAGCCAGAAAAGAGTTTTGATACACTCTGACCATAAAATAATCCAGTTGTTTTTGATTTGGGCCTGGGGGTTAAAGCAAAATTATCATTTGGAATTAGCTTATATAATTATTTAAAATTACCTTCGGTTATCTAGCTATTATCTATGTTGTATATAAGTAATACGGTATTTTGAATTGTACCTATTGCATTCAAATTATATCCATCGTTTATGATATATAATCCGTAAGATGATTTATTATCGACTCCACAGAACCTCTGTGGTTTTATTGTGACAAAAACTGTTCATTATTTGATTTTATTGCAATTTTTAATGGTTTAAGAATATTAATTTCCGTAGAATAATCTACTCGACATTCTTAGCAGTCTTTGTACTAAAAAACCAATCTTTTCTGGTAAAAGATTACAAAATATGAAGAAAGTGTTCCATCATTTGTAAGTTTGGCTTTTACCTTTTTTTCCTTTTACCGAAAGGAAAAACTTATTGGAATATTCTTTTGAATTAACATAAATAAAGAACGACAGAATTATTTAATTAATAAAAATTAGTTACATAATTAATGTCATTGCCAATTTGGACTATTATTGGTTTTCTTATTTTGTTATTTATTGCGATTTATGATTCTAATTAGGTAAAAATGCAAGACATTTAAAAAAACGGCAAACCGTTTCCTGGATAAACGATGACATAGTGAATAGCAAACGTTCCACACAGTTGAACTTCCACGTACGAATTACGGCCTCTGCAACGGCTCGAGGTCGACTCAAATATCTCTGGGTCTTTAATACCGTCCACCATGGTATAAGACAATGGCTGGTCAAGACAATCTGAAACATTTTTCTTCAGGGCCACATTTAGAGCAACCAATTCTATGGAGGGAACACGAGGGTTTTACGGAGTTGTTCCCGTCCGCAATGTATAATGCGTAATTAACATCAACATTGGCTCAACTTTTTCAATTCATACCTGCTATTAGATGAAGATGGCACAGTGAAAAGACCCATAGAGTCGGAGGCGAAGTTTGAATCATCACAGTTTCGTAAAATATTCCATAACTTTGTCTCTCAAAGTTGTTGTAATTTGTTACCGGAATTTATGCAGATGTAGATGTCCAAAAAAAAAGATTTTACTGTTTACGTTTTGAAAGTTTTAAGTTACGTCACGGTTGCCTTGAAAATCAGGATGGGGTTTATTCAAAAGTGAAGATATTTTTCAATGTAATATTCATCGTTCGAATAGTTATAGTTAAGTTGCCTTTTATTCAAATGCTGTTTTTTTTCCATTAAGTAATTTGTCGAGACTTCCACCCCTTGCCCTAACCACGTGAGGTCTTTAGCCCTAAATTAATCTCTTAGATACCCTTGCTTTGTACTGAGAACATCTTTCTGTTCTTTCAAAAAAAAAAGAAAAAGAAAAATACAGCGCTATAAAATCTTTTGTTTGGCTAAAATGCTTCGTTTCGTTTTTTTGGTTTTTTTTTTATATTTTTTTTACTTGTAAATTAATCCGTCAGAACGACTTTGATTGAATTTATTATTGTAACAGATTTTAGGTTGCATTGGGGTTGAAGTGAAATTTCAACTGAAGTCCTTTGTGGTGTTTAGATTATGAAAGTGTGTCTGTATTACCAACATTATACATTATACATTTCATCCAAATATCCATCCACCAGTCTCTCCGTCGGCTATCCGTCCGTCAGTCCATGCATCCATCCTGCATTTCCACCCATCCGTGCAACAATATCTAGCAATTTATGTATGATTTCAGCGATGCTTAAATTTTTTATTTGCGAATTTTCTTTGACGACGTTTATTTTTCTATTTCTACTTTCATTGTAACTTTGCTGAGACCGGTCGAACCGACACATTAGGATCGCTTTCGCTGCTCAGTATTGGGTCAAAGTATCTAAATTTAAAATAAATATACAAATTATAAATTAATGCTAAGTTAAAATAAATGAATAAATAACAATTTACTTAATGAGTTGAAACCTTTAACAATATAATGACAAATAGAACCGGCTGAAAATCACTGGGTTTGAGAAATTTGATTTCAGAGACTGATTATAAACTTTAAAGAAAATATTTAAGATTTTCGAATGCTTATCAACAATGAAATTGCAAAAACAATCCAGAAAAACATTTACCTTAAGAAAGCAGTAAAAACCAGGACTGAACCCAATGACAAAGCGATCATGGTCTGTGGGCTCAAATATCCTAACAACCCGAATGATGGAAATCTGTGAAAGTCGGCTGCAAAGAAATGAAGTATTATTTAACACCGTTAAAAAATTGAGATTATCTCTTCTTTCTTTTTTTTGTTTTGCTAAATTATTGAATATTAATGATAATCTGGCACGTAATCCTCATATTACATTACACGTCAAGAAATGTGCTTTCATTCACGAAGAAGAAACAGCAATCAGCAACTTTACAAACATTCAAAGCTTTAGAATTAACATGCAGAGAAATTGCATTGCAGTCTGTTCATAGGTGGGCAGTGTAAATTGACTTCCAAAGGTACGAAATACAAAGAACAGCTTGGCGGTTAGGAATGAAACCAGTTAAACGCAATAGGATCAATAGAAGGACAGAAGTCAGTACCACGACGAGTAGGATTTCTTTTTAATCACAGAAATGCGAAATTATCTCATCAAATACCTACCTAGGCAGATATCACTTGACCTGTTGCTGATGTAACCCGTCTTGCAATCACATTTGAAGGAGCCATTCATGTTCAAACAAGACGAGTATCTGCTGTCGCATGGGTCGAATTCGCATTCATCGATATCTGAAATTGGATTAAAATCGGTTTTTATTAAATGAACAAATTATTTTTTTATCATAATAATACCTTAATAATATCTCAATAAACACGACATATGAATTTTTCTGTAATTGGCCTTACATTAATGAGAAGAAGTATATACTATTATTATTATTAACTAGAGGTGGCCAGCGTTGCCGTGGCCCAATCTGATTAATTTTATAAGAAAGAAATTTTCTAATATGTTTATTTTTTACAATTTCACAATGCTTGAGGGTTACTATATTTTAATCTTTTTCACGTCCATGGCAAGATGGCAGGATTTTCGAAAAAAGCGTCATTTTACAAGATATAGTTGTGGCCTAATCGAGCACTATGTTGTGTCAAAATTTCAAGGCAATTAGTTAAGTACTTTCAGAGAACATTTACATAATACAAAGACACATTGCTTTATTATTTATACAGATATTATTATTATTATTATTATAAAATTAATACAATTATTTTAAGATTATAATTTTAATTATAATAATAATAATAACTCTCCATAATTATAAATAAATTATTGCCTCTGAAAACACACGGTCACCTTCGCACGTGTTCTCTACAGCTGTATATCCAACAATGCATTGGCACTCCGCCTTGCCTCTGTGGACGATACACTGTGCGTTTGTCCTATTTCCACACGGATCGTACTCCGTGCATATTCGAAGTCTGTTGTCGATTTTTTCCGTGTTTCTGTAATCCTTGTATGTTGGAGTCGTTGGGCTGATATCAGTGCTGGTCATTATTCCAATGGCCTTCTCAGTACTTGACTTTGTACTTTTGACTTCTTGCAATGTTATCGCTAACATATTTGTTATTTATTAAATAAAGATACACTCGTAGATTACAACGAAAGGTAGCTTAATACGCTTTCATCTAGACTGCACAATCCCTTTTTATTTACCAATTGTGAAAAACAAATATTAATTAGTACTATGGAAATCGTGATTTAGAGTTTGAAAGAAGTATCACCAGAAAGGTTGTAGTACATATAATCGAAGCCCTAAACTTTAGGCCTCTGACCCTAACTTGTCTCCCAACATTCTGCCCCATTTTTAACTGAATATTTACTTCGTTCAAGGCAGTGATCACCAATGAATCCTTGTTTGCAAGTACCTCCACAATCTCCGTACTTATCATAGTGACCGGAGCATTTGAATAATTTTGAACAAACTGGTGATTTTTCAAAGGGTTTTAAGCAAGCTGGTAGTCAAAACATTAAAAAATTTAGTTTTTTGTTTATTAATAATAATGTTTATTAACTGATAGAGACATGATTTAAAATAGTCTCGTACTTCTGTAGATCGAAATATGACCACTCCCACCACAAAAACTTTCAGGATCTCCAGAACAGCTTGTCATGCATTTGTTGAACGTGACAACATCCGACAGGTGATTAAATTCGCTGCAATAGCAGACGTTGCCTTCCTTTTTCGAAATAACTTTAAAATTATTTTGACAATATTTGCTGCTGAAATAGAATTAATTTAAAAATTGATGTCCCAGTATTTTTTTTCCCCTAACTTTTACCAGGAGAATAGCGAAGTGTTGAATTTCGCAATGTAGAAGACATTTTTCAATGGTCATGTTATTCCTGATTGCCCCGTGATCTGGATGGTCTTTGGCCTCGAAACATCCTACATAACTGGGAAGTCTTACTAGGACTGAAACGAAGATCGAAAAAAGAATGAATGAAAAACTGATGTGCTAAAAATAATGATTTTGAAAACAATTCGCGATAAATCTGTCTACATACTGAGATATACCGAATAGGCCTCCAGCCCGCCGCACAATTTAGTATCGTCTTTGCATCTGAAATTACATTCATTGGCAGATATCTCGTCATCTTCCTTATAGTCAGAACCGCAATAAAACCAGTCGTTAGCCTGGCAAAATATCACTTTAGAATGATTAATAGATTATCATTGGTGTAGTACAGCTCCAATTTAATAATTTGTTCGTGACATATTTTATTTATACAGATTTATTAGTATTAATAATAAGAATTTCTCTTTACTATCACGTATTATATTATTATTATTATTATTAATTTATTTTTTTTTTAGTATTTTATTGAACCTTTATGCCGCAAAACTTTTGTGATCCACACTTCTGTCGACATCTGTCCAACGGGTCCTCAACCCGGGTACCATTCTCCTCTTCACCGAAGCTACTGAAACATCCTCTGTACATCAGGAGCCAATCACCGGCCAATCCTGAGGCTTTTCAACAAAGTATTTTTTACCAGATTAAGAACCCACTGTCGTCCGAACAACGAATTTCATTTGAAGAGAAATTGGAAAAGAGCCAAGTTACCGAGCGTGTGCACTTCGAATTCGGAAATAAAGAGACCCTCGTTTCTCCTGGATTCAATTTGGACGTTTGAAGACTTCTTCTCCGTTGAGTCACAGTTGACTCTCATGCCACGACCCGGACCCAGATGCTTACCAGGGTACGACGAACAGGCCGACTTTTCCAGACGGGCTTTAAAGAAATCCAGTTGTTTGCCGAGTGTTCCGTCAACTCCTTGTGGGAAATGACTTGTTGCATTAATCAAAGATGGTACTAATCAATATTTATGAGAAAGCGCAGTCGAATGGATATCTGTTATTCTTAAATATTTTAGTTTGCATATTTTTTTTAAAATTGTCTTTTGTTCTCATTATTTCATTATGTTGTGCTCGGTCTATCCTAATGTGCGTCGGCAGTGCCTTGACATCCTAGGACTTGGATAAAAAAGGCACTTAAAATATTGGAGGAATTGAATTGAATGGAGGAAAGTGACCAATTCCAATTTTGTTGGTTCACCACCTCTCTCCATGGAGTTTTTAAATTCAAAAGCGCCGTTACCATTTACCAGTGACAAATTCATTTGCATTGAAGAGAATTTAAAGAATTGCAAGAATATTTATAAATTACTATTTCCTCCATAAACGACTACGTAATGGACGTCGTATGATCCGTTCAAATCAACTTCTACGAATGATTTAAAGGCGCACGGTTTCTCCATGATTTCCGCTTTGTCGAAGTCTTTGATCCCATCGAACATAATGTCAGACAAGTGCCTGAGGAAGCAGTACTTGGCCTTTTTTCTCAGGGCTATGTTGACTGCAATCAACTCTGCCAATTGTTAAACCTCAATTTTAGTTCATTAAGTTTGAACGGATGAAAATGGGCTGCGCAAATGGTTTGGGAACGCCAGAGATAGAGGAGCTGGAAGTCGAAAGAAGAAATTAAATATCGATGAATGAACCATTTTTTTAAATAAATATTTTATACGTATAGTTCGTCAGTTAATAGTTATGGCGGGTTGGATAAGGTCGATCCGCGATTAATGGTCCGGGATTTGGCTGGGTGGCCCATGTGTAACGGCTGGGATTAGGCTGGGTAGCCCGGGTTTAATGGCTGGGCAACCCGAGACTAATAGTCGGGATTTGGTAGGGCAACCCGAGCTTAATAGCCGGGCAGCACGGGTCCCTTGCGGTCAAAACCTACGCGGGACCCGCGAATATGCCCGCCCGGGACCCTCGTGGGCCCCCCTGGGGTGTGTTTGCTGGGTAATTTTTACAACATTATAGTCAGTAAATAGCTCCTTTTATAATTAAAATAACTGGAGCTAAACCGATGTATATGTTTTTATAATTTTTTAAAGTATATAAATATCTTTATATGAAATAATATTACCTGTTATTAGTAACTGGTAGAAAAGTGCGACCGTGAATGTTTTAGTTGGTCTTGATATTTTCATGCTTTGCTCTGATCTAGTTTATGTAGATGAAATATTATCATCACGCAATGATTTTGTGTTTACATTTGAGGCCAATTTACGTCTTGTTTTGATATTTGAGTTTTCTTGAATATGAAGCAATGAATCAATGAAAGACTTCTGTCGCAAATTCTAAATTTAAGTAAGCCAAACTCTCTGTCGTTACTAATAAATATTTCAAATAATTTGCTGTTTTCAGATATTTGCAAACTTTCGTGCAAACACACATTTTTCATTTGATGTTGTTAGTATAAAGGCTTTTCACTCAGCATTTCTCTGACTGGAAGATATCACCGTTTTATTCGTTAAGTGGCACCAGCAAATCATGTGATAATCCATCTATTTGTATGAAATATTTTATGCATTGAATTAAACAATATTAAATCATCATAAGTAAAATAAATATTAAGGTAATGTTAGAATGAAAAAATACATTTTTCTATAAATGCGTTCAATATTTATCTGAAACGTCGCTTTTTTGTTTACTATTACAAATAAATATTACGAAACAATTTTAAAATGAAAAAAAATAATATTGCCTTTTTTCACACACAAAATAAATAAATTATAATTGGGCAGTGGAATCAGATGACTTTTAAAACCATCCACTGTGGCTTGCGTAAATCATTAATTATCTCGCCGCAAAATGGGGAGACGGCACTGAAGAATGTATGCAGTTTGAATTGCATGAATTTTATTGTTTCTTCGAGTAGAAAAGTCCATTCCAAAGCTTCATTTTGCCTCTGGAATCCGAGAAAAGAGTCAAGTGACCTGCAAATTAGCCAGAGACAAACATGTTACCCCAATATCGAGAGCCGGTCCCATCCGCCCTAGGCTCGATTGACGATTTCGAGAAAGCAGGTTAAACTAACGCTCAGTTTGCGTTTGGTTTTGCACATAGAGGTCTAGCGATAGGACGGAATTGAGTTATTTGCCGGCCATAAGTGCTGATTTTACAGTGAAACCGTTGCCTATTTGTGTGAATAATAGAGTTGTACGATCGCGAATATCGTATAGTTTGTTTCAGTGGACGGTCAATTTAAGAATAGATTCAGTGAGAGTCTGTTGGAAGTTAATTGTAATTTATTGAAAGATCAAAACATCTGTCAAAATGGTATTTGGACGTAACCAGTCAGTTGACTTTGAATTTCAATTAGAGCCAGAATCAGGTGATGTGAAAAACATAAATGTTTGTGGTGCTATCACTGCTTCTGTTATGACAATGATTAATGCATTTATGCGATTGGATGGCTGAATTTCATATTGATTTTGCACACACACATTGTTCATTGATCATAGGAGAAAATTAGATTTTCTGATGTTTTGAGGTATTTTTTGTCTGTGTGTTCACTTTCCTGAATATGTGGGATTTAAGTATCGCTACAATTTTTCTTGTGCTGAGCTCAGACATTAAAATATTAAACTATTAAACATGGACAAATAAATTGCTGGACTTGAGAAGCAAACTGGTTACCAGGGCATAACAAGTTTTAAAGCTTGCTTACCTCCACGGGTTGAAGCCAGTCGTTTCAATCGTTAATGAGTTGAATTTGTTGATTGGTGCACCGCTTCAACCTCATATCAGAATATCAATCTTCAATAGTGCCATTATTCGATACCTTGGCTTATGCATATGCATGTCATTGGGTCCATGGCATCTTGCATCAAGTTTTGGGTGAATGACCCTTTATTACCGTTCGTCTGGTTCCTAAATTAGCATTATTAATGAGTCAGTAATTAATGACATTATTATTTATTTATTTATTTATTTATTTATTATTAAACATTATTTATTAATTAACAGGGACTTCCATGGCCACGAGTCCCCTGCAGGCGAAGGCCATCGAAGTGAGGAATACACGTGTCAACTGGCAGCCGTATGTCCAGTGAGTAGTGATGTCGATGATTATGATCACGATGATGATTATGATAGTGCTCAATACTTATGATTATATATATCAGTCATAAACACTCTCCCCGTGCATAAATTATGCAAACGAACTGTATGATTGACGCCTTGATGACTGGACATTTGAATGCAGGAGCATGATGATAACCAAGGAGGAGTACGAGGCCATCCTGAAGATTGACAACCAGGGCCAGAGGAAGGAGGCGCTGAACATGATGCCCGATCAGGTTGCTGTCGGATGGACTGAATGGCGAATGAAGGAATGCATGGTCCGATTGGTGGATGGATGAATGGATGGGTGAATGTAGGAAATGCATGACTGAATACTTGAATTGAATTGATGGTTTGAATGTAGACTGGATACAGATAGTAATGGGTAATGATACTTGCTATTGATACTGAAACAATAAGTTCTGTAATGATACTGGCAGATCGATTGGCCGGTGCAATCGAGAATGCACAAACAACGAGTTTTAACCCCCATGAGCAGATCGTGGCATAAATTAGCATAAATTATTCTAATTTTTTATCATCATGTGATGCAGTGCGTGGCCACTCTGGTCTCTCTGATGACGAAGATATCCAAGGACCAGACCGTCCAGTACATTGTCACTCTCATAGATGACATCCTGCAGGTATTGAGATTTTGTTTGCACATCAACTCAGCACATCGTCATAATTGTCATCATTATCATCACATCAATTCACCATAATCATCATCATGACGAGTCATAGCTATCGTCTAATTGGCTTTCATTATCAGTTGAAATCCATTCAGTCTCATTTCCACTCCTAAGCATCCTCATCAATATCATGACAATATCATCACAATCTCACGCATCATCAGCATCAACATCGTCGTCATCATCATCATTATCATTCTCACCAACATCATCATCATAACTCCCCACAGGAGGATAGGTCAAGGGTCGAGTTGTTCAGGCAGTTTGCAGCCAAGAACAAAGAATCCGTCTGGAGACCATTCTTCGACATGCTCCACCGACCCGATTGCTACACCATCAACCAGGTGACCTACTGACCAATCAGTCTCGATCATCCGATAGGTTGCCATAGGACATTAGCATAATTTATTTATTAATTTTTTATATTCATATTTATCGGTCTCTTATGTGAATCTGTTGAAATTTAAATTTATATCTGGGGTGACTTATTTACATCCATTTATGTGTTATCACGAATACTGTCCGTGTTGTTGATAATGACCTTCAATAGTGATGCATGTTGAACATAAGTTTATTATTATTATTATTAATATTATTACTAAATATTAATATATTATTGATAATAATGCATATGTTAATATCAATCTTACCACAACCACGTAATGTACACTGCATATAACACAAACCTGACATGAACCTCACAGGCAAGCAGGGTCATCTCCAAGATTGCCTGCTGGAGCAAAGTGCAAATGGAAGAGAACGATCTCATCTTCTATTTGAACTGGATCATCAAGGACCAGTTGAAGATCCAGGTATGAATGGAATAGGATTCGGGGGAATGGGAATTGACCCAGTCGGGGTACTGGGGAGTATTGGGTTAACTACTTAGAGTAGGATAGATAAGTCTTTTCTTTTGGTATTATTGCTGGTGCTGGACCAGGAGAGACATCTAGCAATGTTTAACAGAAATTTTAGTCTAAGTGAAGTTTTTTCCTTTATTTATTTATAAAATTAAGTTAGTTTAATTTTTAAAGGTCAGTTTAACAAACATTGAGCAAAAGTACCTCGAAAGTTTAGTTTGAAATTTGATTGGTTGTGGCTTTAAATCGACCCTGACCAATGAAATCGTCTCGTCCATTGAAAACTCCATCCTCGAATTGACAGGGCAACGAGTACCTCCAATCAGCAGTCAGGTGTCTGCAAATGCTGCTCAGGATTCGTCAGTACAGGAAGGTTTTCGTCAATCTCAAGGGAATTGAGGCGTAAGTTGCTGGTTTTTGGTGCATTCAAAATAATAATGTTCCTAACTAAATACTTAATAATAAATTGTTAATTGTAACTTATTAGTAATCTCCTATTAATAATAATTTATATATTCATGATATATAATCCTTGTTGAAGATAAAATAACTTTGCATTTTGCAACATTGTTTCAATTCTGCAAACAATATACATTTTTCTATTGGCCATCTAACCATCATCATCATCATCATTATCATAATCACTTTCCAGCATCAGCGACCTGCTGCATGGTAAGATAGGCTACCAGATCCAATACCAGCTCATATTCTGTCTTTGGATTCTCACCTACGACGTTCCAATCGTCAACAAGATTAGCAAGTCAGGCCCCTCCCCCTTTTTTTTAAAATTATAATATTATAATGTAATTACAACATCAATGAATTATTAATTATTGTCATTATTGCTATCATATGTTCGTGATAGCATTCTTAGCAATATCATTGTAGTATTGTTAACATTGTTTAGTCTTTTTTTTTGTTTACAATTTCATCCATTTATTGTGGCATTTCTCATTGTTTGTCATGTTATTATTTGTAATAATATTTTAATTAATATTTTATTAATTAATAATTTTCCTAATATATTCAACCTCAAAAGCCAGGCATAAGCTGGTTAAATAGGTCTATGGTCTTCAATAAACAATTAAAAGCACTTTTGTGATTGTTACAGGTTCAGTCTGATACCAGTGATGGCTGATATTTTGAGTGATGCAGCCAAGGAAAAGGTCGTCAGGATCATATTGGCCACGTTCAGGGTCAGTTACCTGATGATGATGATAATAATAATAATAATAATAATTATTATTATTACAATAATAATAACTGTGGTGATAATAACTGTTTACAATTTCATTGATAATAGTGATAGCAACAAAATTATCCTATAATAACGATTATAATAATAATAGTAACTATGACCAGGTTTTAACATTAAAAAAAATTTTTGTTTATGATGATAATAATGATGATAATATTAATAATGATCTCCAGAATCTGCTCGAGAAGCCATCAGAGAATGAGTATCGTCTGGACAATTCCATGGCAATGATCAGGAGCAAGGTGACGGCTTGTCTCTTTGTCTTTGCCCGATAATCATCACCGTCATGCTCATCATCATCATCACCACCAACATTATTACGGATGTTGTGATCACCATCATGGTCATCACAATCATCAACGCTTCCATCATTATCATCATCATCATGATCACTGTCATCATCGTTGTCGTCATCTTCCTCAGGTCTTGAAGCAGTTGTCTCTTCTGGAGACGAAGAAGTACGAGGACATTGATGTCATCGAGGACATCAAAGCCGTCAGCGACACTCTCAACGCCATGGTTCAGAACCTCAGGTTGGAACTGGTGATGATGATGATGGTGATTGGTGGTGGCGATGATGATGATTATTTATCTAGAGTCACTTTTCAAATGAGAGCTGAGATTATCAATATAACCTTGATTAAATTGATTAACTGCCTGCTTTGGCAACCATTATTATACCAATTAATATTATAACATAATCCTTGATAACAATAATCATTATCATAATCATTATAATCATCATCATCATCGTTTTCTCAGCTCATTCGACGAGTACTCATCCGAGTTGAAGTCCGGACAACTGGAATGGAGTCCCGTTCACAAGTCAGAGAAGTTTTGGAGGGAGAATGCGGCCAGATTAAACGAGAACAACTTTGAACTGCTCAAGTAGGTGCTGGTGGTAATGATGACGATGGTGGTAATGATGATGATGGTGGTGGTGATGATTATGCCTAATGATGGTGAGGATGGCTGCCAATGATGATAATGAGGAATAGGATGCTGATGATTGTGATGGTGATGTTAGTGGTGATATTGGCAAATCCTAGTTAACCCAGTTGACAATTCAAAGGAAGGCTTAATATAGCATAACTTAATATTATTATTATTATTATTGTTATTATTATCATTATTATATTATTCTGGCAATCTGATGGCATTACTTTAAATCATTGTCATAAAATCTATATAAAATCATCATCATAATCAACAACAGGATCCTGGCAAGGCTCCTGGAGGTGAGCAGAGACCCCCTGGTGCTCTCCGTGGCATCACACGACGTCGGGGAGTACGTTAGGCACTACCCACATGGGAAAACGTTAGTCCAAATATATGTATATGTGCGTTGTATGTGTGTGTGTGTGATGGTTATGATGGTATTGTAATGCCATGTTATGCCATTTACAGATATATATTTGTTATATTATTATACATATATATATATACATATTTTTTGCTATATTATTATATAGCTTCTAATACATCTATTTCCTTTATATATACAAGTATGTAGTGGCACTGGTGTTGTCTAATAACATATGTATATATGTATGGCACTGGCAATGTATAATAGCATACATATGTATATAAGTTCATCTTAATATAATATCATAATATAATATCATAATATAATATCATAATATATATATATATATATATATATGTTTTCTCATATGCATAGCGTTGATAATACTGAAATACTCCATTGCTTCCCCCTTTAACATTCAACAGCGTTGTCGAGCAGTTAGGCTGCAAGACGTACGTGATGGGCCTCCTGTCGCATGATGACCCCAATGTCAGGTACGAGGCACTGCTGGCAGTACAGAAGCTCATGGTCCACAACTGGTTGGTCGACTCTTTCTTTGCCCCTTCCTACGTTCCTAACTTTTAATTTCTTCTCGATGCGTTCCATCTATCGTCAGATTGCTCCCTTGACAGATGGAATTGCATCTTTTAATGGTTGCTTTTCTTTGTTAAATTTTTATTATTATATATATGTTTATTTATTTAATTAATTTATTTGTTTATTTATTTAATTATCCTTTATTTGCACCATTAATGTTTTATAATGCTCATTTCCTCATAGAAACAAATGTTCTTGCACTTCATCATTGATGATAGCAGTGGCTTTGATGTCATTCCTTTATTCATTCACTCAATCAATCTCTATCATCCTCTTTTCCTTCCTTCATTCATTCAGGGAATACCTGGAGAAGAAGTTGGACACCAACACCAAGGACCAGACCAAGTAGAACCAACAAGAGATGTCGACGAAAATAAATTTCATGATAAATAATAATGTTTTAGTAATAAACGTAATTTATTATTATTATTATTATTACTTATCTATTTATCGTCATTGCTTTTATGAACAATTGTGAATGAATAAATTTTATTTCTAATCACGACGACGATGATGATGATGATGATGTTGACGATGACTGATTAGCCCCACCCTTGTCGTTGACTTTCTGACTGTATTTCATTGGTTGCTATTCTTGGAAGGAGGCCACGCCTCCTGCCAACACCACGACCTTTTGACCTTTCCATTCACATTCCACATTGTTCTCGTGGCTAACTTTCCATCTGGTTGTTTGATTGTTTGGTCGTTTCCAATGGCAACCAAGCGATATTGATGATGACGATGACGAAGATAGTAGTTAAGCGAGTGCTTTAGTTAGACTACTGCTGTAGACGCAGTAGGTAGATAGATGTAGCCACAGGTCTCCATGGCAACCGACCGCGTTAGGTTTTGGTGTTTTGTTCGGTTTTTTTGTTTTAATTTGCATTTAAAAGTGCAAAAAGAAATGGCTTTTCAAAGTGGGAAATTGAATCGATTTGGGCTCCGATTCAAGGTCTCACCAAGGGGTTGATGTTATCATTATTGTATTTTGTTGTTATTGGCAGTAATTTTATTATTATTATTATTATTATAATTATTGTTATTGTAGTTCATGTGCTGACCTAAGCAGGGCACCAGATTGGATCTGCATGCTCTGCAGGTGCTCCTGAATAAATCATGAAGATGTCATTCATTCCCATTGCAGTTGTCTGATACTAAACGACAGTAGTTACATTTAACGATTGAGTGGTTCTCTGCCACGTCACCTTTTTGTGGTTTGCCATGGTTTGTTGTTTTTGTCCCTCTTAGGGGAGTTGGGTGTCACCCTATCTTTATCATTTGGAACGTATGACGGAGTGACCGAGTGATCCGTAAAGTCGTGTTTCAATATGCAATCAACTAACTTTTGGACGTCTTACATGTCCTAATGGGACACGAAAATACCCTCAATCATTCCCCACCTGCATGGCGACCCCATCCGAGGGCACTTAAGGGCAGAGCAAGCAGGGCTTTGAAAAGGACCTTGACCGCACCATGAAAGTCAAAGGAGGGTCGTCTGAATTTTCTTGATTTATTTGGGGGCAAGAAGGTGTCAATGAAGAAGCGACGCATTAATTTCAGAGATAAGGTCTGGTGATGATGTATGATTGTAATTGAAAGCTAGCATATTGTGATTATACTAGAAATATTTATTGTTGATATTATCATCGATTGCACATCAAATCTTGTTGGAAATGTTGAAAGGAATACAGCAGCAAAGGCCAATGGAGCCATATCCCCCAGCCCCAGCAACACATTAATAATAATAATAATAATAATAACTGTAATAATAATTTATAGTCAGACCTAACATTGTCAATTCTGACCTATAAAAGTTAACGAAATCGACATAGAGGTGACTCCAGATGTGGTATCTGGCAAAAAAGAGGTCAATTAATCAATTGGGGTCAAAGTTCATTCGAAGTTGGGAATGACGTCGAAAGCCTCTTTGGCCAATAGGAACTCTGGTTGGTCTTCGTCAATCAGGTTCATCAGGAGCTTCGAGAGGGCAACAGTCCAAGAGAGGGGTACATCGGTGCATCTCAGGATTTTGGGGTCCTGCAGAAAAACAAAGTTGAAGGGTGGTCGGATGGTGTCAGCAGTTATTTACAGATTGTCGCTTGGAAGTCATCGCCATCATTATTATCAGCATTTTATGAATAAATATTTGTATTAAGGTAATAATTTATAGCCAAAAATCCAATGAAAGTGAAACAAAGACAATGACAAGACATAAACAACCCATCATCAATGACTACAACAACAACTCACTGCAGCCCTAATCCAGTTGGTGAAACAGGTGGAACTGATGCAACACCTCCTGGCCTGCACCTTGGCATCTGTGCAAAAGACCACAGGCTGAAGTCTTGCCCCCAGGACGGGCATCAGGAACTTACCTGCCTCGTTGCGATTGCTCACAGGTAAGAGCACCTGGAGTAGTGATCGGTATGGATTAAGGTGGTACACAGGTTGTGGTAAGAAATGTAATTAAATAGATAAATGATCAAATAAGTTGTTAATAATAACATATTATTATTAGTATTCTTAGTATTATTCCATTTATTATTATTATTATTATTACTTTTCATCACTTCGTTAGCCTCATAAATGTCAAAATCTCCAAATGTTCACAAACCAACATCCTTTTGAAAGCACCGAACGAACCTCAATGGCTATGGCGTCGAAACCTCCGAGCAGGAGTTGATAGGCAAATCGGACTACAGTGAAATCTGGGTCGATGACAAACAACTGGGTCAGTTCGGTGATGAGTTCGTGCCAGGCCCCGTAGCCCGAGTCCCCGGTCAGGGCTGTGACATCGTATTGGAAGCCGCGGACAGAAGCGTCGCCCAACAGACAGACGGAAAGGGTGATGATCCTTTCCAGGAACTGAACTCAAGGAAGAGAGAGATGAATGAGAGGCAGTGATAATAATTGTTGTGATGACGACGACGATGATGATGATGATTAGGTCATAAAGGGTGTGATCGCAACAGCAGGCAAAGTCGGTGAAGATGATCTTGGTAGTGATGGTGACAATGAGATATGGTGATGATGATGATGATGCTGGTAAGGAAGGAATGATTGTGATGATGATGACGAGTAATTTTATTTCATCACTGGTGATGGTTGTGGTGATGATTGTTGAGATGACTAACGCTGAGCCTGGCAGCTTTGACTGACTCGTCTGGCACGTCAATGGAGCTGATTGCTGATTGGTTGAGAGGTTTGAAGAAGGCGTTCCTGCCCTGCAAAGGGGGAAAATAATTGGAGAAAGACAAGATCACATTAAAACCAGATTAATTATGTTAATTAATTATAAATCATTTTATTAATTAAGACCAAACAGTCTTTGGAATATGATACAAGCAGATGTCATCTGCCTACCTTGGAGTCATACAAGGAGAATATTTTGAGTGGCTTTAGAGAGAAGGATATCACTGCTTTCATTGCTATGCACAGGGTCCTATAATGATGATTAAGATCATGATGATGAACTTTTAATTTTAACAATTTTAATGAAATAAAAGTGACAACAAACTCTCTATAATTCTGTCAGCAAATCTAACCTGTGATGGAGTATCTGCAGGGAGTCAGCTGGTGCCTGATTGGTCGCCAGCTCGAGGAGGGAGGAGTTACGACCCCTGCTGTGGTCGAGCCAGGCATCTTCGACATCAAAAAGGAGGCGGGCATCGTCAGTTGATTCGTCACTTGAGCCAACAATGGGCGGAGTCTCTGAGTCCTGAAAGAAACAACAAGTTCACAACTGTGAAAACTTGATGATAGAAAGATAATAATACTTTTTGATGACACATTTTGATTTTTAAAAATAAAAAAATTTTTTGGATTATATAATTTAATTACTATTAATAATAATAATGATGATGATGATCTGCCATTAGTAGTAATCACCTCGTCTTGAAGGAAAACATCGAGTAGTTCCAGGCAGAAGGAGATGAATGACTCCAAGGATTTCTCACTGAGTCCAACTTCCTGTGTGATGATGATGATGACAATTGTATGATGTATGCTGTGATGATGATGCCATTGCAATTATAATGACTGTAGTGATGATTAATATAATAATAGTAACAAAATGAAATGAACATAATAGTAAACAAATAATAATAATAATACATGATCAAATAATAGTGAAAAATTATTAAATAATAAACAAAATTATTAAGTGATCATTGGCATAAATCATGATGCATTCCTGCTTCACTTGACCTTCCTAATGAGCCTGTCCTTGGGTGCCTTGCCCACCTTCTCAGTCAGCAGGACAGCCAATGAGAATCTCTTGACTAGGAACATCTCCCAGATCATCTTAGCCAGTCCTGAAATAATGATGATGATTATTATTATTATTATTATAATATTATGATTTAAGATTTTATGGCAATGTAATTATAAGGCGATGATAAAACAAGATGGCGTTGATGGTCACTTTGTACAATTGTAGTCCAACCACTTTTAATATTAAAAAAAAATTAATATTGATAAAATAATGATGCACTATCAACATAAATAACAATGTAAAATCACCATAAATATTTTTAAAATAATAAAACCATAATAAAACTTAAAATGCTGAAAATAAGGAAATAAATTTGCAACAAATCAATTAAAATGCGAACCACACTTCAGTGTCGAATCTTCGACCTTCTTTAGGTAATCGAGTGCAAGGTCGAGTGACTTCACGGATTCTGGGTCGCGATTCCAGCTGGCCACGAATTCCCAGCAGCTATTGGCTAGCATTACATTGATGGAGGCGGTCAGTGGGAGGTGCCTCCTCACCTCATCCAATCCGACTGCAAGGATAAAATTGGAATGCACCAATGTTATAATGATCATTCTAACTCTCGTAAGAAAAGAAATTCTCATTTAATTTCAAATTTTATAATAAGACAGTTAAGTAACCATACCACACCATATCTTAACATAATAAGTTAATATAACAATAATAACAAAAACATAAACATCGGATGCCCTGCTGACTCCGCCCACCTGAAACTTGAAGGAGCAGTCCTTCCTGGAGCTCGCACTTCTTCATCGACGACGACGACGACGATGAGGACAGCGAGGCTTCGATGCTCTTCGACTCCTCGCAAGGCGTCGACAGACTGCTATTCGTCGTCTTGGCAATGGTGTCTGAAGGGGAGGAGCCACCAGAGAGATTGGCTCCACCCCCTACTGGGGATGGCAAAGCGGGGAAGAAGACCCTAACTGGGATGTTGAGGTTGCTGATGCACTTTCCTATTGTTTCAGGGATGACACCTGTGGGTAGGTTGGTGTTGGTTTAGAGTGGATTTGGGGGGCCATAACTATGTCTTCATGAAAGGCACTCTTTGAACTTAAATATTCAAAACCAGCCAAAGGGCATTTTAAAAGGGCTTCTAATATGATCAGAAAATCAATTTCTGAGTAAAAGAGAAAGAGTATACTCCATCCATCGACCCACCCATCCATCCACCCATCCATCTACCCACCCAACCATCCATCCAACCACTCATCAATCCTGACATTTGCTTAACAACTCTCATCCTTAAGCTATTTCTAGCCAAGTCTGTAACTAATCCAAAGACCACAATCACCTACCTCTTCCATCCTGCACAACTCTCTCCAACGAAATCCCGACCGGCCTCGCAGCCTCCCTACCGACAACGAGGGTCCTCGATCCTTGAACTCTGAGCAGGTTGTCCACGACCAGCAGGTCCTGGTACTGTCGGGTCAACTGCGACCACCTCTCCCTGGTCAGGGTCACTTCCTCCCAGCTCGGGTTCAGTTCCCCACGGTTGACGTCCGCATCTTCATTGTCCAAGGTTGCCTGTTTTGGTCATCAGGTGATTGCAGATTATGATTACTATGGCCGTTGTTATTGACATTGTTATAATCATTATTATTGATATTATTATAAAAATCATTATCGTTGTTATTATTACTATTGGTATTGTTGTAATTATATTTCTTGTCAATATTACTACTGATATTGTTATAAAAATTATTATCGTTATTATTATTACTATTGGTATTGTTGTAATTATATTTCTTGTCAATATTGCTACTGATATTGTTATTATTATTGTTGTTATTAATATAAATGAGGATAATAACAATAACTTCAACAATTTTAAAAAATTTCAGTATAATTACTAAATAATATAATACAATATATTATAATTACCTAATAAGAATTTTTAATAAAAAGAAAGACGGGTAAAACCTGGCATGACAGATGTCGACCAATCAAGACGAGGATCAAAGCAGAAAAGATGTTTTCTGATTGGCTACAAAGCGAGGCATATTCTTCCAATAGAAAATCAGAAATCGAATCGCCCTGTCTCCCACTGGCTGCAAAATTAGAGGTCAATGAATTAAAAATCTCACTTCTGAGAAGTAATAATAAATAATAAATTAAAACTAAAAAAATAAAATGAAAATGAAATCGTCAAAAGCTCAGAGAATGGCTTTTCTAACAAATAAAAATGTTAATTTAATAATAACAATAGCATAAATAACTATAAATAGCATCAAGATGGCTGTCATTTCATTGGAAGCAATAACAATGCCAACCAAAAACAACCCACCGATGCGACTCACGATGGAACTTTGCAGGGCCAGCAGAGGCCCAACGACGTTCAATGATGAAACGTCCAAGGAGAGGATGTACTTGACTAGCAGGTTCTGTACAAGGAGTCAACGTAATGATGACGTAACGTGATGATATTGTGATGATGATGGTGGTGATGATGATGGTGGTGGTGGTGATGATGATGGTGGTGATACTGATTGCTTGAATCAAAGTCATTGAATTTAATTATTAACTGAGAATAGAAACAATGACAACAACAAGGATGACGGTAGTGGTGATGACGTGGTGATGATAACGATGAACTTTGACCAACCAACAGGTCTTCACTGAACAGCGGTCCCTCAACCAGCAACTTCCTGAGTTCCTCAAGCACTGTAACCTCTCCACAGTTGAGTGGTTCAAACAGGAATTCACCTGTTGGAAATGATGACGACGACGACGATGAGGATGGAGATGATGATCACGACGATGAGGATGACAATTGAAATTTAATAATTCACAGATTCCATTACGATGGTTCCACATGTGTAGATATGCAAGTAAGCATACATTACACAAAATCATTGAAAAGTTTTAGGGCCTAAGGCTTCCAGGTAAATATTGATGATGATTTCAACTTATCCAAACATCATCATCATCACCACCACCATCATCATCATCAAGACACCCACCCAGGTTGTTTAACTTTGACTCGCCGATATTCTTGACCAGTGACACTTCGTATTCGACATCATACAACTGATTGCAGCCTCCATCATTATCATCACCACCATCATCATAACCATCACCACTGCTGATGACTTTGCCAGTGTCTCTCGTAGCCTTATTGTCAACTGCTTCATCACCATGATGACGACGACCACGACGATGGTAATCATCATCAGCATCGTCATCGTATTCTGGACGACCGTCGTCATTCTCCTCGTCAACATTGTTTGACCTGGATCTCTTCTTTCCGATTGGTCTGTCCAGGCTGCCCTGACCCTCTTTCCTTCTCAGCTCAAAGCAGCTCAAAAACTCTTCTGGGGTCATGACTCTCTCTTCGAAGGTCACCGACTTCTGATTGGACGTCGAGGGCAGGCTCGACCTGTTGATGGCCAATCGCCTGAGGAGGGCGTCGGCCAAGCAGGAGGCCTCGTGTTCCTCGAGCTTTAATTGGCTGGTCAGTACCTGCACGTGGTAAACACAAGCCAATGAAAGTGAAAATGATAATTGGACCATCAATCCAGTCAAAGTATGTAAAACCAATTAATAATAGTTAAACCCAAATTATCCAGTATTATACTTATCTAATTAGACTCAAACTATTATTATTTAATGTAAAACCATCCAATTCACCCCCTTATATTGCATAACTAACTTGGCCATCATCTAACTTTCATTATATTATCTAGTACTGTTATTTTTTAAATATATATTCAAATTAGATAAATTTATTAGACTCAATTTCTATATTTATTTCTACATTAAATTGATTCCCATAATAAATAACAATTTAATTAATTAATCTTACTATTTCCAACAAGCAAACAACAACAAAAATAAGAAAAGAATCAATTCCCATAATAAATCCGTCCTTGTATAACCTCAACGATGGACGCCTTGGAATCGTCGCACGCATCGTCGCAACTCCGAGTCGACCTACCGCGACCGACGGAAGTCGACAGGTCAGAAATGTTGTCGTAAGAGTCGATGAGCTGCGACTGAAAGCGAAGCCACCTCAGCAGGCTTTTGGTCTCGGGACCGTTGCTCTCCTTGGATTCTGCAAGGAATGATGATGATGATGATGATGAGGAGGAGGATGATGGTGATGATGATGATGAGGAAGACAACAATAATAATTTAAAAAATATTAATAATTAGCATTAGATATATATTAAGAAATAAATATAATGGTATTATAACTGTTCTCCTTTGATTCTGGGAGGAATTATGATAATGATGATGAGAAAAATAATAACTAAAAAATAATAATAATTATTATTATTATAATAAATCACTATAAATAGTCATATTACAATTGTTCTCTTTGGATTATAGAAAGAATTAAAAAATTAGAATTGAGTATCGGGGATGTTTGATATGAACTTGCACTGGGAATAGCTCTGAATAAATCTGATCCTATTTCAATAATGAATGCAAGGTCATCATCATCATCATAATATCATCATCTTCGTCGTCATCCTCACCACCAGCATCACCATCGCCATCATCATCAAGGAAGCTAAATGGTTACTCGTGGCTAGGCCGACTGCAAAGTCTATGATCTCCCTCATCGTGTTGCTTCTCAAGTATTTCGTTGACATAACCTTTTCCATGAACTGAGAAAAGAAATGTTCCAGTTTTTTTATTTTTTATAAATTATTCAGAAATTCTTCACTTTAAAGGATTAAATGTCGTCAATTAATATTTATTATTTATTTGGTTAATTATCATAATTGAATAGCACTGATTGAACTCAACTCAACTCACCTGTCTCTGTGAGAAGCAAGTCTTTATGTCTTTGTAAAGAGCCATCATGTCAGCCTTCAGGGAAGCTATTATTAGAAAGTAGGTCAACAAAATGCTACTGGCTGACACAGTTACATAATTTACATCTTGAAAATGATATCCTTGAAATTTCGATTTGTAAAATGCTGTAGGTGATTTGATCACCTAATTAAACATTCAATGGCCATTATAGAACACTCAATCTGTCCATCCATCCACCCATCTGTCGGTCCATACACCCACCCATACACCCACCCAACCATCCATCCAACAATCCATCCATCCACCCAACCATCCATCCATCAATCAATCCATCCATCCATCCATCCATCCATCCATCCAGACAACCTGACTCCATCTTGTTTGCCTTGAGGAGGACAAGGAGTTGTTTGAGGAGGTGAGTGTCTCTCGTCCTCTTGTTGTTCTTTCCACTTGAAAAGAAATTCGTTTCTTAATTTTAAAAAAACATTATAAATAAAAACAACATATATAAATTCTTTCGTTCTTTATCTTTATTTTGTTCAATAATAATAATAATAATAATAATAATAATAATAATAATAATAATAATAATAATAACAACAACAACAACAATAATAATAATAATTATAATAAAAATAATAATAATAACAATAATAATATTAATAATAATAATATTAATGATAATAATAATAATAATAATAATATTAACAACAATAATAATAATAATAATAATAATAATTCAGCCCGCAGCCCCACCTGAAGACCATGTGGAAAGGCACCAACAGGTTCTTGATTGACCCATCAACATCAACGAAAAATATTCCCTCGAAGCGATTCCTGGCGAACTCGGAGTTCGAGATTTTCGAGACGATGGAGTTGTTGAGGCCCAGCATCCCGTGACCGGGGTACACCAGTCTGGCAGTCTTTGGAACAGCCATGGCCGCCACGCGAGGGCCACTCTGGGCAGACCAGACCTTGGAGCAGAGCAGGAGGAGGAGTTATGGTGACAATGATGATGATACTGATGGTTGATGGGTGTTGTGATGATGACCACGATGATGATGATGATGATGAATGAAGTCAATAGCAGTTATGCTTAATATATCTCCTTAATGCATCTCCTCAAATAGAGATTTGTATTGATGAAAGTTATGGTGATGATGATAACGATGTCAATAATGATGATAATAATGACAATCGTGGATGTCTGGTGTTGATGATGATCATTTCTGAAGTCCTCGATGGAGGAGCTTTCCACCCACCTCGAGCAGTCCTCTCCTCGGGGCGTAGATGACGAGGAAGCAGGTGTGCCTCGGTTCGCAGGTGCGCGACCCCTCCTCTCCGTCGGACTGGAACCTCCTGTGCCTGTCACGCTTCGTCAAATTCGACGGGCCGTCACTGGGGTCACGGACTAACGTCTCGATGGATTCTATCCATCCTACCTGAGCATCTCTGTAGCCTGGTTGATTGGAGATGATTGATCACAGCTTTAATCACAATGATTGAAACAATACTACAACAACAGCAACAACAATAACGAAAGTCTCAACAAAGATAACAACAACAATAATAATAATAATAATAATAATAATAATAATAATAATAATAATAATAATAATAATAATAATAATAATAATAATATTATAAATTAAACTAAATTTAAATATTTAGATTATATACACTACTTATGGAATTATAATCATTAGTTCTCCTTAGTAAATAATAGTACTTTGACTTGTTTAACAACTGATCACATATCTCACAGAAGACCCCATTAATATATGTCATTTCTTCCATCATCATCATCATTATCATTATCATCATAATCATAATCATCACACACCCTTCCACATCCTGACGGCAATCCCTCTGACGACATCCAAGAGTATGACCCTCCCGAAACTGTCAGTTGTCGCTGCCATCTTGAAGTCGGGGGAGAGAGCCACCTGCTCCCCAACTCTCCTCTTGTCATAGAGACCGAACCTGGATCATCATCATCATCATAACTGTTTTATTATTTTTATTAATATAAATAATATTATCAACACTTTTTAACCAATCATAATTAAAATTAATTCTATAATAATTACAATAATAATAATATTGGATAATAATTTGTATTATTAATATTGTTATTATTATTATTATTATTATTATTATTATTATTATTATTATTATTATTATTATACACATTTTTCCTGCTTCTTCTCGGTCTCACAGCCGGTGATGAATGAATGCTGAGCACTACCAGTGCTCTCAGCAATTCATCCAAGAACTTTCCGAAGAATATGGGCAGTGCCCAGTAAGGAGATCTTCTGAATCTCCGAAGTCTTTGGTCGTCCTGGTATCAACTCTACATACTTTGTAAAGTCTTTTCTTAGCGTTCCGAGCGCTCCTACAATTACCGGAACGACTTTAGACTTCACTTTCCACATCCGGTTGATTTCAATCTCCAGGTCCTTGTATTTGCTAATTTTTTCAGCTTCTTTGAGCGCGATGTTCTTATCATCCGGGACTGAAACATCGATTAGCATGCAAGACTTGGATCTCCTGTCATGGATAACAATGTCAGGTCTGTTGGCCAATATTTTCCTGTCCGTGATAATCGCATAGTCCCATAGAATGGTGCAATCTTTTATATTCGTCACACTTTGGGGCGTGTGCTCGTACCATTTCTTTGGAACTTCCCATCCTAGCTCACGGCATACAATCCAGTGGATGTAACTGGCCACCTTATTATGTCGGTGCAAATATTCAGTTGCTGCTAACACAGTGCAACCCGACGTTATGTGGCTTATCGTTTCTTGGGCCTTGCCACAGATCCTGCAATTGCCATCTATCTGCTGCTTCAATATCATACGTTGATGGTAACGTGTGTTTAGTGTCTGGTCTTGAGCTGCCATGATCAAACTCTCAGTTTCGCCTTTGAGCCCAGCGCTTCTTAACCAAGCACAGCTTGCTTCTTTGTCCACCCAATTCTTTTCTAAGTTACAAAAGAATTGTCCATGCATGGGCTTTTCCCTCAATTCATTTATTCTCTCCTTCTCCATGTTGTCCTTTAACATTTCTTTCACGGATGTTTGAACTGTGGGCAAGGACAGATATTTATTTTTAATTGTCTTTGCTTCCTTAAGGAGAGAATATTTTGCCTTCCCTGCTTCATGCTTTTTGACAAGACTACAGAGCCTGTCTTTGCCCTGTTCAATATAATCACTCAAGTTAACCATGGAGCATCTGTAAGCAGACATCAGTTGGATAAGTCCCCGGCCTCCATTGCGTCTCTTAATGTAGAGTCGACTAACATCTCCTTTTGGGTGATGAAGTCCATGCATCGTCAGCAACTTTCGAGTCTTGCGATCCATTTTGTCGATTTCAGACTTTCTCCAATCAATTATGCCAAAGCTATAGGTGAGCACTGGAATTGCCAAAGCATTAATTGCCGATAACTTGTTCTTGGAATTTAACTCTGATTTGAGAATGAGACGCACTCTACGGTAATACTCTCTGGCTATTTTCTCCTTCATTTCAGGATGTTTAATGTCACCATTCTCATCGATTCCAAGATATTTGTACGCCTCCTCTTCGTTAAGGCTCTGAATTGAATTGTGATCGTCAAATGGCATGTTTCGGCTTTTGATCTGCTTGCCTCTCTTCATTATAGCTACGGCACACTTGTCTAAACCGAACTCCATGCAAATGTCATCAGTAAACGTTTTGACTGTGGTTAGGGCCTTGTTAAGTTGGGTTTCTGTTTTAGTAAATATTTTTAGATCATCCATGTAAAGTAAATGAGATATTTGTTCTTTTGGTTCTATTTCATATCCTACTTTTAATTTATTTAGCATATTTGATAAGGGTACTAAAGCCAAACAGAAAAGGAGGGGTGAGAGAGAGTCACCTTGGAAGATTCCTCTCTTAATGCTTATTCTATTGGTTTTTATGCAACCCAACTGATGACACAGTATAAGTTCGGTTTTCCATTCTTTCATCGAGCATTCCATGAAACCGGTGATTCTAGCAGGGACTCCATACATCTTCATTGACGCCAAAATCCAAGAATGGGGGACACTATCGAATGCCTTCTTATAATCAATCCATGCCATTGCTAAATTCCTCTTCATTCTTTTGGCAGTACTTACAATCATCTTGTTTATAAGCAACTGGTCTTTACAACCTCTTGACCCTCGTTGACAGCCTTTCTGTTCTATAGGAAGGATGTTATTTTTATCAAGGTGTGTGTATAGCCGGTTTGATATTGCAGAGGTCAGCAATTTATATAAGGTGGGAAGACAGGTTATAGGTCGGTAATTTTTGGGATTGCTTTGGTTTGCACCTTTTGAGAGGAGAAATGTTACACCGGAGGTTAGCCAGGATGGTATATTTTCTGGGTTATTAATCAAATCATTAAAAGCTATTGTAAGTATACTATGGAGAGAGGTAAAACGTTTAATCCAGAAATTTTGTATATTGTCAGGGCCTGGGGATTTCCAATTTGAAGATTTTTTAATAACTTCCTGAATTTCACTTATTGTAAATTCTTTCCATTCTTCTGTAACCACATTCCTAAATGCAATTTCCTCATCTCTTACCCAAGCTGCTTCAGTGTTGTGCACAATTTCATTCTCAAGAATTCCTCTCCAAAATTCTTCAATTTTCTCTGCAGAGGGTGGGTCACTAATTGCTTCGTTTCGTTTACATAAATGACGGTAAAACTTCTTTGCATCCTCTTGGAAAAGCTTATTTTGATGGTACCCATCATTTCTTTTACAGTATCTCTTTAACCTTTGGGCAGTAGCCTGCAATTTCATCTTAATGTCTTGCTCCTTCTCTTCTAGGGACTTACTTTCGTCTTTGAAGAGGTGTTTAGCCTTATTGTGAACCCTCTTTGTTGCCACACCCTTTTTATTTCACTTATAATTGATAAATCCTTCCTGTACTGTTCTACTTTATTGCTGATCCGTACTTTCCATGCAGGTTCTTTCCTTCCGACGGGGCCATCTCGTGGTTTCTGTACCCCAGCTATGACACTGGCTGAGCAATAGATTAAATCATTAATTTCGCTTATATTAAGTTGCCTACCACCTATCATTTTGGATAAGATCTCATTAGCTGCCTTTATCTTTTCTAAGGTATCCTTGCATATTCTTACTTTGTTAAGCTTTGGCCTATTATTGAAATCCAAGTGTTTATTTTCAAGCAATCTACTTTTAATTTGTTGTTCTAAATCAGTAATATTTGTTGCTGGATCTTGGGGGTATTGAATGGTCAGAGAGTCAATTGCTTTCTGGGGAGACTGAAACTTTCCCTCACTTATCGATTCAATCACAATTTTAGTTTGTGTTTCTGATAGATGCCTCTCTGCGTTCTGACATGCACGATTTTTAATGTCTTGGAGTTCCATGTCATTGAATTTCTTTGTGTTAATAATCCATCTTCTGGTGTTTGCTAGAGTATCCTTATTGATATTCTGGTGTATCTCAGGATTTCTACTTCTCCACGTCGTATAAGTTCCTTTGACAACTCCTCCTTCATTTTTATTAGCTTGCGCATAATAAAAACACCACATCAGTTCAGCATACTGTTCCTTGGTCCACTGTTGCTTTTTATTCGCTAACTTCGAATTATTGACTTTAACAGTCGACCTGTAATCCTCAGATAGTCCATTTTGAGACAGTGTCTCGGTCTGGTGACTATTTGAAGAACTTAAGGAAACAACACTACGAATTTCCGCGCGACGTTTATTTTGATCGGCTAATATGGCAGCATTCAACTTTTGAAGATATAAAGAATTAGAATTATATTTATTAAAATGCATAATTTATAATCGGAGAATGATGGGCCTAGCAAAACGAAAATTTCAAAACAGCTTCAAAGCGCCAATACGTTGAAATTTGAAATTTTACGTTACAATGGCGGTCGTTCTTGTTTATAAAATGGCGATTCCGGCATTAAAAAACCGCACAAAAATTCAATAAATACAAGCAAAACTTGGTTTATTAAGTAATTTATATTTTTTTGGTGTTAGCTTGAAACTTATTATTATTATTATTATTATTATTATTATTATTATTATTATTATTATTATTATTATTATTATTTAATAATGTTATTATTAAACCTGGCAGTGAGAGGAACGTCGGGTTCAATCTTCGCTTTCTTGTCCTTGGCTTCGGATCCTGCTCCTCCGCCTCCAAAGTTCAACCATCCACTGCATTCATGAATATGCATTAACTTCAATGTATTTAATATTCATGAATAATGACAAGAGCATCGTCAATATTGAAATAAACATGATGTTTCTAAACAAATGAATTAATGAACAGAAGGATGGATGGATGGATGGATGGATGGATGGATGGATGGATGGATGGATGGATGGATGGATGGATGGATGGATGGATGGACGGACGGATGAAATGACAAAATGGTGGTTGGACCTGGCAGCACTGAAGAGAGCAGATTTCAATTTGTTGGCCACGGCTTTTGTCACGTCAGATATCTGGGGCTGTACGGCTGTCTGGAATTTCATAACAACAATTTTGCAAAAATTAAAAAAAAATAAATAATAATAATAATAATCAACATCATCATCATCATTGTCATCGTCACCATCAATCCTCCTATCCAACCATCCATTCATCCATGTAAGCATCCGTTTACTTATTTTATATCCAATCCATCCATCCACCCATCCATCCGTCCATCCGTTCGTTCACTCATCCGTGACTCTGTCACCTGGACAGTGTGGTAGAGGTTGATGCAGGGTCCCCTTCCGACGTTGAGGTACAAGTGAGACCCGTACAGGATGGTCCTGATGCCACTGCTGGCTCCTTTCGAGATGGAGTCGCTGGCCATCTGGTCAAAGATGGTGGGCTGGATGTAGCCTGGAAAAAATAAAATATTGGTAATGCCGAAGCTATGATGATGATGATGATGATGGCGATGATGATGAGGATGATGATAATGATGATGATGATCTTATTGGTGATGACAACGATGATGGCAGCAATGGCTGCAACAGTATACGCTCACAACACTCACCGCAGGGCACCATGTCATTGGAAGAATCCTGATCAGTGAATCCCCACTTCTTGTAGGCCAACAGGGGAGGATCGACAATGTCATTTCCTGTTGCAGCAGCTGATGATGATGATGATGATGATGACGGTGATGATGATGATGGCGATGAAGATGATGATAGTGATGGTGGTGATGATGACTAAGCTCAAGAACATGCTAGGTTATGATTATGGCAATTAATCATAGCCTGTCCTAAATCCATTATCATGTGATGAACTTAAGGGCTTGCCTGAAAGCCTACATCCTACATTTATCTATCTCAATTTCAAAGCTTTATCATCACGTTAGCCATCGACATCATTATCATCATCGTCGTTATCACCGTCATCACCATTATAACCACCTCTGGCAGCCTGGTTCTTGCAAGCCTTGAGAGCTTGGTAGAAACTGAATCCATCTATGAGAACCAACGACTGTGAGTAGAGGATGCAAATCTCTTCAGCCTGTAAAAATGATGATGATGACGATGCTGATGCTGATGACGACGACGACGATGATGATGGTGGTGGTGGTGATAGTAGTAGTAGGGCAAGTAGTGGCAATGGTGATGATAACGATGAAGGATGCAGTCGAATCACCCACCCTCTCTCCTTCCCTGTTGTTCCTAGGAGGTGAATAGGTGGTGCACTTCACGTGAACAACGGGCTCCTCGCAGAAGACCTGGTTTATCAGCAACGTACCGTTCTGGAATGCAAATGGAATGATGGTTGCAAATCTGGGGTCACATCAGTGATGATGATGACGACAACGATGATGATGATGATGGTCATGGTGGTGAAATAAAAGAAATGGAGTTCATCAATCGCAATTGCCCACCTCCGTGTAGATCCTGACGTATCCTGATGAGAAACCAACCATGACACAAGTCCAGTCCGGACTGCCCTCCAAGCTTCTGGTGGAGATAATGACAATGTTAGTGATAATGGTTAATGGTAATGGTGATGGTGATGATGATGGCGATGGTGGTGGTGAAGGTGAGAAAAATGAATAAAAGAAACTTTGCAAACCTCTTCTGAGATGCCATAGGTAAGCACAAGATTGATGTAATTGTTTCACTGCAATGAAATTACATTATCCATTTTATCATTTAATCATTCATTAAAGAATAATTGGCTGAGTAAGTCTGTAAGTGGGTGGGTGGATGAATGGATAAGTGAGTGACTGAGTGGGATCTACTCCTTCCTACCCAGGCTGGTGTATTGGGCTTCCTTCATAGACAATACTGTACTTGGCTTGTGCATCATCCTGTCTTGTGTTCCACTTTTCTTAAAAAACAAAATGACATCTTATTCACATCATTTCATATCATTTCATGATTTCCTGACTTAATCATGATACCATTATTCACAACTCTTAAAATATTTGACATCTCTTTTGTGCCAGCTAGATCATTGATTAAATACACACCTGTTTACGAGATACCATGTTACCACCATACCTTCATCACTTTTATTTATTTATTTATTTATTTATTTATTTGTTTGTTTGTTTATTTATTTCCCTTAAATAATTTTAGTTCGCAATTATCCAAAAAGATGTCATGGCATTCTAACAGTCATAAGCCCACATCCAGTCAATGAGAATCAGAATTAAGAAAAAAAGAATAAAAATGCAAGGTAAGAAAAAATAAAATGTAAAAATATGGCTTAAAAAATCAACAACAAATCAAACAATGGTTTGAACAAGCCCACTGGAACAGCAACAACTACATTTCAACAAAAACCACAACACCACCTTACACAACATCAACAATAATGACAACAACTGACGAGCCAAGTAGACGATCCTTTCTCCAGAAGCAAAGACCATCAAGTCCCCCGTTGGTGACAAAGACATGCAAATGTCTTGAAGCCAGGAGACTGACGTTTTGGAGGTCATGGATTCGAGATCATTGCCGGAATCTTTTTCATCTTCCGCTTCCCAGGACCATTCGTTGTCCCATGCATCATCCATGGGCTCTGATGATTCAAAATGAAGCAATAGATTTTTTTAATGCTACAAACCTTGTCATTTGAATTCTTAAAATATTTAACTACTCTGTTCCTCAAATAAATTATTAATTTTGCAAATTCAAAGCCAGTGTCAAATAACATTGACTAACAATTGTATTATTGACTTTTGAAGCTTTTGCACTTTAAGCAAGAAAACTACTCAACAGTATGCATCATTCTTTCTCCGCCTTATTTAAGCATCCTTACTGTTCTATGGAATTTCATTTCATTTGCGATTTAAAGAGAACAACATGACAACAAAATCATTTTAACCAGAGGTATTCCTACCAAATTTCCTTTCATCTTGATTCTGCTCTGGAAATAAATATTTTTTAATTGATGGTACGTCTTGAATATTAGCGATGATGCCCAGCTGACAAGACATTTCGTACCTTAAACCGCATACGTACGAACCAAATGAAAACACGCATCAAATAAACATTATATTAAGAACGCATTTTATTAAAAGTACTAAAAAAAATTGACAAAAAAATTCATCAAATAATAAAATTATTTTAAATGGGTGTTTAGAAGCAATTGCTCTAAACCTTATCGTAGACTATTTCGGGGGAACTCATATTTGAATTGATATCATATTTTAAACGCATAATATCCAATAAATATTATTGACATCTCAATATTTCTAAATTAAGCGATAATTGTAATCGGATTAAAAAGCACTTAGGCGCCTAATCAGCATTCACACCTTAGCATAAACCTTGATTGACTGTAGAGGTTGGCTACCATAATAAAGGCCAGTTTTCCTGATCTTCATTGAAGGCCGGGTATATTCCTAAGCGTAACGGACAGGCAACGCTTAACCCCAATTCAGTTGGGAGTTATATACATATATTTATTTGTAATAAATAAAACTCGATGAAATAAAAAAAAGAATCGTGCTTTAAAAAGGAACAATGTCGTGGAATCTGGTCGATAAGAGTCTTGTGATTCAGACGATTCTTTACTTCGCGATCGTCATCAACGGATTGGCATCAGTCATCTCCAGTCTACTATCTAAAGTAAGTCTAGAATAAAGATTCCTCTTGTTTTTTAAGACAACCATAATCATTTCATAATTTCATTAAATTATTTTTAAAGATTTTCGTTACGAGTAGCAAAATGTAGGAATGGCAAAATGAGAGATTAATCTAATTATGAGAAGCAAAACTTAACCAAGCATTTAACTCTGCTACTATGATTGACCAAAATCTACACAGCACTTCACTAGTCTGGAACCATTGAAACGGTGTCTGATACACTCGCATAGCACCAGACTATCTGTAAGATCCACATCAACTCAATAATATCTTCTTTTTTTTTTAATTTATTACCTCACAAGTTGAACGATCTGAAGGCCACCAGGACTGTTCATAGTTGTAATACATTATTAACAGAACAAAGTGATAAATACTTAACTGATGCAGTCAGGTAATAACTGATATAAAAATATGGTAATATAAAAAACAACATACCTATTTTGAGAGGTTATATAGCTATAAGCTAAGTTTGGGACAAACATATCTTTCAAGCATTTGGTTAGAGTTGAATCTAATTAGTCAGAGTCAGTGCCTTGCAATTAAAATGCTTCACTGGGACCCCCTGAATAGTTCTTTGTAGTTAGAGGGGGAGAAAGGATTAAAACTTAGGGGGAGGTGAACTCCTTTTATTATGAAAAATAAAAAAGATGAATAATTCTTAGACTGCTGGTCTTTTTCCTAGAATTTCAAATTTTTTAATTTTAAAAATCTTTGAAGAATCACTTAAGAATTCATGATTCAGAAATTAATTAATTTGCCATACCAGCTCATGTTAATAATAATAATGATGATGATGATGATGATGATATCAATAACATTAACTTAGTAACATTATACTAATGAATAAATTCTTTATTAATATTATTATTTCCATTATCAAATGCCTCATTGAAAGCCATCTTGACATCAATAATAGTAATAACAACAACAATTGCTTAAAAATTAACACACAAACAACAACAAAAAAACATTTCAGAATGGCTTTGACAGCCTGTGCATTCTCTATGGCCAAGCAAGTTGCTTCAACGGCTCAAGCGATATCAACCTCACCTCAACTTCAACCTCAGACTGGACCAGACGCTTCTCGATAACCGAAGGTCAGGCCTCCGTCTGCCACTTCATAGTGGCCATCAACCTACTCGTCTGCATCTTCTATGCTTTCTTCAATGCCGTCTACCATGCACACAGCTCCAAGAAGAGCGCCTTTCAGATCAGGGTGGGGTGAGTTATGGGTGGATGGGGGGTGCGACCAATTAACCTCACCTCATCATTTTGTTGTCGGTGGAATACTTGAGCTGTTTCATCATTTCATGATTCTCCATCTCTTGATCACGGCCTGCAATGACGGTGGAATCATTAATCCAATAATGATAATAATTATGATAATAATGCTGATTGAATATAATCAACATATAGTTATCAACGTATATTATATTATTATAAAATCAAGTAATACATATCAACACTACCATTAGGTACCAAATGTGGACAAAGGTCTTGGCGTTTGGCAGCCTCCTTTCACTGGTTCTGGTCATGTCGTCCGCTTGCATGGTCACGGTCGGTCTCTCCAAGTGGTGTAAGGAAATCAAGGAAGCCTCTGAGGATTGCAAGTCGCCTCTAGAGAGGTAGAGATGATAGAAATAGAAAATGCATTGCTATCAAAAGTTGCCACTTAAAATTATCGTCATCATCATTATCACCATCATTGCACAGATGCTCAGATACTTATCAAAGTGGATGGTCCTTGGCAACTTCACCAGGAGCTTCACATCCATTTCCAGAACATTATATCGACCTCTACGAAATCACTGAGGTTGGACTGTCATTGGCTCATCAATATTCATGATTAAGAAGATTTTTCTACTATTTCATTATAATTTTCCAGATAAAATATCTATTGATTATTGATAGTGACCTACAATAATGCAACTTGATAACAACTTGGACTTATAATCATAAAATTAATTCATAACTTATATCAATAATAGACTGCATCTTAATAATAGACTGCAGCCAGGCAGAACATTTAATCAAATATACCGATCACTCAAACAAGCAATGAATTTCAATCACCTTTAGACAACAAGTTGGATAAACGTTGCACTGTGGCTCGTGCACATAGTTATGTACGTCCACCGCCTCTTCAGGCAGAGAAATGTCCAGACCTCCTACCAAGAACCATTCACAGCAGATTTCCTCGATGCCTTCACCTGATCAGAAAACAAATGGCACTCTCTCAGGCAGGAAGCATAAAAACAATCTATTCACTATCGTTTTCTCGTTCTTGATTTTATTTCTGCAAGATTACATTTTTATATTTTGAGATGATTACGTATAAAACCAAGGATGAATGAACACTTTTTAATGTTTCTTAGCAGATATTTTCAGTTTTTTGCAATGATAGGTTGGAACCAATTTAGAAATGCCAGCAATTGAAATGATGAAAGCAGACTTCCAATCAAGTCAACTTATTTGTCATTCAATAAAGAAACATAATTGGATCACTTGAAAAACCTGCTCCTTAGGCAGAGACCCAATTGTTTCAATCACCCATGCTAATTAATAATGGCATATAAAATTTATATGAAGTATGCATATAAAGCTCATGAGATGTGGATTTCTAAGATGTGTTGGCTTTCAAAATTTCATCTTTTTGTGTAGTTTAGTGACTGTGTTCAAAATGAAAGTTTATGTTTCCTTTCCCAGATCTTGTTAGCAACTTTAAACACACTAAAACACACTGAATTTTTCTGTGTTGGGGACGTGCTTTACAGATATTAATTGCATATGCATACGAATGAGATTTTATCCGTCCGAGGACCCTTTTTCCAGTTACTTGGTTGTTCATTGACGGTAATGTAAATTTCTGCGTCACTTTCTTTCTAGAGATTCTACTTTCATTCGATTTCATCATGCCTTGGGTTCAAATAGGTTGAGCTCGAAATCAAACTTTGCTTGGAAATTGATAATAAAATCTTGAAAGAAAATACAAAGGCGACTCATACTGCCTATGAAAGTAGGAGATTCGTTCAATTTTCATGTCGAACGATTTTTCAATTGATAAGACTGAAGTTTCAGTTAGTACTTCAGCCTCGTATCGTGCACATATGTTATCAGTAAGAATGATATTTTATACACGAAATTAACCAGAACAAAACTCCCTTACACCATTATTTGAGCTAAGATCTAATTAATCGTCTGCAACAAGAACAGGGACAGGCAAATCGTTGAGTACGAATTGTAGAAAAACTTAAGATGCGAATACTCTCAATGAATAAATGCATAAAAATAAAAATATAGTGTTAGGCATAAAATTAATATCCTAAGTCTTTTTCACTCGAATTTTCATTAAGTTACTAAGCCCGACGTGTCTAAATACTAGGGGTCGTTTTAAGGCTTATATCTATCGATCTATTAATGGTCATTTGACCATTATTTGCCGGTTATTTACATGTAAAAATATTTTTAATATGTGTAACTTATAAGAACTGATTTTTAAATTGCCTATATAAATATTAAACATTAACTATATCACTGAAGTATTTATCAAGTTTTTAACCAACCCCTCGTCATTCGTCAGCAGAGCAATACAAACGAAGACCCATAGATTCGTTGATCGTAACCCTTTTTGAGATCCTTGCTGGGCTTTTTTGCGCGTAATTTCTTATTAAATTTATTCTGAATTTACATTTTCACTGTTTTGAACGTATTTGTATAAGAAGGTAATTGTTGTTTCATCTTTTTGGGATTCGAGATTGTTACTTTGAAATTTTCAATCATATAATTTTAAAAACCTTTAGGTTGCATACAGTAGGACCTCTGAAACCGTCTTTAATTTAACTTTTCATAACTCTTCAATATGAGAGAGTTCTGGAGTTTAGCATTATTTTGTGCTATTTTATGTTTGATTCTTGCTGATGGACAAAATGCACCACAGAACGACGAAGATAACTTCGTTTCCTTAACGTTCGAAGTAGATGATGAAGAAGTGTCTTTGGAACAAGAAGAAGATGAAACAGCCACAACCCGGTCAACGCAAAGATACTCCACAACAGAGCAACACAAAGCTCCAATTGAAGCAGAAGACAATGCCAAATATGTAGATGATTACAATCGTGAGACTGAGCATGATGTATCGTCTCCAAGTGACAAGGAACAGGTTTTTGAGTCTGAAATGCAACTACAAGAGGATGAGTTTGATCCAAGCACATCAGAAAAATGGCAGGATGAACACGACATAGAATTCCCGACTCCATTCGATGCACAAGAGCTGGACATGAGCCAAGTGGAAACCATAACTTATAAGTTTATCACTAAGTCGCTCAAGATTACGGACGTTTATTACAAGCCAAATGCAGACAACAAGGTACAACTTTTCTCTTGGTAGATGCTATTGTTATTGTTATTATTACTAGTAATACTACAGCACAACAGCTGTGAGATGTGAGTTTACGCTCAATTTGTACTTGTTACTGTGGTTATTTTGCCAGATTCATTGATTAATAATATTAATTTCTGTCCTCAACACATGTTGTTTGCACTTCTCTTATTACCCCTCAAAAATTGCTCCTCCTGTTGTTGGTGTTTGCATCAGAAAGTCTTCAGTGTGATTGATTTGTGTTTTGAAATATGCTGATGTTGAGTCTATGCCACCTTTGACTGGTTTTACGTGATGATGATGATGACGATGAGGGAGGTGATGATGAACCAATGAAAAAAAATATGTTACCAGTTCTCTAACTAATGACTGTGTATAATAACTTTTTGTCTTTTCACCACAAGATTTTTAATTATCCCTTCTTTTTGTCTAAAAAAACAATTGATAATTAAGTAATGGCTAGATTCAAATTTAAAACAATGGCTACCATCAACATCATCATTACCACCACCATTATCACCATCAACGTCATCATCATCATCATCTGCAGAAGAAGTTGGAGAGGTTCATACAGACGTGGCAGGATGGCAAGTTCTACCTCGACTTTGAGGAGGCCTACTTCGATGCCTCCGTTGTCGACGGCAACGGAGGCATCGAGGGGGAGCAGACGCTCACTTCTGAGACCATTGACCTGCTCGTCAAGAACAACGTGCCAGTCGGAAAGGTGGAGGATGAAGGTAGTCTTCTGTTTGGATGATGATGATGATGATGATGATGATGATGGTGGTGGTGGTGGTGATAATGATATTATTTATAATGGATGGATGGTGATGGTGGTGATGATGATGGTGGTGGTGGTGTTGATAATGATATTATTTATAATGGATGGATGGTGATGGTGGTGGTGGTGTTGATAATGATATTATTTATAATTAATGGATGGTGAAGGGGGGTGGTGGTGTTGATAATGATATTATTTACATTGAATGATTTTTTGTGCCCCGGGCATTTTTGACAAATCTTCAAAAGTAAGATTTTTTTTGAATTATTGTAAACGGTCCTGCATGTAAACATTACTGACTCCTGGTAGAGTATAATTATTTTACCTTATATACTATAATTAACATTTATAATTATTATTATACATTATAATCAATTATTATTATATATATATATATATATAAGGTTGTAAATATCCTTTAAGTTAAATTATAATGCGGTTCTTGTACAACTTAATCATAATAATTATTATCAATATTTTTATTTGCCATCAGAAGATGCAGACAAAGACCAAAGCAGTTCCATCTTCACCGAGTCACACAAAACCTTTGCCAGAGATTTGTCTCAGCCGTCCCCTTCCGATTCTAAAGGAGAGTCAGTCGACGATGCCCAGGATCAGAGGATCAATGCCCAGGATCAGGAGATCAATGCCCAGGATCAGGGGACTAATGCCCAGGATCAGGGGACTAATGCCCAGGATCAGGGGACTAATGCCCAGGATCGGGGGATCAATGACCAAGATCCAGGGATCATCATAGAGATGGACCCGGTGGCGGAAACGGAGAAAGGAGGAGACGAGGAAGCAGTCGATGGAGAGAACGAAGCACAGAAAGAGTTGAGTCAGGATGAGAAGAAGGGTTCGTCATCTTATTGATCGATAGAATGATCGATAGATTGGTTGGTTGGTTGACTGGATGATTGATCAGTTGATAAATGAAACGAGGAGATTTTATATTTGCAAATGTTACGTGCCCATTTTTTATGGATTTATTAATTAAACTGAATGATGTATGATATATAAAAATAACTAATTATAAATAATTATAATGGTCGATTAACATTAAATAATGCCATTAATGATAAGTTAAAATAAAACAAGTTTATTGATCATTTATTAATAAATGTAAAGCCCGTCTGGCGTCGTCGTCGTTCTTCCTTTGATCACACGGTTATTGTTGTTACTATTATCATCATCATCATCATCATCATCATTATCATCATCACCATAATAATTAATTAGTTAAGTTGTGATGTAATTAATTAAATTATCATTATCATCTCGAATTGATTTTGAATTGCAGCTGCTCAGTACTATGAATACTACACCTATCTCATCAGCAAGAATGTTGAAGCCTCGAAGCCAAAGTGGGTCTTTGCAGTTGTTGTCATCGATAATAATAATGATGATGATGATGATGATGATGATGATGATGATGATGATGATGATGATGATGATGATGATGATGATGATGATGATGATGATGATGATGATGATGATGATGATGATGATGATGATGATGATGATGATGACGACGATGATGACGGTGGTGGAGGAGGTGATGATGATGATGATTATTACATTCTGGTTGCAGTCTTAACTGTACTGTCAAATTGAATTCTTGTATTTTACCTCTTTTTTTTTTATTTTTATAAATTTAAATTTAATTTTATTCTATTCGTCATTTCGATATTCTAAAAGTCGAGCGCACGCTCACCGCACGCAAACTCCGTCACGTCCAAGTTCGCTTGGAAATCTTTTCCAGTTGCACCTGCATTGGTCTCGTGCCACACCAATTAATGACCAATCACAGCACCTTGATTTTGACTTTGTCAAAGTCCTTGCATTTTTTGCATCTTATTTTCAATTAATTCCATTTTCTCTGTCTTCCCATGTCCACCTACGGACCGTTGTTGCTTTGCAATTTTTTAAATCTTTTGATTTCTACGACTAACCAATTACCTTATTATTTATTTATTAATAATACATTTCTCATCTTACCATCATCATCATCATCATCGTCATCTCCATCATCATCTTATTGAAGTCAATCACGATCAAAGCTGTGAAACCTTCTTCTCATTTGTCATCGAAGGGCCTTCGAGCTCCTATTGGAGGCGTCGAAATTGGGTCACAAGGAGGCCATGGAAAAGGTGGCCATGTTTCACCTGGTCGGTGATCACCTGGAGCAGAACACTTCCCTGGCCCTGGAAATGTTTGAGAGGCTGACGGAAATGGGGTCGCCGAGGGGTCAGTTGGTGAGTGATGGTGATGATGATGATGATGATGATGATGATGATGAGGAGAAGTAGGAGGAGGAAGATGGTGGTGGTGATGATGATGATGAGGAGAAGGCAAAGGAAGATGGTGATGATGATGATGGAGGCTGATGAAATGCAGCTAGCATCATACCTGCCCAGGTAGGAATTGATGATTTAATTACTCAGCCAATCAACAATGATAATAATTAGTCGCTGGTTGTCCAATTATCCGGGTCGTTCACGGGGATGATCATTATCATAATCTCCTTCGACAGGGTCTGGGCTTCATGTACGCAACTGGTTTCGGTGTCAATTCTAGTCAAGCAAAGGTCAGTCTGGAGTCGTAGTTGATAAAGATGATGATGGTGATGAATGATGATAATGATGGTTATGGCAGTAGTGGTGATCACGATGATGATGGCATTTTTATTGTTTGTTTTTTTTTATGTTTTGTTGTACTCGACATCGAGTCAGTTGAGTTTTCAATTCAACCTGCAGGGTCTCGTTTACCTGACTTTCTCGGCTTTCGGAGGAGATCCACTGGCTCAAATGGCCCTGGTGAGTTCTGATGATGATAATAGTAGTGATGGTGGCAGCAGTGGATGATGTTGATGATGTTGAAAAAATAAACCTAGAAACAATAGCCTCTTTGTGAGACTATCCTAGTGAGGAAGTTAGGTGTGCTAATTGCAATCACAAACTGTTTACATTTACCTACGAGTCTTTCTATTGGTCGGACTTGCTTCATGCATAATTCATGAGGAACGCTGTTCGTCCGTCCTTGCAGGGTTACAGGTATTGGTCGGGAATAAGCGTCGAGTCGAACTGCGAACTTGCACTCAGTTATTACAGGAAGGTCGCCACCAAAGGTCAGTGAGGACATTGCCCTTGAATGATGATGATAGCAGTGGTGGTGGTGGTGATGCTTATGATGATGGCAGCGATTACAATGATGATGATGATGACGACCTCAGTGGCAGAAGAAGTTTCAAGCACCGGGGGCACCGTGGTCCAGAGGGTCCGCCTCTACGACGAGATCGAATCCCAGGGTCTGCAGAGCGGCCTCTTGGACGAGGACCTCATCCAATATTATCAGTTCCTTGCCGACAAGGGAGACGTGCAGGCGCAGGTGAGCGAGTCATGCGACCAGGTTGCATCATGGTAGTTGTTCAGACATCGGTTAGTTCTCACACGTCATGGTCATTGCGTTTATGCGCTTCGGAGCGTGCGTGCGTGCGTCGGTCGGATGTTGTCAAGTGTCTCGCGTCGCCTCATCTCCGTCTCTGAATGCACAAATTTCAATCGAATTGAATTTCCAGGTCGGACTTGGTCAGCTCTTCTACCAGGGAGGGAGGGGTGTGAACATCAACCACGAGGTGAGGATGGATGGATGGATGGATGGATGGTTGGATTAAAAAAGAATGTAGAGAGATTGGAGTGGTCAGTCACCATAACAACGGCTGTGGCAACTGACTCTAGACTTGATGATGATTTGAAGTCAATTTTTTGAAAACTTGAAATAATTTGTCGACAGTTTTAAGCAATTTTTTAATTCGAAATAATTTTTTTCTCGCATAATTAGCAGTCGATATCTTAACAATTCGATTGGACTTTAACACTTCCGATTTGTTCCGCCAGATGGCGCAGAATTACTTTCGCCTGGCAGCAGAAGCCGGCAATCCCAATGCTAACGCCTACCTCGGCAAGGTAGTATTTTATTCATTAATAAAAAAATAATAACTATTACAAATGAATATGCATAATTTGATCTCAATGTCTTATGCCTATGAATATTAATTAGTAGATATGAATAATTAATGTGAATGAATGCATATGCATGATATATTCCTGATGTCTTATGGGGACCAGATGAAACTACCATGACATACTGATATCAATCACTAGCAATACCCTGACAATTATGCATATTTAATGTCGTTATCATAATCATTCGTTATGTTAATTTACCTTTGCATATTTAGATGCATCTGGAGGGGACGGATCACCTCAAGGCGAGCAACGAGACAGCCTTTGCTTACTTCAAGAAGGCAGCAGAAAAGGTTTGTTATTGTTTTTTGGTGTTTTAAATTATTTTCAGTGTAAAATTATTTTGTGGCTATTATTAGACTATTATTATTATTGTTATTATTATTATTATTATTACTATTGTTATTATTATTATTATTATTACTATTGTTAATATTATTATTATTATTATTATTATTACTATTATTAATATTATTACTATTATTATTATTATTGTTGTTGTCCATGTCCTTTTTTATCCTTTCTTGCTTAAGTAAATACTTGAGGACTTCATGCATCATAATGTCACCGTGTTTTGTTTATTCGTATAAATCATATTGAAGATGTATTTTGTTATTGATGATGATGATGTTGTTGTCTCGAATCCAGGGCAACCCGATGGGGCAGAGCGGTCTCGGGCTGATGCATCTCAGGGGAATGGGAGTGCCGCAGGTATCGTTATTGGAAGACGGACGACGATTATTGTTGATACTATTATATGTGTGTTATGCAGGGCTATTACTATAGTAATAATAATAAATTATAATTGTTTTCATTATTATTATAATTATAATAATTATTGTTGCTATTATTATTAGTATTAACTTGTTGTTGTTGTCACTTGTAGGATTACAAAGAGGCATTGAAGTACTTCACTTTAGCAGCTGAGCAGGGTTGGGTGGACGGACAGTTACAATTGGGCATCATGTACTATTGTTAGTATTCCAATTATTACGACCGAAGTGAAATTTTAATTTTATTTATTTTTATTTATTTCTCCATTTTGCCATTTTAATCCATGAAATGCACTGAATCAACAACATACAAAACATCTTTCTTTTGTCTCTCAAAAGCTTTGAATTATTTTATAATTTTTTATTTTAATATTTAATATTAATATTTCTGTTTGCATTGCTGTTAGTAACAATAGCTCATACTGATGGAGATTACTTTCCCTCCTCACTTTGTCATCATCATCAATAATTTATTGTGATGGAATTTCACAAAAAAAAAGATTAAATAAATATATGAAATAATGCATAAATATAAACTTCACATAAATCATGACCCCACAACCCCAATTAGTAATCACAATCACGAACACGACCGTAATCATAATCATGACCGCAGCTGGACTCGGAGTGAAGAAGGACACGAAGATGGCCCTCAAATATTTCACTCAGGCCTCGCAGTCCGGTCACGTCCTTGCCTTTTACAACTTGGCGCAGATGCACGCCACAGGTCAAGGGGTCATCAGGAGCTGCTCCACTGCCACAGAGGTCAGTTCTGGGGGAAAGGTGGGGTGGGGTCAATGAGGTCATCTGCCTGTCGTTCTAATCTCCTCCATCACTCCGTTGTGTTATTATTTCATACAACAATCGTTGTTGTTGTTGTTGTTGACAACTGGCTTATTAGTTCAATGACAGTATTTAAGAGATTGATATGGAGCTACAAGGCAATCATAAAATCAACAACCATAAATAATTTATTTTTTATGAAATTATTTCATAATTTTTTTTCCAACGACATTACAGTTGTTCAAGAACGTGGCCGAGAGGGGCAGTTGGTCTGAGATATTGATGGAGGCCCACAACCTTTTCAGGGAGGGGAAGGTTGAGAGTGCACTCATCAAGTACTCGCTGTTGGCGGAGATGGGATTTGAGGTCGCACAGTCCAACGTGGCTTTCATACTTGACCAGGGTAGGCAAAATGGAGATGATGATGACGATGGCGATTATTGTTGATGCAAAAAGAAAGTGTGATGTCTGGATGTAGTTTGAGCATGTTAGATTAATAATAATAATAATAATAATAATAATAATAAGTTACTCATAAAATGCTTTGTGCATGAGAACATCAGATAGACTTTTAAAACTATCAGTTTTCAGCTTTTTTTAGCTTCTCATATTTGTTTTATTCATCAATATATACAAAACCTGAAAATGTTCAGCAGTAATGATGATGATGATGGGGATGGTGGTGATGATGACGATGACTTTACCATCATGATAACTTTAACATGCCATTCACCTCTCCCTTCCTTTCTTCCGTTGAACTCAGGTCTGAGCAACTTGTTCAAGAAGAGCGAATCCTTCCAGAGGGCCTTCTTGTACTGGAACCGTGCAGCCTCCCAAGGTCATTCTCAATGATGATGTTGTTGGAACTCGTCATCATCGATTCGTTGTTGTATCAATAATAATAATTATTATAATTACAATAATTGTATTAATAATATGTTAGTTATGTATCAAATATAATAATTATGATTATGATGATAATAATAAATAATAATTGTTATGACTAATAATAGTGATGACAGTAAGTTATCATGTGATGCAATACCTACTCACCATTGATCAGCACCTTCATAGGTAGCCATAGTCATCATTATACCATGCAAGTGATAACAACCACCGTAAGCCCTTGTCCACTTTCAACAATCATCATCACGCAAGTTCCAATAGTCATCATCAACATGCAAATGAAAATAGTCATCTCATAATAGTCATCATCTTCACTAATAACATCTTCACCCTCAACTCCCTCCTCGACAGGCTACCCTCCGGCCAGGGTGAAGATCGGGGACTACCACTACTATGGCTACGGCACCACCAGGGACTTTGAGACGGCAGCCACCCACTACCGCCTGGCTTCTGAACAACAGCACAGTGCACAGGCCATGTTCAACCTCGGTTATATGCACGAGAAAGGACTCGGAATAAAACAGGTGATGATGACGATGGCGAATGATTTATCTATTTATTTAATCAATTAATTATTTATTTATTAATGAATCTATTTATTTGTTTATCTCAATAAGATGATAAGGGCTTCTTTTGGTTGTCAAGATTATCAGGGCTGCTGTTATGTTCTGACAGTATTTTAGCTTATTATTTAAACTTATTATAATTCTTATAATCTGATTTTACTTAAATGATATTACCATAAATTTATCTCTTTTTTGATAAAAATATATAATAATGTCAATATAGTAACATAACATAATACCGTTAATAATAATAATAATACACAACATAAACATCATCATCCTTCCTTGTCAGTATAATAACAGTACTAATATCATTAATAATACTAATATTAATAGTAATAATAATATTAATAATAATACTAATATAATAATAATAATATTAATATTAGTAATAACGCACCCTTAATCCCTACACCAGGACATCCACCTTGCCAAGAGGTTCTATGACATGGCTGCGGAGACGAGTTCGGAGGCTTTCATCCCAGTCTTCCTTGCTCTCAGCAGATTGAACGTCTTCTTTGCCCTCGAGTACATCAGAGAGGTTGGTGAATGAGTGGGTAGTGGGATGGGTGAATGAGTGGGTAGTGGGATGGGTGACTAGGTGGATAATGGGTAGGTGAATGGGTGGATAGGCATGCAAACGATAGTGGATTGTTGTAGTTGCTGTTGTTGTCATCGTCATAATATGCTAATTAGTAACATTCAAATACTTAACATTACTGGTAAATTTGTGACAAATCGTTACCTCCGTTGCTCTGGCGATGACTTACTTTCTCTGTCGTAAGAATGTCAGAAAGAAAGTTGCCATGAAAATAGTCGTCAACTTATTTAAACTCAAGTCAAATAGCATTTCACAACATAAATTGATTAACTGACCAGGACAATGACAGCAATTTAAACCAAATAATAATAATAGTAATAATTAAATAAAAAATAAATAAACAAAACAATTCCTGCCTCCAGAACAGCGATGCCTACAAACAGCTCGACATTCGACTCGCCCTCTTCGGACCCTACTGGGACATTTACCTGACCACGCTCCTAGCTCTCCTCCTCGGCTCCATCCTCATGGTCAGGAGGCGGGGCCCAGCCTAAAGGGGGCCGTCCTCCCTAGCCCCGCCTCCCTTTAAAGCCCCACCCCTGTACGAAGCTCAGCTGCCATCATTTCCATTTCATCGCCAGTGGCTCGGAAGACCGGAGTCCGCAATTCGTTTCGCGTTTGTTTTGCATCTGCGAGGTTGCGTGCGAGCGCTCGATTAGCAAAGGTTAACAAATTCTGAGTCAAGGTCGGAGACTCTGCGCGTATCTTGTTGATCCTTCATCGTCGTCGTCTTCATCAATAATTGACTCGTTGCCATCATCATCATCAACATCAACAACTGTGCTTCCCCTCTGTAAAAGAGAATTCTTCTTCTTCGTCATTTCATGTCATCGAATGCTTGCCAGCCATCATCAATCCCCCCCTCCGTCAGCAGCCAGTAATGTTATCATCCTTGTTATCATCACCAACACCTCTTGAGATGATAACGTTTGAATCTGGCGTACCGGATTTCATTCAATTATTAATAAACCGTAATTGTTTGTCGATTGCCAATCATCGATTCTTGTTTAGGATTACTAGCAAATAAATAATTAAATGGATGGATGAACAAACGAATGAATGAATCAATAAATAGGCTGAAGTCTGAGATTTGTGCTTTGAGTTCAATGTTTGTTCTACTATTTCTACCTGACGGTGAAAGCAAATCTGCTCACAACAAAATCACAAAGAAACCGATTTGCTTGCAAGTGGTAACAGCCCAGAACTTATTTGGAGGGGGGCAGTTGCATCCGATTGACCGACCTGAGATCCAATGGGATCAGAGGGTCACCACTTTTCAACCTTCAGGCATTTTAGTGCCTGTTCATCCCAGGAATGGATGTACGACCAGCGGAACAGCCAGTCACGATTATATTGTTGAGAACATATTGGCGAATAGGCTTTGTTTAATTTTGTTTAGTGATTTCAAAACAGATCCTTAACATTCTTAACAAGCATTTGATGTTGTGCAACTTGGCCAGTCATACTAACTAAACAAACAACAATCAATTAAAGTTGTATTAAAATTTTAATCAAAATCGGTTGATTAACCAAGCAGGATTTAATAATTTAATACCCAGCTCATCCGCCCAACCCGTGTCTTCTTTTTATTATCATTGTTGCAATGACTCACATTACTCATCACATTATTAATATTACCATTGTTATTATTATTATTGTTGTTATTATTATTATTATTATTATTATTATTATGCAATAAATGCAGCAAATACTGTAGAATGACTATCTGCACAATTGCTGCAGTTGCTACCGTTCTTAGAATGTTGCCCTTAATAATAATCATCATCTTCATCACAACCCTTGCAGTCATCATCCAACTATAAATAATAATAATAATAATAACAATAATAATATAATAATAATAACAATAATAATATAATAATAATAACAATAATAATATAATAATAATAACAATAATAATATAATAATAATAATAATAGCAATCATCATCTTCAACACGATCCTTGCAGTCATGATCCCACGACATCCTTCAAGTGCCTCCGATGCATGTCTGCCAATTCAGAGATGATGGCCGACTCTATTTCCACTTCTCCCGACTGCCGGCCTTCTCCAGTGTCGGCTCCTCCCCCTTCGCCACGGAGCTTCACGTCGGCCAATCGGATCCATCTCTCGGAGTCCTTGGTTACGATAAGAACCTCCCTCTTCCTGGTTTCAAGTATGTTGCCTACGACAACCTGGGAATGAATTGGAAACAGCCATTGATAAGAATTGCAAATACTTTATTAAGTAAGAAGCCATGCCCACAAACCTGGTGGTTGTAAGTTTCTAGAGCTTTTTTCGATTTAACGAGGAGCAGACTTGGATCAGTCTCTAACTGTGGAAATCGGAATTATAATGGACTGACAACTTAATATGAGTAGAGACTTGAACAATCACAACGCAATTCTTAATCACCAAATTAATATTAATTAATATTAAATCTTATTAAAATTAACAAATTATTTCACAATAACTTTTAAATCGATACTATAATCACAATAAAAAAATAACTTATGATAACGAATATATTATAATAATATTAATAATGACTCAGAAACTTTCACCCTCTGAGCGAACGAGAGATCGAACCTTGAACGACACGACGAGAGCCCTCGGCACGAAAGACTTGACGAGAGGTCTAAGAATCTTCGGCACGATCTGCAGACTCAACTGGAGTGGACCGTTGGAGGATTGAATCTTGTGGGGAGACTGTTACGATGGAGGGGAGAATGAGGAAGGGATTGTGATTAACAAATTACTTAATTAATCAACAAATCAATTAATTCTCTAATTAATCATTTAGTTAATCAGTTAGCTGATTAACAAATTACTCGAATAATATATTTATTTGAATTGACAGACCAAAAGATCGACAGGATCGCTAAACACAAGCCGACGTGACTCTTGGAATGAGTGATCACCCTCACGATATTGGAGTTCAAATTAAGTTATATGTGTAATTATGTTGTATGTATAATTATGTCATATGTATAATTATGTCTTATGTATAATTATGTTGTATGTATAATTATGATGTATGTATAATTATGTTGTATGTATAATTATGTGTATGTATAATTATGTCTTATGTATAATTATATTGTATGTGTAATCTTGTTGAATGTATAATTATGTTGTATGTATAACTATGTTGAATGTATAATTAAAAACTTTACTATTTTGGCCTCAGGAATGTAGAAGTCTGAAACGGCAGCGGCCAGGTACAGCATGGCTCGTTCCCTGCACCTGCCCAGGTGCTGAGCAGACGACTGATGAGGAAAATTAAAATTAAAGCATCGAGAAAATAATATTAGCCGTGTAGCAACAAAAACTTACCTATGCCAAATAAAATGAATTTTAATGAGCCTAATTAATATTAATTAATCTATAAATCAAACAAACAAATGTTAGGAGCCATTGGCAACGAGACTTATCGACTCAATTTACCTGTAGTAGGTACAAATAATCTGACAGAGAGGTGAAGTCCACAATGAGCAGAGAGTCTGAATCAAGTGCCTGCCTGTACTTCCTGTGGCATTCGGTTGCCAAGGACAACCATTCATCCTTCACTGTGATTGGTGCCATTAGAAATATTTATTAGAGTGCAGTAAGATTGATAATAAGAATGATATTCAATAAAGCAAAGCAAAAAAAAACAAAAATACAAAACATTACATCATGTTACAAAATGGTGGTCCACAAGTCATGAATTGCTGTCGCACTTGTTGTTCCAACAACAGATTTGAGATTTTAAAAGTACTTCAACTTTCAACCCAGCAAATGACAAAAAAAAGCCTTCAAACAGTTTGACAAAACCACAACAAACGACTCGCATGATTCAACCATTGGTCCATTTGTTTCATTGTTTCAATTATGTATATAATTGTTTGTTTAATATTATACATGTTTAATTTATTATTTTTGATTGTTTCAGTTGACACTTTGACACTTGAATAAACTCATAAACAAACAAAAAAATACCGACGTCTGAGAGGCGAAGTGTTTTTATCTCCGTCGCCATTTTGTTCCCCCGTACAGAACATGTCGAGAAAGTTTTGGTGCTGGAAAAACCTGTTGAACGGCTGCAACGAGCCCCTCCTGTGAAGAAAGACGACAGCATATCCACGATCCAAGAAGTTTCTGAAGAAAAGAAAAAAATGGAGAGATTTTAAATTTCCAGTTGAAGATTTAAATTCACATAAAAACAATAAATAAAAAGCATCACTCAAGAGTTCTGAAAACTGAAAATGTCTGTACAAATTCATGTTACAAATTAAGTCTTAAAGCTTTGAAAATATTTTATATTTATAATCTATTAAAACTTAGAAAAATTAGATTTTAATTTCCTCTTTTTGTGTTTAGCCACCTTAAAGCTCATTAATAATCATAAACATTCTCAGAATGAAGGAAGTGAATTGAAAAAATATCACCCACTCTGCACTTGCAGAGCCTCTTGTTCCCACACTGAAGTTGTCAATGAATCTCACAGTCTTCTCTTCCAATGGTACTGTTGTTCCACCAGACTTATTAAGCGCATTGCAAAAGAAAGTACTTTTTAATCAAGTGCGCATAATTATTTGCACGAAATGTATGTATTGTATATGGATAGACTTCGCCAGATTGGAGATTTCAATAACTTGCTTGATCAATTATGAACTTAGACGTGCCATATGTCATGATTTAAATAAAGAAAAAAGTAACAAAGCAACAAGCAGGATCCTTTAATGTTCAAAAACATCTGCTACTTCTCTAAATAGGAGATGAAACATTTGCTAATTTGTGAATAGAAAAAAATATATAAAAGAAAAAAAGCTATTCACCGTGATCAGGACTATTAAACGTCCTCCATCGTTGTGTCTTTCAATGAATGATTTAATTTTGTTAGCAGACTCTTCAACTGCAGAACTGACAGCAAAGTCTTGAGGAAAAAAATCCTCGCAGCTCATTTTATTTACTTGCGCCGGTCGGTCGGTATCTCAAAACGTAGATGAGGTTTAAATGTTGAAAGCCAATCATAAACTAGGTGAATATTAGTGAAAGTGATTTATTTCTGACTTAAATTCAAAGTTCCTGTTGCTTTAATTAATGTTTTAGATTTTGAAACCTTTGAATTATGGAGAAAAATCTAATTTTACAGTTAAGAAGTTAAAGAGGTAAAACAGAGATCTCTTAAATTCTTTTTCAATCATAAAAGTTCAGTTACATTTAAAAAAATAAAAAAAAATTAGCTCTTTGTAAAATCGTCAATCTACTTAAACTTAATTAACCTTATCAACTTTGAGTGGTTCCGAAGCCTATAAATAGCCTTTCTTCTTTCTACAATGTGGATATATAGAATGTATAGGCATTGGGGAACTGGTACCTTATTATTAGGAAGTTATTAATTATACTACCCTTAGAGAATAGCTTTCGATAAATAATTAATGTCCATAAATTTTGAAAAGATTCGGATTGGAGAGCAAGCTAGTTCTTGAAGAATTTATCCTTTGTCAGAATTTATCCTTTGTCAGTATCTGGAAAATGCCGGATAGATGACTGCATCTTCTCTAATTAATCACATTCGACACTGTTCCAATATTTTATATCCGATATAAGGGATCAAAACTACTCGACAACAATATAAATATTTTCTACTCACACTATAGAGGCAATCAATTTATCATATAATATTTTAAAAAAAAGTGATAATGTTAAAATGGTTAATCTAAATTTAAAAAGTAGCCTCAGAAAAATCGTCTTTGGAAAAAAACTTGACAAAAGTCAAATACCCCGAACAAGGGTACACCCCTTGCGACGCTAGCTGGGCTTGGTGAAACGAAAACGGCTAAATGTTCAAAATAAATGCCGGTAAGAATAAATGTTTTAGATGTGCTTCTATGAAGACAGAAGAGAATCCCAGTTGAAATCGTCTTCAATTTCATATTCATAATCGTCAACGTCTTGATGGTCGAGGCCGATGGGACATGTCGCCTGCTCCTTGAATGAAATTTGAATTCGGCTTTCATTTAATCGTTCAAATTAATTATGTTTATTCAGAATGATCATTCGTAAATTTTACCGTCGCAGTTGGAAATGGGCTGGAAATCAATGCCGCTGGATCTGCAGCAGTGAAGCTAGAGTTATTCTTGCATTTTTGATTGATTTTATGGATTATGTGAAGCCAATAGATTAGTTCTTACTTATGAAACATTTCGAGAGAAGGGGATCTTTTGGAGAGGAGAGGTCATCGACTGGAGAATTTCCATCACCGTCATTTAATGGTTCTTTAAGACGTATGAAAGAAGAGTAAAAACCATTAAGTGATGCTGCAAGGTCAAGTACTTGGTCGTGATTCAACTGCCAATTGCTGGAAGCAGCAACATCGATGCTTTCTAAGAGGCCTGTTTCAAAACAAGTTATCTCATGATTTCAAATTTTTTTTATGTTAAACTTCCAATTTAAATTGCCTGGAAATTTTGTCAGATCAATACGATCCCATTTTGTGGAGCTTGCGAGCTTAACTGAATTTTTGAGGCTTTCATAGTTCCTTATGCAGTCCGAGGAAAGCAGTTCATCTGAATGTAAATATGATAATCAAGCCATCTAAAAAGTTTTAGTTGAGAACACATAATCATTATCTTTTATCAAAATTGATTAATGGTTTACCATCGTTTTTCTCAAAAATGGCTTTGTAAAGTTTTTTGAAGGAATCACTCAGATTAGAGTCATAGAATGATGGATGTAGTGTAATGTTCCCGAGCCCTGTGTTCTTTGCTGTACCGAGGAACTGATTATCACTTTCTATACTTGCAGCACTTTTTTGTCTGGTATCTATTGTGAAGTCAGAATCAGATTGATCATATTGGAACTGTCTATGATCTTGGAGCTTCATTTGTTCATTCATTTGGTTGGACAAGTGACACTCTGGCAACATCATAGGCTGAGCAGGCTGAGAATTAAACATTCCAGCTGAATGGAACATGGCTGGTATTGTTTCTCCCTCTGGTGATTGCTGATGTAACAAGTGATAAGTAATTTAATTAATAAGTAGTTGAGAAGTTCTGAATATTTCATTGACCTATAACTTGCATAATTGCAAATATTTATTTAAATGTTTACAGCCATATTAATAATTGTGAGACATGAAGATGCTACCAGGTTTTGTAAGATGATCTCAGCAGATGTGCTGGATGAATATGGGACACCATTATCTGAAAAAGCTGAGATTGGTGACATGCTATTTGCATAAGGAGAAAGCTGTAGAAGATGTTTATAATTAATAAGAGGAAAATTTATTATTAGTTAATTATTTCCATTCAATTTGGCCATCCAAAATCTTAATAAAGATGGAAACATTATCAAATGTTTGGACCAAAACTTGTAGATACCAATTTGGAAATCTTAATACTAGTCATTTCTAGCACAGTAATTTTTATCCATGGTCTATTGAGACTGATGTGCTTTACATTAAGATAAAAAAAAAGCTCCCACCCTTCCTTGACTATGTGGCCTTGACCTTGATTTAGCTTTGAGATATCCATTCTCATCTAGGTATGATGTGTCGAAGGTCCAATAGGAACCCTGGTGAGACCATATGAGAACATTGCTATTATTTTATTGGAGTACAGGTGAAGTTTGCTTACCTTGCCACGGTCATCTTTTGGTCTCTTGATTTTTATGAAGCATTTGTTGAGCGATAGATTGTGCCTGATGGAATTCTGAAAGTTTATTTCAATAATGAGTAAAGAATTACTTAACAAGAAGAAGAAAAAGAAGGATATTGACTGTTTCACTATTGCCTTACTTTCCAACCATTTGTGGCCTGCTGAAAATAAGGATAAGCATCCATTATCCAATTATAGAGGTCATTTAAAGTCATCATTTGGCCAGCTGCTGATTTCATGGCCTGGATGATAAGATTGGCATAGCTCAATACTGGCTTGCGGGAGGTTGCCACACTCCTCACTGCTGGGCTCTGCGGGCATCCGGAAGCTATAAAGTGAACTTAAATTTTTAGCGCTTATCGATAATGGCGAGATGAAGCGCTTATAGATGGGGGCCTAAAAGCAAGGAAAGTGAAAGAGTTGGCATTAAATGACTGCAAATTCGGGTGATCGTTTGGTCACTTCTGTTTAGACTTAGTTTAATGAGGTGTGGGGTGTTACTTGTCTCTTGACGGATATGGAATAGAGCTGTCTCTTCTACCGTGTTTTCAGAGATGCTGTCGAATTCTTTGGGAGGCTTCGGCATTACAAGCTTCTGGTTCAGCCATCCTATGTCAGTTAAACTATTCTCCAGCTCAGACATGAGTAAACAGTCAGAATTAACATAATTTGGGTTTATGATTTGGTATCGAGGTTTTTGGCTGCAATTTTGATCTAATTTGCTAATCAGTAATCGGCGAGAGGGATTCCCGACATATGTTGCCAAGCAACAGCTGGTTTGCATAGACCTTCGGAGTGCGCAGGAAAATTTTCAGTGTGATATCTTTGCATCATGTTATTTATTATTCATATTTAACACATTAAGTTTCAACACGATTTCCTAATAAGTTTATAGAATTAATAACTCGTTAAATTCGTTAAATAATGTCGGAAGTTGAATTAGTCACATCTCAATTACAGTATATTTTTGTCGCTGACTCGTTAAAACATGCCTCCCCTTTAATTGTCAGAAGCTAAAGTGGCTGTATGCAGTCTTGCGACCTACGAAGGAAGCCAAGCCCCTAACTAGTGAATTTTTTATCCGTTGGGCGCCAGCCAGCGTTCGTTACATTTGCGCTACGATTTCAATCAGAAGTTTGGCGATTATCGATCCAGCCATTCGTAAAAGTATTGTTCTCGGTGGCGGATCCCTCCTCTAAGTTCCCCATTCCCGCCTCCCAATTGATAGATCCACCAAGGATCATTCTAGAATTTAATCGCCATTGAGATATAAACATGTTTGTAAGTCAACTATTTAGAGATCTTACTCTAAAAATTAAAGTAGATCACTTCAACGACGTTTCGGCGGAAGAGTTTGAAGCTCAATGTCACGACAAAGATTTTTGTAGAGTGATCGAATTGAGATTTGAGCCAATTGTGAGTGTTGTAAACATTCAAAAGCGCCTATTATTTGAAGAGATACAAAAGCTACCATTTCGTGTGACAACTTTATGCAGACTTATAGTAATAAGCTTTTAGAAGCTTTGGTATTGTAACGTTAGACATTTGGGGCTTTCGGCTTTCAATAAGGTCATTGCTGTGAAACAATTCCAGCCCTTACCTGTGCAATGCTTCACTACCACCTGAATTAGGGACCTGATGAAATCAATGGATGCAATCTACAAAGACGCCCACATCAAACTTCCCTATCCTGAGCAATACGCTGCAATAGCTATAGATACATTTCTAAAATAGCGAAAATGACACAAATCAAATTTTTTTCCATATTAATAATTAGCTTATAAGTTTTCCGAATGGTAATAGTTAATTAATGGCTAAAACGTTATTTGATGCATCGGAGCACGTTAAAAATTGTGAAGCCATCAAAAGCCTTGAAAATAAAAATTCGATTAAATCTTAATTCGCTCGAAATTGGTCCAACAACTTAAAAAATCAGAACTTGTAGTAATAAGTGCGTGTCAATTGCATCCTACGAGCAAAAAGGTTACCAGAATTAACCGTAGCTAATTTTATTTTAGGAAAGATATTCTGAAGGCCTTTCTGGCATCCGGGAGATTATTATTTATTAAATCTTTTGATTAGAATGTGATTCATCAGGTGCTTCGCCGCGCAGAAAGCAGATTATAATATTATTATTATTATGAAGACGATCGATGCGAGGCAGAAATCTGCACTCAACGGGGTTTTTCCCTCGTGACTTTGGCTCGTATTTAAAGACGTTTCAAGACCTTTTCCTGCTGATTATTTCATCCAAGTAGGAATTCAGTCTTATTAACCATTGCTAATCAAGGCAGGAACTTAAGCAAGCTGTTAAATTATAAGAAAATCGTTTTTATCGACTATTGCAGTGCGTGCGGAGATGATCGTAAGTTACGTTTTTTTTCTAATATATTTTTGTTAACTCAGTAATTACTTATTTCCTTGTTTAACGAGATTGCGTTCGTTCGTTTTGAAAGAAACCAGGCACCATGAAACATGAATGTAGCTTGAAGGGGGACGAATTAGAACATGGGCCGTCGGAATCAGAATACACCATACCGAGGTCAAGCACCGGCTTCTCTCGTACATCTGAAATTTCAATGGAGAGCGTCAACGATGTAAACGCTGGATTTGATCTCGACAGCTCCAAGAGAAGAAAGTTGATACTTCACATTGATCTGAGGAACACGATCATAGTTGCAGACTCGGTGACAAACATCGACATCGAACAATCCATCAACAGCTACTTAACTGGCGTCCTGTGGGGTAGAGAAGTGGAAGGGCGATGGAATTGGGTCAGCGAAGAGCCATCTCTGCTGCCTCCAGAACCTGACACCATAACCTACTACAAGTACCTGGAGAGAAGCATGGTAAACAAACCCTCGGACAGGGCGCAGCTTAGAATAGCCACAGGAGATTTCACTAAAAGAAAGATCGGTGCAAAGTTTCGGCCTTACTACGATAAATACCTGCCAATGTTGAAATGGAACTCGTCCATCAATAGGAGTTCGAGCTTCGACAGCGACGACTCGAACGACAGCGGCATAGAGACCAAACGACGTCCTTCTAACTGCAGTCTCGACTCCACTAGTCCAACGGAAGGGCTTCTGACAATGACACTAAAAAAAGACGGTTTCAAAGAGCATTATCACTACATCATTCCATCTTTCGTAAAATTCTTGAGACATCTTTACGAAGAGGATAGAGAATTCGTGATTATCCTCAGAACGTATGGAATGGACGCACCGAACGTTCTCTCCAGCCTCAGGCGCATCCTCGAGGGTAACGGCCATCCTTATTTCCCCAAGTCTCGTCCAGCGTCAATCTGCTCGAACATCGGTGAAATCAGGAGATTTCGATTGGGTAATGACCACAAGACCAAGTTAAATATCGACGTTTCTACTTTGAAGAAGCATGTCAAACGTCCAAGATTATCTAGGGAAGGTACTCAAACGAAACGCAGCCTTGCGAATCCAACAATCCGGTGTCCAACACCTCTGTCGGCAAGGAAGCCATCTCGACAATCAGGCTGCATGAAGAAAGGATTCAAGAAAGTACAGATTCTCAGGAGCCATGTTCAAATGGGAATAAAATCGTTCACCAAAAGCATCTCCTTCAGTGAATGCGGCTCTTGTTGGAACAAAAGGTCATTGAATAGCAGAAATAGTGCGGAAGACGAGCACCGAGAAGTCGAGTCCAACCCGATCGAAAATACGCTGACGGTGTGTGGAGATGAAAACATCTCAGACATCATGAACAATCTTGAGGAGGGAATATATGCTATTGTCGACGACTTTATCTATTGGCAGAACCATAGCTACAACAGAGTTTCGGGAAAACCGCTTTGGATAGCCCTCCCGAAAGACGTTGAATTCCAATTGAGTTCGAAAAACCAGACGTCTAATCGGACACTAGGGTCCCCGGAAGGGAACTTGATCTCATTTCAGAAACACACGTCATCCGACCCTAGCCCCATATCCGATAAACAGATCAAGCACTCGACAAGTCAGTCGTTCTACACCTCTGCAACCCATCACCACATTTTCTTCGACGATAACATCAGAGTTAATGACGAAGATAGCATCGTTGACGCTCGAATCTTCGACTGGCAGAAAGGGAAGTGGAGGAGCACCTGTCAAGAGGAGACCGAACTCTTCGAAGATATCTTCTTGGTCCAGGCCAATCTTCTGGAGAGTTTGGAGAATGAAGACTACTTCATAGAAAAGCTGAGAAAATGTGAACTGAATTTGGACAAACTGATGCGCTCCACCGGAAAATGCACCCAATGGTGACAAAACTACACCGCTAAGCCCGTTAGACATCACAATCACCAGATACAAAGCCTGCCAGATCCTCAGACATAGTTACACCCGCTCTGTCTGCCAAAAGCTCTGATAATCAAGCAATTTAGTGCTTTAGTACGACTAAGTCACTTTTTTAGAACGCATTACCATGACAACTGCTAACTCAAAATTCGTTTGTTCGCTTGTTCCAAACCCAGTCGACCAAACATTAACGAAACACGGCGCTGCGACGTCAGCCCGGTTCGAGGCGTGCGCATAATAAACAAGAATTTTTTTTTTACAAATCATCCTTTTCAGATGCGTTTAAAATGTTTTCTTTGACCTCGTTACGATTTCAGGGGATGCAAACCCCCTCGCCGATACATCCGTCAGCTCTTACCTGTGATATTTGATCGCGCTGATATGCACCATCCGATCAATTTTAACACTCCAGACTCCTTTTGGCCATCAAACTTTTCATGATTTTCAGTTGTGGAATGTAAAACTAATACTGATAATCAGAAACGATGGAATACAAACATACAATTAGTAAACTATTTTAAACAAAGCAAGCAGAAGGATAGCCACCATCGGTGACTTAATGGGATTCTTCTAACAAGCTTAAACATATAATCGGGGCTCTGATAACAGATTTTAATATCCCATAAGAGCCTATCACAGAAATATCCAATATAATTACCAATAAGGTCATCATAACCGAGATCCCAACTTAAATATCTTGAAATAGTTACATGCACGTATTTCTATGCTATGGCCTGAATGACACCTCAACAATAAAACTCTGCGACAATACGTCCCAAAGTTTGCTAGTCTGGGTCCAAGCATTCCCAGTTGCAATAGTTCTGATTTCAATAAAACTGATATCAATAATTGTTGCTGAGATAGTATGTAGATATATAAGCCAGTCTTCTTTGTGTGTTCACAAAGATCATGATAGTGCAGCATGCTTTTCCAAAGAGCTGTGACCACAACCATAGGCGATGCCCTACCTTTACAGATTCCTTTGACATTGTTACATTCTGAGTTGCATATGCATCCGGCCATAGACAAATTGACACGTCATTTATTGTGAAAGTAACAGCAATGCATCTTTGAAATAAAGACCTCTAATCTTGAATTGTTCAATCCTATAACTTAAACATCTCAATGAATACAAGAGAGGATAATGATTCCTTTTGGATTAAGAAAAAGAATCCGAATTTTCATATCTAGACGTGTGTATTTATTTATATCCTCGTAAGGTAACAATGCCTTGACGCTAAATTTAAATCCCATGCATGCTATTCTGAATAAATGAAAATACCTTATGCGTGAGTAACTTCGCTAACAAAGCATACGTTTATGTACATCGCTGCAGACTGCAGATGTCTGATCGTAGGTATGAGAATCACTGAGACATATCCTTCATCACAATCATCAGTAGATTATCTCCTGCCTCGAAATGGCTAGAGAGTTCAGGAGCTTCCCTCTGTAGGAAGTCAATGGAAAACTGACACCTGGGGAAGATGTGAAGAACACCCTTTTCGGTTGAAAAGGATCTTTCCGTAGGTAAGAGAACGACGGCCGCCAGTTGAGTCTCCTTGAGGAAGTTGCTAAGTTTTCCCAGAGGCTGACGATCGTATCCGGAGAGCACGCTGTCCATTTTAACTGCCGGAAAAGCGAGGAGGATGCTAGAGCCGTTTCTTCCGGCCATGTCAACTCTGCGCTCCAATTCCATAAGCTTCTCTGGCATGTCCAATCTGAGTCTCTGGGTAATCTTGAGCAGCTTCATGTCCAATGGAAGTGAATCATTGAGAAGGGCATTAACTAATGGTATGCTTCCACTTATAAGAGACATGCTGGTCCAGTAACATTTGTTCTTGAACGTAATGCCTCCGGTCCAGACGGAAGGGTACTTTCGAATCAACTCGGCATCCATTGTAAACAAATTCCTGTTTATCAAATCGCCCTCGTATCCTGAAGACATCTGAACGGCGTGGGGTGCCGGGCCCTTGTAAGGGAACCTTGATGTTGGAGAATGCCCTGCTCCGTGAGAAGGCAAATTGAACCCTGACCTTTGGCTCGGATATTGTTCATCCGAATACCATTTTTCACGAGAAACTCGAGTCTCTGGCACGGCTTGATGAACAGAAAAGTTGGAAGAGGATTCAAAACCTGAAGGCTTCGAGTGGCTGTATCCCAGGGATCTTTCCGGAGATATGCGAGAAGAAACATTATCATATTTTGATCTGACATAAGATTCATTAATGGGGCTTTTACGTTCTGGGCTTCTTCTGAAGTCGAAAGATTCTTTGTAACCTTTGCTTTGGCCTCTATCTGAATAATTACTTGGAGATCTCCTAGAATAATATCTATCTTTCGAAAATTTTTCAAACATTGCATCATGGCTGGGTCTCTCCCTGCTCCTGCTTCTATGTTTCTTGTAAGGAAGAGAAGACAAAGATGTGTCATCATAATCTTTTCTTTTTCTCGATTCTGGATAATCATCAATCATAGTTCTCTCTCTGGCTTTTGCTGGACTTCTTTGACCATGGAAAAGATCATTTTTGATGGTACACTTGAGGCCAACCTCAAAATCCTGAGACCTGCGATCTGGGAAATCCCGATCCATTGGAGCATAAAAGTCATCCTCATACTTACCATTCTTCCATTCAAATTCTCCTCTTCTTGGCAGTGAATGTCTTGGAGAAAGATCAGCTCTTCTTTCAAGTGCTCTGACTTTCTCAGAATCATATCTTCTTTCATTTCTCACAGGAGATCTGTCCAGGCTTCTGTCTTCAAAATGTTCAGGATGGCTTCTATAAATCTCATCAAAGTAAACATCCATCTCTTTGCTATAGACATCATAATCGAAGTTTGAAACAGAGTACCTCGAAGGTTTACTCGTTACAATTTCATCCTCGCTATCTGAATCACCTCCGAGATAAATATCTCCATAATTAATATTGGAAGTCATCTGAGAGCGATCTGAATAATCAATACTGATGCGTTTTTTACCAAGGACGGTGCCTCTCAGTTTCTCCAAAGCTCTTCTGGCTGATCTGACGTTGTCAAATTCAATGTAAGCAAAGTTCTTGTCTGGTGGCCATTCAACATTTTTTACTTCACCAAACTCTTCAAATTTCTTCTTTAGTAGAATAATGTCAATCCAGGGCCCTATTCCTCCAATCCAAAGAATGTTAGAAGCTGCAGTCTGACCATATCCAAAAAGGCAATCCAGTTGGAGAAATTTTCTCCCAATCATTGACTTCAATGCTTTCCTAGCCATGAATAAATTGAAGAATTTCACAAAAGCAAAAATTCTATTTGGATTGTGGTTGTAAATCATAACGCTATCTATGATTCCAAATCTTTTTAATTCATTTTCAATATCCCTTTTTCTAATAAATTTGTTCAGTTTTCCAATAAAAAGTGTTTGGCTCGGTGGCAACTTCGTGGATGTCATGTTACTGAAGGTGGATTTACTGCTAGGTCTCGTAGAAGTGCCTTCATCATTATAATGAGAAATCAGACTTTTGGCTCGTTGCAAAAGATCATTTACTGATTGGGAATCTGACACTTTTCGGTTAGAAACATCAAATGCAACCCTGACCGGATCTCCGAACAATCTCAATCTCGAGTGAATCTTCACAGCTCGGCCGGCATCTCGTATGGATTGGAATGTTAGAAAAACCAGTCGAGTCTTCTTCGTCTTCGGCTTCACTACGGCAATATCAAAATCAACAAAATCACGGGAAAATATTTTACGTACTTCGTGTTCAACCTCAGCAGGAGAAATATTAAAATTTATATCACTAATGCGAACAATTCGTGATACGGCGGACATATTGCCCAATGAGAACCATGCAAATTTCCGGACGCAATAACGAAATTCGACTTCCTCGGATTGAAAGTAACACTATCTTTTAAGGAATAAAGTGAATTACTAACATTAAACCAAATAATTTTCTTGCATAGGTAAATAAAGAAAAAACTATCCAATTGATAACTTTTATTCCTAATCATTAAAATCAATAAATTTCTAAAATTAACGACGCGTTTTTTTAAACATTATCTTAGTTGGTCACTTTTCAACATAATTATTAAATCTATAATTTCATTAATGTTCACGACTTACGATTTAACGAGCCGCCAGAGGGCGCTAGCCCTTTGATAATCAGCACATAACCAAAGCGAACATTTTGTAACAACCAGTAAAGAAGCACTTGACTTGCCAAAGACCTCCAAATTTCATTTATTAACAAAACAATTGCAACGAAATTAAAGCATAATAAAGAATGATGTGAACCATCACAACTGAACAATTGAAAATTCATATATAATATGCAATCTTAAGAAACGTTTGGACATGGACAACCATGTCTTTTAAAAAATAATACCAGGAAAAATCGTTCTCTCTTTTGCCAAGACAAGACAGCAAAGCATTTCACAGGCAAATGATTCAACTCTAAAGTCAAATCAACACGACTGAGATTTGCATATGCCATCCCTTCCATTAAAAAAAATAAACGAATCAACAATCAGTATCCTTGGAACTCGTTGTCATCATCATCATCCAGAGTGATTGCCTGCTGATTGGCCGAGAGGGCGTGCAGGCTCTTCTCCCTCAGCTTGGCCCTCAACAGAATATGCTGCAAGACACCGATCCTGATGTCCATCTGCAGGCACTCGTCCTTCAGTTTCGTCATGGACTGCTTGATCTTAACCAGAGGGGCTGGAAGAAAGGCAGCAAGAAATGAATGAATGAATGAATTAATTAATGAAAAAATAATAATCAATAGCTTTGCGTTATCATCAATAAATAACAGGCCGGACTTTGCCATTTCTGAATGAATATCTTCTATATGAATATATATATATATATTCTTATAATATAAATCATTATATTAAATTAATTATAATAAATTAAATTCAAATCGAAATGCATCCGCACTTCCGTCGGACATGACCGATCCCCTCTCCTCCATGTCTTGCTTGATTCTTTCCAGGTCGTCTGTGATCTGAATAACAGTTATGACCCAATTAGACAATTAACCAATTAACTAATAGCATTAATAATTACTAATTAGCAGATTTAAAGGGGCTTTATAGGCAAGAGCCTCCTAGGTACTCAGGGGCAATCTTTAAAACACAAAGGAAACATGTCCCAAGGCCTGAGGGCTATCCAATTTCGCATCCAATTTTTGTTGACAATGGGTAAAATTCCCCTCCCTAATCAAATTGGTCTAGGTTCGAACATTCCCTCCATTGATAAAGTACTCTAGACCCTAGCATTCTAGATTCTTCTAGATACCAGGAGCAATGGCTAAAAATGACAGATCGATCACAGAAATCATGCGTTCGATGGGAAGAACTCTGAACCATGGTCGAGTCAAAAACCTCAGCCAGTGCTTTGCTCCTTTCCAGGACCCCGACGTTGGCCTGTCTGTACTGCTCCTTGACCTCCGTCAGCTGGTCCTGCCTGACCCTGAAGTCCTGGAGTTTCTTGTCTAGCTGCTCGTTGACATACTTCTCCCGGCTGGAGATCTTCTCCAGACTCCTGGCAATGTTGGCCGACAGCTTCTCCAGCTGCGACTTGGCCTCGAGCAGAGAACCGCTGACCGTAGCTTGGTACTGCTGCATCTGGTCGAAGTGGACGCGCCAGTCCTGGTGGTGGAGATGATGGTGATGATACCAATGATAGTTATGATGATGACGATGACGTTGATACTGATGATCTCGTTGATGATTATCTTGATGATGATTATGATGATGATAATGGAGAGGTTTGAGATGTTGATGATGGCTGATAGTTTGCATTATGGTGATCAGCAATTGCATAGTAGTGATGAGCAAGAAATAACATTAATAATAATAATAATAATAATAATAACAACATTTATAGTACACAATGATATCATATCAACTTAGTACAAACAACAGTTTGCCGCATGCAGTCGCATCAGGCCTCCAGAATTTAACAGGGTGAGAGAAGAGGACAGAAATCGATCTGACCTTGTTGTCCGGTCGTATCGTGATCCTCAGCTGGGGCAAAACCCTCTCGACCTCCAGCTTCCACTCTGAGGCATCGGTCGTGCTCTCCATTGCCACGTCGGGCCTCATCCGACCGGCAGCAGAAGAGGAGTTTGGGATGCCCCTCACAAATCCGGAATCACCGGAGCCGAAGAAAGCGAGGTTGTTGTTGCTGTTGAAGGTGGCATCGCCCAAGGAATTCCCGAGTGGTTCCTTCAGGTCATCGAAGACCAGGATGTTGTGCTCATCTTCTATGTCATCGTCAAAGTCATCCTATTAATAGGAGAAACGGAATGATTGATCCATCATTCATTCCATCCACCCAGGAGGATAATAATAATAATAATGATAATGGCAATAATAGTAATAATAATAATAATAATAATGACAACAATAATAATTATGACAATAACGACAATAATAATAATAATAACTTGTATTAGGATTATAAAGAAATTACAATTGTAATAACATCAACAATAATAATAATAATTTCACATTGACCTCATAATAATAATAACAACGGATGGATCGATCCATCATTCTACCCATCCGTTCATTAATAATAAAAATAATAATAATAATAATAATAAAGATAATAATAATAAAGATAATAAAAATAATAATAATAATAATAATAAAGATAATAATAATAAAGATAATAGTTTAGTATTAAAGCCACAAATCGCTCCCCACCAGAGGTATGTTGTCATCATCCTTGATGAGGCAGACGTCTCCGTCATCCTCGTCGTCCATGATTTGACCGTCGTCCAACTCTTCCTTTGGGTAAGCAGGCCTTTTGAACAACGATGTTGATGATGATGATGACAATGACGATGACGACGACGATGACTTTCATAGTCATGCAATTGTCATGACATAATGTCATGGATCGGATTAAAATCCAATCATTAAATCATCATCGACTAACTAATTATCGGCAAACTACTCAGAAAAAATAAACAAATAAACGGGATCGATCAATTGACATGGCATTAAATGTAACAACAACAACAGCAGCAGCAACACTGGCAGCATCAGCAGCAACAACAATAACAACAACTATAACAGCAACAACAACAGCAGCAACAGTGACAGCATCATCAGCAACAACAACAATAACTACAACAACTATTACAACAACAACAACAATGACTATTACTTCTTCCATGCAAAGTTCCTTTTTCTGAGAGACTCGTCTGCCAATTTATTGAGTACCCACAAGCACTGCTGCCCGCTACCAGCTTTCAGACGACTGGAGGCAAAGTCGGGTTTGTGGTCCTGATAATGATGATGATGATGGTAATGGTGGTGGTGGTGATAACGGTGATGACAATAGTCATGATCAAGATGGTGACGATGGTGGTGGAGGTGATGGTGATGATGACGACGACGATGATGATGACAGTGATGATGATAAACCTGCTTTTGATGTTATTAGCATTATTATCATAAATGCCATTATAAGCTAAAAAATATATATATATATATATAACAAACCATTTTTCTTAATTCTTCCAAAATGCTGGAGATTATTGTGTTCGGACTGTCTTGCTGTGTTGAGATTAAATAGTTTAATAATTAATTAGAAAATAAAACTACCTTAATTATATTTTTAAGGTTAAGAACATCATGATGGTAACAACTGTATTAATGGAGACGATGTAACGAAGACATATTGTTAAGCAATCTTAATATTGAACATTGACGGTGATTGTTGTTTAGCATCATTAAAAACTCTTAAAAACAACTTTTGAATGACTAATATTGAGGTCTGTAAAAGTATTTGATTTGATTTATTGTTTTCTTGGTATCAGCAATATAACGCAAATAACAATATAAAGACCACGATTATATGACACCAAAGGATGCCCGAAGGGAACAATCTTCCCGCTAGATGAGCAACCTATATTTGATTGCTCATAATGTGTATTTATTGGTACCAACAACGAAGATGAAAAAATTAAACCAAAATGATGGCAAGCAGATGAAAAGCAAGCAATTCTGAACAATTAATGGTTCAAACTTCTTGAGGCTGTTCAAAATTCTTTCCTTGAGTCCTCAAAAGCCAGGCACAAAGTGAGGCAAAGGCAAAAAACTGTTCACCAGAATTTGTGGTGATGGCAAAATAGTGTCTGTAATGGGAAATAATAAACAAAAATCATCATTTTAAAATTACTATCAGATTTCTTTATAACCCTATTACAAGTTAGCTACAAATAGGCCAAATTAATTAGGCCAGATACTCAAATTTGGTTAAAAAAGGAATTAAATAAACCACTAAATGCTTACTTGAAGCATTAGTTTGAAATGAGTACAAGAAAATACAGCACAAAACCCAGACACTATTAAAACTAAAAGTTTGATCGTTTTTTTAGAACACAATGCAATGCACCAATACTGATCAATAGACGCTTGGTTTTATAATATTAACACCTCGATATTGGCTTGTGAGACAATTGCCGGCAATATTCTTCGTCATAATTTAACAACTTCAACTTTTCCAATAATTCTTCCATAACGAGAAAAGGTTGATAAGCAGAACCAGGACCTTCATCGAAGTTTTCACTGTTTTTATCCTCCTCTTCCGACATTGTTTTATTCTGTCTTAAAAACTTTAAACAAAAAAGTGATCATCAATTCCTAGCGTAGTCCTGGCTAAGAGCCAATAACGTAATAAGATGTTCCGATTTGTCAATAACCGTTTCTTAGCAACCTTTAGTAATAATTATATTCAAAATTGAATATCGTAATAAATTATAAACTTTCCACAATTAAAAAGAATAATTTTTTACTATATTTTTTACTTGCCAAATGAATGTCAATATTAATTATTGTTTGGTATGAAATAAAATCTATATTTGTATTGTGTTCAACGTCAAAATTTAGAAGATGCCAATGAACATGTTCAATGACCAGTGTTCGTATCCATACAAAATTATTAAAAGAAAAGTCCTTAGAGATCTAATTTACTCTGGGAGATGAAACGAGAATAAGTTATTGATATCGTCAACACGAAAATAACGAAATGTCTGAAATTTCTTTTAAATTGGTAACAATTTGAAGACGATTTTAAGGTTAGGTAAAACCTCACTAAAACGTCATCATAAAAATGTAAACAAACACATGGCTTGAACTCATACATCTTTTCGTGCTCCATCAGGCAATCCTCACAATCAGTCTCTGACCATCCTCCAATTTTACCGTCCAAACCAACATCATGACAAAAAGAGATTTTTACGGGATTCAGTGCATACTTTTCCTTTTACACGTGATATCAGGTTAGTTAAGAGGGTAAATCATTTTTTAAAGCGACTTAATTAGTTTTATTTTACCATCTCCACCCCAAATGTCATTATTAAATTAAGAAGGTGAAGATGCAATTTTTATAGATTCCTGCTATTATTTATCATATGTTGTAAAGCGATGTCAAACCAAGCTAGATTATATTTTAAATAAAGTATAGAATTAGAATACCATATTTACATAACAAAGGAATACGTAAGTTGTTATTTTGACTTTAAGCTTTCCTTAACCAATAAACGCGCCACAGAGTTGAAAAGTTTTACTATATGTAAAACGAAACTATTGTTATAGCTTTTTATTACTGTTATTATTATTATTATTATTATTATTATTATTATTATTATTATTATTATTATTATTATTATTATTATTATTATTATTATTATTATTATTATTATTATTATTTTATTTTCACAACCAATTCTCCATATACATCTGAGAACCCTTTATGCAGAGACAAGCGCGGTAAACCTGAATGCCAACAAAATGGCCTCATACTGTTCCACGAAAATCTTTTCCAAGAAGATATTTGACGGTGTCAAGAGCAGACTGAGCATGGAGGTTTTCAATGAAATCTGTCAATCAAAGGCCTCAATTGAGATCAATTTGGGCGGCAAATTCAGTGTCAATTACGTCATCGTTTTTGAAGGTTTCGGTTAGTAGATTGGTTTCGGTTAGTGGCGATTGGAATTCTTCTTAGATTTAATTTGTAATTTAAAATTGATTTTTAGAATTAGAATAAATTAGGATAATTTGTTATGGGAAGGAAGTTATAAATTACGGAGATATAAAGATGTCTTTTCAACTGTTTCTGGGAGATGGGGTTTATACTTCGTGGCTGTTCCTTCCCCTACTTCATTCAAATTGGTTGATTTAAGATTTAAATATTTATATTAACAAGTAAATAGTTAGATATTTGAATATTTATTATTATAATATATTTAATAAGAATATTGGAATAAAAAATACTATTATATAAATTAATAAAGATTAAGATTCTGCTGGTTTTGGATTGTGCATTTTTTGATAAAATTTATTGACGGATATTTCAGATTCACGAATTTAAATTCAGCCAATTGCCAAATGTGATTATTATTATTATTATTATTATTATTATTATTTATTATTATTATTATTATTATTATATTTTATGTTTTTATATTATTTTTTTTCGACTAACAAACTTTCAAGGGAACACACACGAGCAACTGGACTTTTTCGTTGTCAAAAGACTGGCCTCGAAATCCCTGGAATTGTGTGGTGAGTATCCGGGAAAAGGAAACTCCAAAGCAGTGTTTGGCTTTAGGGTGAACTGCAAACCAATTGTCAAATTGTTCAGGGGTGTTACGATTATTTCGCAGAAAAACGGTGGATTTTATATATCAGAAATTGAAATACATTCCTTTGGTTGGTCTGCCATTGATATTTTTCTTCTTTCATTTTATTTTCAACATTTGTTCATAGAAAAAAAAAATAGAAAATCAACTTATAATCATATTTCTTTGGCTCCAGGTTCGGGTGCTGCCAACGAGAAACTTTTGATATATAGAGGCTGCTTCACAGAATTTGGTAAGAGGGAGATAGACTTGAATTTAAGATCGTGTCTGGACAAATGCCTGAAAAGTGGTTTCTCATTCGCAGGAGTTAAGGTTCAGTAGACGAAATACGCCAATTTTAAATATTTTTTAAACAGTTGTGTTTTGACTTGGAAAATTTAGTTATACAGTTATTATCTTCGAAACCAGTTAAAAATTTATATCAGTTATAAATAAATTATATCAGTTATAAATTAAAATACCTTCTTGCCTGCCACTTCCCCCAGCATTCTTCTAACTTCCTCCCCTGGTTATAAAAAAACAATCATCCGATGATTATTGAGTCTATCAACGGACCTAAAACAATAGCCACTATTGCAACACAATACGATGAAATTAAAACTGCAGATGTCGGCACTATTATTAACTGGTATATTATTGAAATCTGATCAATTTATGAGTGCCAACTACCGAAACATGTCAAACAGCAAAACAAAGCCTGTTCGTGCGACAACAACGTCGATTCAAGCAAAGAGGTGCCTCATTCTGATTGTGATGCAAAATGTCACGGAAGAAAGAGTGACTGCAATCCATTAAACATCTCTGTTTACTTAAGTGAGTAATTTACTTTCAGTAAATTTGTTCATATCAATTTGAATAATCTTAACATGAACATTCATGAATATGAATAAATATAATATAAATAATTCATCAATCGTTGGATTAAAATCAATAATGCTACAAGTCCTTAAATCACATATATCTTTCAATATCTTCAAGAAAGTGTCTAATTTAATTTCTTTTTTTTTTTTTTTAAACTGAGTAAATCTATCCATTTTATCTACGAATCCATTTTAGTAGTTCATAAACAAGCACACCTTTCTCAGTCAAACCTCAGCTACCTTATTACGTCGGCTGTTTTAAATCAACCGAAATTGGTGCCAATGGGACAGTCACCTTTGGTCTGATGACGATAGCAAAGTGTTTGAAGATCTGTGAAAAATACAAATACGTGATGTTACAGGCTGGTATTAATTTACATTTTTTTACAAGGTTATGACTATAAGCTGTTACAGCTTTCAGTAGTCCAGGAGATACGTCAATTGACTTTCAAATAAATTGTTATTAAATTGAAAAAATAGTTTTAACATTTTATTATGCAATGTTATTGAGTTATTATATGTAATAGATAGTATATTTTATAATTAATTAATTTTATATTTTATAATTACCATTACTTGGAGTATCTCGAAGTAACTGATATCGCTGAAATGGTTAGCATTGAATCGCTAGATCGCACGACTTCTGTAAACAAATTTAAGCAAATAATTTTTTAATTTTAATTAATTAATTTTGCTCTTTCAAGAATGGAAATATTTGCACCTGTGTTGATGACCTGATGAAGCCAGAACTCGTAGAAACAAGCAGTTGTTCCAGAAAATGTATCGGCGATTCGAGCTCTTTCTGCGGCGGAAATAGTAACTTGTCTTCAGTTTATTCGAGTACGGAATAAAAAATATTTGTAACGAAAATTTTATAGAATCAAAAAGTAATCTATGGATTAAAATTGATTGCGCAAAATATGATTTGCATACATACTAGCCTGTTATCACGAAGATCAGAGCGATTCTATGACATGTTCGGAGCTGTTAAACTGCAATGATTCCTACGATGCTTTCGGTTCTTGTCAAGGAAAGTGTAAAGTGGGATTCGTGGGGGAACATTGTTTCGAAAAAGGTTTCAGTTTCCTTTAGCGTATCTTTGAAGTGGCGTTAAGTACAGCAAGTCTAATAATTAGTAGTTGGACTAATTATTATAGTAACAAGGAATAACCAATAATCAGAATAATAAAATGTAATATGGTAATAATATAATTGAATAATAATAATAATAATAATAATAAAAACAATTACAATATTCACAAACCTAATAACAATTATCATCATCATCATAAAGCCACGATTGTCAATGAATTCATTACCAGCAAAGCACCAATCAGGTGAAAAGGAAGTTGGTAGTGACCTCTGCCACCTCTCGAATCCGTGCCTCCATATTGAAAATTCCTATTGTTTAGTAACAGCAGACGACGTTTTGTGCGAATGTGTGGTCGGTTATTCTATGAACAAAGAACGGACGGAATGCGATGGTGAGGCGTCAGAAGTTAACTATTATCAATTAACTATTTTACGATAAGTCGGTTTAATAAATCGACATGATAAATTCTTGTTTAGATCATGCTAGAGACATTAACTTAATTAAGAACTTATTCTTTCAAATCCACCAAAAATCTATCAAATAATTATTTAAAATGTTACAACTGACCTAGATAATTATGCCGATGTATGGGTAAATTTCATAGGGCGGGATAAAAATAAACGTAAATAGTCAATTTAAAAATTAAATTAAACTTAATTAAATCATGTTATCAGTTCCCTACCACCACGCATAAACATTTCGTTCTTTCTGGGTTTGGGGTGCAGCTTCTCCCGGCTCTACTCCGGACTCCTCTCGGCTCCCTGCCAGCTCCCACTCTTTAGATTTGCCTGTGAACGTTATCGTTATCTAAATCAATACGATTCATTTCTAGATATCGACGAATGCCTTTACGAGCCATGTAATTCGTTAACCTCAGTTTGCATTAACCTAAACGGTTCTTACGTTTGCAAGTGCAAACCAGGTACGGTCACTTCGGCCGATGACGTGTGCCTAGGTGAGTTGAATGATGGAACTTTTTCGATGATCATTAACCATCCGTCTATCCGTCCATCCATCCATCCATCCATCCATCCATCCATCCATCCATCCATCCATCCATCCATCCATCCATCCATCCATCCATCCATCCATCCATCCATCCATCCATCCATCCATCCATCCATCCATCCATCCATCCATCCATCCATCCATCCATCCATCCATCCATCCATCCGTCCGTCCATCCATCCATCCATCCATCCATCCATCCATCCATCCATCCATCCATCCATCCATCCATCCATTCATCCATTTTTATGAGTATTAATTTTTATTAAGTAATAATTCGGTGTATTAAAGAAAATATTAATAATAAATTATTCTAGGATTAATAAATATATTGTGAATAATAGTACATTGTAAATAATATCTTATAATGTTATTATGTAAAGATAATATTTTTACTATTTTAATATATTTTAATATTTTTATATAGAATAATTAAACACTGTTATAAACGTCAATTTTAAAAAATGTGTTAACAAAAATCGTCAAATGTTCATATTAAAATCTTCTGAGCTAAATAAATATAAATGTCAATAAATAAATAAATAAATAAATTAGGAGATAAATTAGCGAATGAAAATCTAAAATCGTCCAAATCTTTTAGCCAACAAGACAAAAATATTCGACCGCAACGTCATACTGGACGATCTCTTGAAAACCGCAATCACTCTGCTATTGGTTATCTTCGTCTTCACTTTTATCATCCTACTTATATGGTTGGGGAGGCTTTCCCGGAATCTGGAAGCAATGTATCTCTTGAAATTATTTAAATTACAAAATTAATTAAGATTAATTATTCACTCGTTTGGTCAGGTTTGGAACGCCTAGAAGTAGTTTAAAGCCGGAGAATAACACAGAGACTTTGAACTCAATCAGTTCTGGATCTTCATCCATTTAGTCTTTAATTATTCCAACAAATAACAAAAAAGACAACTGAAGTTTTGACATTAAATTAACTTAAAAACCGTTTATTCTACTTTCATCGTCCAAATGAAAGCACTGCTAGTGACATAAAACAAATATATATAATAAATAATTGAATGAAGAAATAAATAAATTGTAAAGTCTTGAATTTTGTCTTCGTAATGAATGGTAGAGGTCATTTGGCTAAAATGGCTCTATTAATTACTAAACATTTCTAGCTAATTCACTAAAAATAAAGTAGATTTTAAAATAATTTTTCAGGAGGTTATCTATATAAAAAAAAATAATTTATTTAAAATTAAATAGATTTGTTGAATTAGTTTGTTGGAATGACGTTGCTTACGTCATAGGATCAGAGTGACCTAAATAACATAGCTTAAAGAGGTCAAGAAGTCAGATCGAAAAAAGTTTCAAAATATTACTAAATGATTTTGGTCGCATTTCATCTCCTGCTTACTTTAAAACATCTTTTAGCATTTATTTAAAAAAAAAAAACTGATTACAAAATGAACACAAACAACTTTGGATTTCACGGTAACATCCAAGGCATGGCAGACACTCGCTTCTGTGTCACTTGTAAAATCATTCTCCTTCAATTCGTTGCCGGTTGTTTAAGTGGAGGTAAGTATTTCAAAATCAATCACAAGTGAAAATAAATTGTTATAGGAAACTTTATATGTTATAGGACTGCATGTTTAACCACACTGCACCCACGAATGTCATATATACATCTTTACACATGTATGGTTATATATACATGTTTAGAATTTGTTTTATATATAAATTCTAAAAATATGATTTATTACAATTGAAATCCTATATTTTAAAATCACTTTTAGTTGGCCAAACGAAAACAAAAAAAATTCCTTTAGCTTTTGCAGAAATCAATTTGGCGATAGGAAAAACTGCTACCTACTGTCACATAATGATCAACTCCAAACTGTTATTCGACGGGAACACAGACAAAGATAGCATTGCTCCGCTGGTTGGCCATTGTCAGATAAAGTCTTTCGTTAACGTTTTGTTAGAAGCCAGTTATGGCATCGATTACATCATCGTCTACGAAGGAAATGGTGAGAAATCAAAAGACCAATTTTTTTTTTGCATTAGGGTAGGGAGAAGAATTTTTATATTAAGTCGATCTTTGATACCAAACTCTAACTTATACTCTAAAGTAGTTTTAATTCTGATTGTGTAACAAAAACAGTATAAAATGATTTTGGGAATATTAGTAAATAAAATTAATATAAACATTAATGTGAATAAATAAATAAATTATGTAAAAACATGTATATATATATAACAAAACATTGCAGGAAATACAGCAGGTCAACTGGACTTTTTTGAGGTTGGAAGAGCAGGAACAGCAACGGATCTATGTTCTGACTTTCCAGGAATCGCGGAATTCGCTAGGGGCTCTAGAGGTTTCAGGGTCAATTGCGAATCAGTCACGAACTTCCACTCGTCCGTATCGATAGCATCCCACACAAATAGGAGACTTTTTATATCAGAAATTGAAATATTCTCCTTTGGTATGATTACAGATTGTTGATTTTTGATTGTTTGTTTGTTTGTCCGAATCAAGTGATTTGGAAATCATTTTCATTTATCATGATTCCACTTCAACTTTCAGGTCCGGGAATTGCCGATCAAAGTGCAATGATCTTCAGAGGTTGTTACGTCCGCATGAGTTCTATCCAAGGCGACATGGATTTGGAATCGTGTCAAAAGAAGTGCTACAAAAGCGGATTCATATTTGCTGGAATCAGGGTTGCAAGACTTTTCATTATATTTGGAAAAATTGCTTTTAAATTTAATTTTCGCGAAAAACTGGAATTTATTATTATTATTATCATCATCATCATCATTATTATTATTATTTTATGTTTCTCCCAAAATGATTCCTCCAACCACAAGGTTATTTTAAAAATAAATTACCATAAACCATTAGTAATTAGCAATGATTAATAACTACAACTACTGCAAGTAATAAAAACAATAATAACAAGTTCGTTAACAGGAATTAACTAGCTAGCTTTAAAAATAATAACTTTTGACAACAACAGTAATAATTTTAATGTTTAAAAAATTCAATAATAATATAGTAATATTATAAAATAATAATATTATTCTATCAGTTACTTAAATCATTAAAACCTAATAAATATTATTTATGTGAGATCTTTTTTATTCTTTTTTTTTTCTTAGGCGAATAAGACTTGTGCATGCGACCACGCCTCAAGTCCAAAAGACGCAAGGGGGTTGCAATATTGCAGACTCAAGTGTGCCGATGGCTTGAGATTTTGCGGTGGCATAAAAGGATATTCCGTCTATCTCAGTAAGCCGTGGACGTTGTTATGAACATAAAAGTAGATGAGTAGATGTATGTATGGACAAAATGACGATGAAAATTTAATAGTTGGCTGGCTGAATTGACGGTTAGAAATTTCTTTTTTTTTTTTCATTTCAGTTAGAGTACCGCTTCCTTTCTATAGAGGTTGTATGAGAACATCCGCTTCTTCCGACGATAGTTTAATTTTCGAGGGCAAAATGTCCGTGAAAAACTGCATTCGTATATGTGACACTCATAAATATGCAATATTACAGGTAAATAAATATGCAATATTTATATACAGGTAAATAAATATGCATTATTTCGGTAAATAAATATGCATTATTACAGATAAATAAATATGCGGAAAAATAAAGTACAGACACGACTATCTCCAGTAATTAAATAGTAATATACCAAGACAGGCAAACGTGTATAATAGTAATAGTGATAGTGCATATACAGTGGTTACCAGTACAAATTTAGTCAGGTGTCTGAATTAAATGTTTATCAAATAGAAAAGGCGTAGTGGACCACAGATGTAAGAATAATAATTATAATGATGACATCGCACGGTAACAATATAATGATCATCTGATGAACTAAAAATCATTTGATGGTTATATTAATTTGTTTAACTTTCTTTAATTCAAATAGATTAGGCCAATTTGTAAATCGATGCGTTACAGCATTGACAGCTTACTCTATAAAATGAATTAATTAAGTTTTTAGATTTTCTATTATTTAAAATATAAATCATCCGAAGTACAAATACTCGATACTCGCAAATACAGTTTCGTCATTCCACATGACATAAGAGGAGAATCGACCCTCGCACAATTTGTTGATTACTTTTTTGATTCTCATCATACGTTTAGAAAAGAGGTGTTACGGGATGTTAGGGGGTGTGAGTTAAAGTTGGGCTTGCCTTATATATTGCAATATTGCAAATCCTTTTAAAATAATTAAAGTATATTCCTCATTTTTTTAATTTCAAAGGAAAAGTATTGTAAATGTCAGACGAACATCCAGGATGCTAACGTCATTCCGTCAAAGTTCAAACTTTGCGACAGCAGATGTCCTGGCGATAAACACGAAATCTGCGGGGGTAGAATGACTGTCTCCGTTTTTCTAAGCAAGGACATTTTTTATTTATTTATTGGATTAATATTAGCGACTAATTGTCAAAATAATATCCACGTTGAGATTAAGGGTGATAGAAAGGGTTAGTGTTAGTATTAGATTTGTATTAGGTGTGAGGTGATTGATTAACAATGCGTTACAATTTAAATTTATTGATTTAGTTCGACAAATATGAATACAATACTAACACTTTCAACGGCAAATCTAACATCCGCTACACCAACCAGTTGCGAGGCACCAAAAAAAAATTAAACTTATATCTTGGGAAGGACGTTGCCACGTTTAGTTTCTGACAAAATTTAATAACAAAATATTTTTCTTGTAATGTTAGCGTGCATGGTCCATACAACTTACAGCACCTGTTCAGAGTTATTCAATTGCGATGGCAGTTATAACATGTACGGAGTTTGTGGAGGTGAATGTAAACCAGGGTTTGTGGGCCCGCATTGCCTCGAACGAGGTAATAGAAGTTTAATAGTATTTTAAATTAAAAATTGCGGCGAAATTATTCACGAATATCTTCCGATATTGTGATTGTTCTTAAAGAAAATCCGTGCTTGAATAATCCATGTCTGGGCAAACCGCATACGTCGTGCATCATCAAAGAGAGTGTCGGTATCAGTGCAACAGAATGCATTTGCCTTAAAGGATACATAAAAAAAGATAGTGGATCTTGCGAATTGAGTAGGTCAACTTATTATTTATCTTTCTTTATTATTTTCGAAAAATAATTTTCATTTCTTCTGCAAATATTCAGGGAGACATTGGATTTAGAAACGAAAGTAGTCCAATCTCTTTTTTGAAACTTATGTTCTGTACTATCATCATCATCATCATCGTCGTCGTCGTTTAGAATATTTCTCAATGAAATATAATTCATACTTCATTTGTTTAGTTGAACAGTTTCCAACATAAACTTTTCAGTTATGATTATAATTATTATTGATTAATTTTCCATTCCTTTTGGTAAACTGAAAATCGCTTTTTATCCATCCATCCATCCATCCATCCACATTATTTAATATAGTCAATAGAATAATTTTCACTCTAATCTTATTAATTAAATTTATTGTCTGTTTAATTTTATGGAATAAAAACGTAGATTCCGTTAGTGACGACTTACGCTTATAGGTAACTGTCTGTGAATTTCTAATAATTTTACTATATAATTATTTTATTTATTAATTATTATTTTTATAATTTGTTGCTAATTTTAAACTGTTTATAAAATCTAATTTACAGAACCCACTACGGCGATTGAGGATGACGACGACGACAATTATAGTGACGATATTGATTATGAAGAAGACATTGATAAAAAGTCAAAGCCATTCCAAATAAACATGACACTTTTATTTTTCATACTGGCCATCACCATAACAACGTTGATTCTCATTTGCTTGACGAAGTAAGACAACAACAACAACAACAATATCGGTTGATAATACGGCTTCATATTATAATTGATACTGTGATGTTGCTAATATTGTTTGATACTAGAATATTTAAATTAATGTTCTCAATTCATTTAAGTTTTATATTTGGATGTAGTTTGTAAATAATTTTTAATATTATTTTTTTATTTAAATTTTTCATTTTGGTTTTATTAGTGATTTTAATTTTCTATTTTTTTTAATTTAGAAGCCAAATGTCATCATCATCAACATCAACTCCTAGAGTTTCGGAATGATAATAAGAATAATAATAGTAAATATTTAATAATTTTAAAAATAATTATTATATAATTAAATATACATATATATATTATTTTTTAAATATATTTAAATATATAAATCGGTTGTAATAAAATATCTGCAACAAATGGAATCTGATTTCTAAGTGAAAGAGTTTTGCTTTGTCGTTCAGACTACATGTATGAGTGGATCTTGTTGCACGTTTAGTGCTTAGAATTTGCAAGGGTTAACTTAATGAAAGGGCAGTTTAGATGAGTTAACATAATTTCTCTATTTTTATTAAGGATATTTTATTCACGCAAATTACTATTATTTTATTATTTAAGAAAGTCAAAAGCTTTTCATAAAATAACGAGAAAAAAATCTTAATAAAATGATTAGCCATATTATCTGACACATTTCTATAAAGAAGTTTAGAACGTCACGTTGAAAATAAACACATAAATATGAATGAAGCAAACAAATATGCATGATAAAGATTTAAATAGATTCAACGGTTCAAAGCAATAAGTTGTGATTGATGTAATATTAATCAATAAAGTACTTAGAAAGACTCCATAAATTCTAGTTCAGCCGAAAGAGACGACATAATGTCAGCTTTCAATAAGAGTTGGGGTTTCATCAGCGTCCTACTTCAGATGTTTTCAAGTATTCATATTAGTGAAACCGTTTTGATTTAAAAATATATTAAAAATTTAATGTTTATTAGACAGCTACCAAATATAATTTAAATTGATTTAAGACAAAGTAGTAATTTGCATTGCGTTTGATTAACGCAAATGGCTTATTAATAAATAAAATGACTATAAATAATGATATAGAATTTTATTTATAATAATATTACTAGCAACGACGAACACAATAACTGCATTAAGGAAGTATGACGATAAAATTCTAATACTTAAAGGAAAATATTATTATAAAATTCAAAAACTTCGAGAACAAGTAATTAATTCAACAACAACAACAACGATTCCATTCCAGGAGGATGTGCAATCAACGTGGCGTTGAACAAACAATCTTCATATTGTAACAAACCATCGACATTTAATAAAATGTCGGATGGCATCAAAACTTTGACCAATTTCGAAAGATACACGGAACCATGCCTGACGACTTCGCATGTTAAAATCAACTTGGATGGGACTTATGCTGTGCATTACATTATCGTTTTCGAGGGGGAAGGTTAGCACAAAAAACAATTTTCTATAGCTTTTAACAGCAGTTTTGAAATTTCAGTATCCAAACTACTAATACAGAAACGATAATTAAACCAATAAAATATACTAACTAATAAACATGCGCTTAATTATACAAATTTCATTTTAACAACTTGTATATATGTTTATAATCGATTACCAATTGTTTTTATGACATTTTACAATTACAAACTTTTTTGGTTAATCGGACAAAGCAACAATATTGTAGGTAATGATGCGGGCCAACTTGACTTTTTTTCGGCTCGTTTATCGGACACGATATGTTCGGAATATCCTGGTAGAGCCAATCTGGCAGACAAAAGTAAAGGCCTGAGAGTTAATTGTGCCAACAGAAAAGATGTGTATTCAGATGTCGGGATTCATTCTCAATTAAATATTGGCTTCACTATCACAGAGATTGAAGTTCACATGCTCGGTATTAATTTTAAATATTTGCATTTTTGTCAAATTTTCATTATTTGTTCTATTTTTGGATTCATTCATTGGAATTTTAACTCCAGGTCCAAATTTGAGAAATACTCTAATACCACTTGGATGTTTTGGTAGCTTTGGTGCCAACAAATATAATTTCGGACTGGAAGAGTGTATAAGTTACTGTACCAGGGAACAATTTGTTTTTGCCGGAATCAAGGTTATTCTTAGAGTGACTTGTCATATTTATATACTTTAATATGAATTTAAACATCGTTTAAAAGGGCTTTTGCTCGAATTGAGCTAAAACAAATTGTTGCATTTATAGAAAATCGTGATCGGACAAAAATAAGCTTAAAAGATTTAAATTAATTTTACAGTACATTTCAAGCAATAACAATAATTTTAAAAAACAAAATTATATCAGATTACTACAAATATTAACGGCAATAATAATATATTAATCGCTTGTAGGATAATGAAATTTGTGTCTGCTCCAATGAACTAAATAGATATGATGAAATATCATTTGAATATTGTTATCCAAGATGTTCAGGAAAGGATTGTGATGGTATTGAAAGTTATTCCGTATTCCTAAGTAAATATGGCAATTATTTAATTAAATAATAAAAAAAATACTTCATAAAATCATGCAATAAATGACGAATTTCATAAGGTGATGGAATATTAAGCTTTTTGTATTCGGAACTATGTTGGAACCTGGTAATAAATGTTACATAAAATTATTTATGCCTCTCACGCTGAGCCGAGGGAAATGTAAATATTCTTATATATCAGATTAACAATCAAAACTAAACGATTTACATCATTTTATAGTTTTCAAATACTGATTAAATTATTTTCACTTTACACTTACATTTATTGCTTTTGTAAAAGTTTTATTACTTAAAAATAATGACTTTAAATCATCTTTTAGTTGAATCTGTGTTGCCTTATTATGAAGGCTGTTTAAGAACTTCTGAAGATTTTATTCTAAATGCAATTAGCAGAGGCGACATGACGATTGCGAAATGCCTTCGTTTGTGTGAGAATCGACGCTATGCATATCTGCAGGTTTAAATAATCTTTTAAAGGTTTTTAGTAGTTTAGTATATTCAAAGACAATATTGTTGTATATCTGTATCCAGATAATTAATGAATAAATAAAATATCCCGATTAATTAATTAAATAATAATTAATGTTCAGGTTACTATTCAGATACTTTGGTTGTGAACCTCGACAAATAGAGTAATCTAGAAAAGCAGAGCGAGAATGAGAGAGAACAGAATCCAAGACTTGGACAATAAGGCATTGTATATCTTCCAAACCATCAGAACATTTTAAATAAACCTGACCTTCCATAATTAGTTTGAGGACCCCGGGTTATTACAATATAATCCATTGAACACTAAATGAAATAGATCTTTGGGCCCACCTTAAGCACAAACTTACAGTCCGCCCAATAATGATAGGAATTTCACATTTTTCCAAATTTCTCGAGAACTTACCAATGAAATTTGTTCAAATTTGGACATTACATCATTTTATCACACACAAAACACCTTATAAAATTTGAGCTTCCTATGACTAATACAACTTGTAAATTGCATGACAATGTGTTTTTAGACAGTCTAATAATGATAGGAAGTTTTTGCATATGTGCTATAAAATTTATTTTACAAGGTTCATAAGAACTTCATTTACTGATTTGACCATTTTTCTAGTTTAACTCCGAGGAACTTTATATATAAATCCTTAGATGAATAACACAATAAAATAGATAAATTTAGATACAAAAGAAGTATAAATCACCAGCCAAATAATCATCAGATGATCAATTCGGTAGGATGCAAATCAAACATTGAACTGAAATGCTATCATCATATTTGCCTGGCTTTGCTTCAGTTTTTTTTGTTTTCAGTTCAATATGGAAAAAAAGATAAGCAATGATTATTGTTGTGGGCCGAATTATATAAATAATATTATAAATTTATTATTTATAAAATGTAGATGATCATATTTAGTATTTAGTAATAATTAAAATTCATAGTCTTTTTTATGAATATTGCTAGATCTCATAATCCTTATTTTGAAATAACACTTGATACACCAACTTATCTCATAATTAAGCATTACCAGGAATATAACAATTATTAATATTATCTTAATGTAATATAAATTTTGCATAGTGACCTATTAGTAACATGCGACCCTCCACATTTATCCATTTATCCACTTTAGTCTGGAGATCTTTGCATTTGTCAAGATACCTTCATCATAGGTGAGAGACAGATTGAAACAGAACACTGTCAAACCAGTTGTACTAGGGATGCTAAAATGAACTGTGGTGGTGATGACGTGGCCTCAGTATACGCTAGTATGTATAGTAATTATCATCATCGTCGTCGTCGTTACTGCTGCCGTTATTGTTGATGATGGTTATGATGTTAAATTTCAACTAGTTTAATTCCTTTCCAACAGCCTGCTTATCTGAGAAGATGTCTTTGCCATGTTCGAAACTCTTTAACTGCAAAGATTCGTACGACATGTACGGAGATTGTGAAGGTGCCTGCGGAACAGGATACTATGGTGAACAATGCCTTGAAAGGGGTTCTTATAATTGTTATAAAATTTTATTCCGAATATCCAATCTCTCAAAAAATTCATTTTATGCGAGGAATGAAATAATTCTAATAGATAAAAGGTTATGCAAAATATACTATTGTAGAAAATATGGTCAACTTGAGAACAAAAACACTTTGACAGTTTTAATTTGAACCAAATTATAAAATTTAATTTTTTTAATAAATCATCGATTGTATGGCTAATGAATTATAACTTTCGATAGCAAAATTATACAATCGTTAAGTTTATGAAAGAACGAGTACCTCCACTATCCATCCTTATGCATGCTCGTCGATAAATAAGTGTCTTGATCAGCCAAACACAGTTTGCATGTTGGTGGAGGGACGAGAATTATGTGAATGCAGAGATGGATACTCAAAGGATGATGATGGAGAAGAGGAATGTAAAGGTACTTTACTTCATTTCATGTTTCATTTGTTAGTTTTGATTTGCATTTAAATTTGGTTAGTGCTGGTTAGTCACACAAGTAATACCAGGACTTTTTAATCAATACGAATTGGTCAAACCAAACTGGTTTAATAAAGAGTCAAAAAATAAATAGAATGGACAAGCTAAAGCAATAGAGAGTGATTAAAAAGTGCCTTGGTATTCTCAGGGAACTACGTAAATATTACTTAAATATCGGCCAATTATTATTGCGATCTTTTGCAAGAAGAAATAGCCAAAATGATAATTAGACGCTGAAAATTCCAGTGATATTTCACTTTAATAAGTTAAATAGATCACTTATATGACCGCAGAGCGTTTCTTAGACACTTTACAATATACAGACATTGACGAGTGCCGTTTCCATCCGTGCGACATTACAGCATCACACTGCATCAACTTGAATGGCTCTTATCGGTGCGAGTGCAAGTCCGGATTTATCCAATTAACGGAAGACGTTTGTCTGAGTAATTTTTTACTTTCCACATTCAGAAATTTTTTTATACATTTTCATGTGGTTTGTTAACTTGGAATTCTCCAGGAAATGTGACAGGTTATGAAGAAGGATCGCTCGAAATGGGAGGTTTTTTCTTTTTCCTGATTCCTATGGTATTCATGTTGATCACAGTTTTGTACTTGTTGTGAGTTACAATTTTCAAATTTATTCGTTCAAATCAAATGAATTAACTGTAATCAAACTTTATTTTAACAGATCGAAGGTACCTCCCAGAACTGAATCACAACCTACTTCGCTCGCGACGAGTAGTATAAGATCCAGTGCCTGGTCTCGATGACTGATGGAACCGACGGAAATAAAACATTTCTTGGAAACATTTAAATAATATTTTAATAAATTGTAATTTAAGATAAAATTATTTTTTATTCAATATGCTTTTTTTTAAATTAAGATAAAATGGCTGGTATTGATCAAAACATTTTGTTATTTTTGTATACTATAATTTTTGAATTACAATAAAAAAATTGCTATAATAAAATAAATTTTTGGTCAGTTTATAAACGGGATTCAAATAAAATAATTCAAATTTTATGATTTCTCATTCTAGTATAAAAGATTATGAAATTCTAATAACGTAATTGCGGTGGAGTCTGCAAACCAGGATACCGTGGTGATCAATGCCTTGAAAGGGGTTCTTATTTTGTCATGTAGTTCTAAATTTAAAATTTCAATAATGTTTTAGTTAGGTTTTGTAACTTCTTGAAAAGAGTTCATGTATTTTTATAATTTTGTAATTAAATACATTTTCTTACTCTTACGACTTATTTTGTAAAACAGTCAAATCTCGTTACTATGCTACCTGTCTGGACCGAGCAAAAGTGGGCATTGTAGGAGAGTGGCATAGTAACGAGGGTTTGTAAAAACGGCCTAACATTATCAAATAAAAACGGCTTTATTGTAAAAATGGCTTTATTTTCTCAAGTTATCCATCAGCTCAGTCTAAAGCCCTCAAAATCGTTGGTTGCCGCATCTTCTTTCGGCGGATCTAGTTATCTATCCGATCGCTTGCTTGTATCATACAGGACCTGCTCTAATCTACCGTTCGAGCTTCGCCCTGCACTGTGTTGAACGTGATGCAATAGCATTTCTTGAAATCGTCCGTCACGAGGTCAGGGATATGCATCAGCTCGGCCAGTTTCGTCGTCTTCTCCTTGATCAGATTACCACTGATAGGCAGATTCTGTCCTCTTGCTTGATTCAGACATGAGCATTCCCTTATCGAGTTTCGGATAGTCAGCTGCGTCAGCTTTACGCGCTTCGATGGAACTTTTAATTATTTTTACTTTGACCTCAAATATTTGCGTGAGTTGTGACTATTAGACGAAGTAGCAAGAGATATGCACTAGAAATTATGTTATTATTTTAAATTATCAAGTTATATTGCGATTTACGAATTCATTTAATTTCAAAATTAATAGAGACAACCACCGAAACTTTTCTGACCGAAACAACTCAAAAAACTATAAACGATATCTGATTTTCATTCAGGGATCAGAACGATGTAACAAAAATAATTTAAAATAAAAATTATTGCAAATTTTACTTAAAATTGTTGTAAGAAAATTTATTAAAATGTTCTAACGGACATTATGAACGTCACATTGCAAGTAGACGCAAACAAATATTTGGATATAAAAACACAATTTGGCTTAATTGGAACAAAGGTTTTCAAATGTTAGTTTCTGTAACACTTCGATTTTAGAGACCTACTCGATTGACATGGCATAATGTCAAGTTTCTTCAAGAATTGTTGTCTGATCTGCATACTTTTGAAATTGTTCTCAAGTATTCAACTTATTACATTTATTGGTGATCAATAATTACATTTAATATTAGAGCTCTAAACAATTGATAATTGTTTTAAATAATGACAAACTCAACGAGTTTACATTAAATAATTTATAAATTACTTAATGCAATGATATCTCGGCCTTCTGTAAATCCAATGAAATTTACGAAAAACTGCTTTATTACGATCAATCCCCCTCATTCTCCATTCAGAATCAAACCAAATGAACGTGGCACTGAACAAAATGTCTGGTTATTGCGACAACGAACCCAGTTTGAATAAGATATTGGATGGAATTAAAGTTTTGAGGAACTTTGAAAGCTATTCTGAACCATGCTTGAGCGTGTCTTTTGTGTTCGTACAGTTGGGCGGTATGCATGCAGTGCATTATTGTGTTGTTTACGAAGCAAAGGGTCGGCATGTTTTTTTGTTTTTATTTAAATTAAGGTGTTCTTGCAATAATAATTTCAACCTCACTATCTCCTATACAGCAGCATTTTAATTATAATGTAAACGAATATATATTTTGTTATAATGTTTACTTGCTTCAGCTGTTACGGTCGTGACACTCAGTTATAATTTTCCAGGCAACTTTGCGGGTAATCTTGATTTCTTTTTGGTCCGCTTAGCTAGTACAGGACCAATCCGGATTTGTTCAGAATATCCGGGCAGAGCTAATTTGCCAAAAAAACTTAAAGGCATGAGGGTCAATTGTGCCAACAGAAACGAAATGTATTCAAAGGTCCTGCTTTATTCCAGAAAAAATGTTGGTTTTGCCATCACGGAAATTGAAGTTCATACTCTTGGTATTTGTTTTTTAAATACCCTTTTCCTTCGTATTAGTTTTTTTACCTCATTTTTGAAATTTTAGGAACACCTTATGAAAAACTTATGATACCTTTGGGATGCTATAGACGATTTGGCTCAACGACTACGAATTCTGCCTTGGCATCGTGCATCCTTATGTGCCAGAGGCAAAAATTCATTTTTGCAGGAGTAAAGGTTAAAATATTACGAGCTGTCTGCGCATTCTTTTGTGATGCTCTCTGGATCTGAAATTTTATTTCTACCTATATTAAAAAAATAATGTGACCATAAATTAGTTTGCAATTTAGAATATTTCAATAGATGAATGAAAATTAATGATAATTATAATCGCACGTAGGGCGGTAGCGAATGTGCTTGTTCTAACGAACTAAACAAGGATAACGAAATACCGACTTCAAATTGTGATACACTGTGTACATCGGACGGAATACAAAAGCGATGTGGTGGGAAGGATAGCCATTCTGTTTATCTTGGTATCTTCATTTATACATATATTTCAACAAGTAGCTGCAGAATATGTTCATGACATACGCATTATTTAACACTAAGAACCTTAAGCTAGGAAGGGGCTTCCTCTCTGAGAAATTCTGTCGCTCATCAGTAATTTCGTTTTCTATGTACTACACACACACACGCACATAGTCCCTGATTTCGGTGGTTCAAGCAGTGACCTCCCCTATGAAAAATTCTTGTCTTGCTCGCCTTCTCTCGTACCTATTTTGTATCGCTCTTTCTGCTTGACGGAGATTGTTGATTCTTTATTTGACCTCCTCCCACAGCGCCATCAAACCAGCTTTTTCGGCCTCACCCGGTCTTTTCCATCTGCTGCGAAGGACCCTTTTCTTGCACTTTAAGTTTTGTAGCTCGATCTGCCGCCTGGATTCCTTGGTTTTTGTGGGGCGATTGATTTCGACAGACTAGAACTTCTCTAGGCAGGAAGCGTAGATGAAATCGGATAAGCTCTTCATGGTGCCTTCTATTTTCATCACTATATATATATATATATATATATATTAATTTTGCGAAGTAATAATGATTCAATACATTATTTGATTCCTTATTAATAATGACTTAAAAATTAACTTTTAGTTGCATCTGTATTGCCTTATTATCAAGGATGCTTGAGAACTTCTGCCGATTTTATTAGAAATTCAATTATCTCAGGCCAAATGACAATTACAGAATGCCTGCAAGTCTGCGAGGAGAAACGCTATGCACTGCTGCAGGTTAAAGCCACTTTTTTGAACATATACGTTATTATTAAAATCTATGTTGCAGAATCTGATTCCTTTTTGCTAGCAATTTGGAGCTACAATGCATCTAGTAATTTAGCTAAACGTTTCAATATGTTTTAGGTTGGAGATCATTGCATTTGTCAAGATTCCTTGGACGCAAAGTCTGTCTTGTATGAGACAGATGATTGTACCATAGACTGCACTGGGGATACTCGCATGACTTGCGGTGGTTTAATGTCGGCCTCGGTATACGCTAGTAAGGACTTTTACTATTATTCCTTCATGATTGTATATACTTTTCTTTTGTTATTGTTCTTAAATTTAAAATTATGTAATAAACATTTACAAAAGCTTGCTCTCATGAGAACGCTTCTCTGCCCTGTTCGAAAATATTTCGTTGTCAAAATAAGTATAACATGTACGGAGACTGTGGTGGCGTCTGCAAACAAGGATACCGTGGTGATCATTGCATTGAAAGAGGTTTTTATTGTTGCCATGCAGTTCAATTTTGAATTTTTAATCTTGAGGTGATCTCAAGTCAAGAGACTTTTAACTTCCACTTAATCAGTCAGTTATAGTGATTGCTCGCCAACGAACCCTTGCCTAAAGCAGCCAAATACAATTTGCGAAATGTCGGATGGAAAGGAAAATTGTATGTGTAAGGATGGATACACAAGAGATGATGATGATAAAGGAGAAGAATGTGAAGGTATTTTTTTTATGCTTGCGCGCTTTTGATCTTCATATTTATATCTTGTATTTAAAAATGAATCACAATGACGAATGCTGCAGATATAGACGAATGCGAATATGGACCTTGCGATGTTCGATCATCAATTTGCTCGAACTTGAATGGTTCCTACGAGTGTCGATGCAAGGATGGATTTAAGAAATTTACAAAAGACGTTTGTCTGAGTAAATATTTTGACTAATTGAAAAAATACATATTTTTATGTTGGATTTCTTAATTTGAACCTTGGAATTTTTCAGGAAATGCTACAAGTGAAGAATTTTATGAAGTTGACAACTACTTGCTATTTTTCTTCATTCCTATGATAGCTTTCATGCTCACTATATTGTTCTTCTAGTTGGTTATTTATCTTGAATTAATTTATTAATGTATGGTTTTTCTGAATATTGAATTTATTTTGTTATTTAAATTGACATTAAATTGACTAAATCGAATTTTTACTTAATTAGTGTAAAGGCACCTATGCCCACTGATTCCATAAGCACTGCATCACGCCAGACAGATATGGGCTCAATGAGATTAAAGTGATGACGAAAGTAAAACTAATGTAAACTTGTTTCATTTAGTAACCGATAGGAATCGTTTTGTGGAGCATTTTTGTGGTACATTATTTACGATTATTCCCATTATATATTAGATGGAAATACTTTTTAAAAAAATATAGATTAAACAAATTCCTCTGGACCAATTATTAATTATTTCCAGGATTTTAATCAAAATGAATTTATCGTACGATTTAATTAAATTAAACGAATCACATAATATCTTGGACGCTAAATTTTTTTTAGAGCGGCGCACGGTAATAGAAATCTCTATCAGGATTTTCGCCGTGGCTTCCGTAGACGTTTCCTTGCCCCTCAAGGCTTTTTGCCTCTGCAAGGATGTCCTTTTTTTGGCGTTTTGGCATCGCATTCTGCAATCTTCCGTTGCTTGGAGATTGAGCGCGAGTTTGATCCATCCTTCATAACTTTTTTCAGTCCACGCTTCAGCACCTCATCCAGTCCTGACCAGCTTTCTTTATCGATTCCTCGAGGGAAACTGATCCTAGTTCTCGGGGTCTTGTCCTGGTCATGAGACTCGGATACATTCGGAATGTGTTGTGAATCCGGTCCGGTGCCGTCCGGCGTTTTATGCACCTTCGCGGTAGTATGTTGTGTCTTTGCCTTGAACCACCAATTTGTCTTGTATCGGTGAATCTTGAGTCTCCTTTCAGTCACAAACGTTCTTCCACACTCGCACCTGCAACCCGGTACGCCATTGTCCGGGGCCATATTCGGAAGTCCGTTGGTAGCCAAGTCAACTAACTAAAAGTAATGAATAGTGATTGTCAAAGCTATCAGAGGAATGAAGAAAAACAGTAAATAGTCTTCAGCTTCATATAACTTTTTGTCTTCTGTATTATTACCTATAGAATTTGAAGTTAAGAAACTTGACAAGAAAAATTTGAAAGTGAAGATCTAACGAAAAAAAAACAAATTACTTGGACAAACGTCTTTGGTAAATTTCAAAAAGCCATCCTTGCATTGGCATTCATAGGGACCATTCAAGTTGGTACAATTAGCATTATTACAGTTAAATAAATATGTATTGTTACAGATAAATAAGTATGCATATTACGGGTAAATAAACATGCCGATAAATAAAGTACAGACACGACAATATCCAGTAATTAAGTAGTAATATACCAAGATAGGCAGACGTTAATAATAGTAATAGTGATAGTACATATATAGTGGTTACCAGTACAAATATAGTCAGGTGTCTGAATTAGATGTTTATCAAATAGAAAAAGCGTAGTGGACCACAGAAGTAGGAATAATAATTATAATGATGACATCAAAGGCCACTTGATATAAATATAATACTCATCTGATGAAACAAAAATCATTCGAGGGTTATATTAATTCGTTTAACTTTATTTAGTTCAAATAGATTAGGCCAATTCGTGAATAGATGCTTTACAGCATTGACAGCGTATTCTATAAAATGAATTAGTTAGGTTTTCAGATTTTCTATTATTTAAAATATAAATCATCCGAAGTACAAATACTCGATACTCGCAAATACAGTTACGTCATCACACGTGACATAAGAGGAGAATCGACCCTCGGACAATTGGATAATAAGAATAATATTATTAAATATTTAATAAATTTACAAATAATTATTATATAATTCAATATACATATACATATTATTTTTAAAATATATTTAAATATATTAATCGGTTGTAATAAAATATCTGCAACAAATGGAATCTGATTTCTAAGTGAAAGAGTTTTGCTTTGTCGTTCAGACTACATGTATGAGTGGATCTTGTTGCACGTTTAGTGCTTAGAATTTGCAAGGGTTAACTTAATGAAAGGGCAGTTTAGATGATTTAACATAATTTCTCTATTTTTATTAAGGATATTTTATTCACGCAAATTACTATTATTTTATTATTTAAGAAAGTCAAAAGCTTTTCATAAAATAACGAGAAAAAAATCTTAATAAAATGATTAGCTATATTATCTGACACATTTCTATAAAGACGTTTAGAACGTCACGTTGAAAATAAACACATAAATAAGAATGAAGCAAACAAATATACACGATAAAGATTTAAATAGATTCAACGGTTCAAAGCATTAAGTTGTTCTTTACTTAATAATATTCACTAATTTACTTAGCAGGGCTTCATAAATTCTAGTCCAACCGAAAGAGACGACATAATGTCAGCTTTTTATAAAAGTTGGGGTTTCATCAGCGTCCTACTTCAGATGTTTTCAAGTATTCATTTCAGTGAAACCGTTTTGATTTAAAAATATATTAAAAATTTAATGTTTATTAGACAGCTACCAAATATAATTTAAATTGATTTAAGACAAAGTAGTAATTTGCATTGCGTTTGATTAACGCAAATGGCTTATTAATAAATAAAATGACTATAAATAATGATATAGAAATATATTTGTAATAATTTTACTAGCAACAACGCATACAATAACTACAATAGGGAAGTATGACGATAAGATTCTAATACTTAAAAGAAAATATTATTATAAAAATCAAAAAATTTGAGAACAAGTACAAGTAATTATTTCAACAACAACAACGATTCCATTCCAGGAGGATGTGCAATCAACGTGGCGTTGAACAAACAATCTTCATATTGTAACAAACCATCGACATTTAATAAAATGTCGGATGGCATCAAAACTTTGAACAATTTTGAAAGATACACGGAACCATGCCTGACGACTTCGCATGTTAAAATCTATTTGGGTGGGACTTATGCTGTGCATTACATTACCGTTTTCGAGGGGGAAGGTTAGTATAAAACAATTTTCAATGGCTTTTGACAGCAGTTTTGAAATTTCAGTATCCAAACTACTAATAAAGAAACGATAATTAAACCAATAAAATATACTAACAAATAAACACGCGCTTAATTATACAAATTTCATTTTAACAACTTGTATATATGTTTATAATCGATTACCAATTGTTTTTATGACATTTTACAATTATAAACTTTTTTGGTTAATCGGACAAAGCAACAATATTGTAGGTAATGATGCGGGCCAACTTGACTTTTTTTCGGCTCGTTTATCGGACACGATATGTTCGGAATATCCTGGTAGAGCCAATCTGGCAGACAAAAGTAAAGGCATGAGAGTGAATTGTGCCAACAGAAAAGATGTGTATTCAAATGTCGGGATACATTCTCAATTAAATATTGGCTTCACTATCACAGAGATTGAAGTTCACATGCTCGGTATTTATTTTAAATATTTGCATTTTTGTCAAATTTTCATTATTTGTTCTATTTTTGGATTCATTCTTTGGAATTTTAACTCCAGGTCTAACTTTGAGAAATACTTTAATACCACTTGGATGTTTTGGTAGCTTTGGTACAGTGAAATATAATTTGGAAATGGAAAGGTGTATAAGTTACTGTATCAGGGAACAATTTGTTTTTGCCGGAATCAAGGTTATTCTTAGAGTGACTTGTCATATTTATATACTTTAATATGAATTTATATATCGTTTAAAAGGGCTTTGGCTCGAATTGAGCTAAAACAAATTGTTGCATTTATAGAAAATCGTGATCGGACAAAACTAAGCTTAAAAGATTTAAACTAATTTTACAGGACATTTCTAGCAATAACATTAATTTTAAAAAAGCAAAATTATATCAGATTACTACAAATATTAACGGCATTAATATATATTAATCGCTTGTAGAATAATACAGTTTGTGGCTGCTCCAATGAACTAAATAGAGATGATGAAATATCATTTAAATATTGTGATGTACCATGTTCAGGAGAGGATTGCGATGGCATTGAAAGTTATTCCGTATTCCTAAGTAAATATGGCAACTATTTGATAAAATAATACACAAAACACTTCGAAAAATCATGCAATAATTGACGAATTGCATGAGGTGATGGAATATTAAGCTTTTTGTATTCGGAACTATGTTGGAACCTAGTAATAAATGTTACAAAAAATTAATTTTGCCTCTGATAATGTAAAGGAGAAGGAAATGTAAATATTCTTAAATATCAGATTAACAATCAAAACTAAATGATTTACATCATTTTATAGTTTTCAAATACTGATTAGAATATTTTTACTTTACACTTACATTTATTGCGTTTGTAAAAGTTTTATTACTTAACAATAATGACTTTGAATCATCTTTTAGTTGCATCTGTGTTGCCTCATTATGAAGGCTGTTTAAGAACTTCTAAAGATTTTATTCTAAATGCAATTAGCAGAGGCGACATGACGATTGCGAAATGCCTTCGTTTGTGTGAGAATCGACGCTATGCATATCTGCAGGTTTAAATTATTTTTTAAAGATTTTTAATAATTTAATATATTCAAAGACAATATAGTCCATGGCACAGCAAATGAATTAGCTATTTGGGCCAAACTTAAGCACTTATACCAAAATACCACTAATATCCCCATCATTTCAATAATAATAATAAAAATAAAAATAATAATTCGGCCATTGCCTTGTAACAACCAAGTTAATGTCTTCGAAATCTAGTTTTAAAAATTCACTATTGATTAGCTTTCAGATAACTCTTGCACGTGTAATGTTGTTTCATGTACTGATTTGATCATTCTTCTAATTTAACTCCGAGGAACTTTATATATAAATCCTTAGATGAATAAAACAATAAAATATAATTATATAAAAAAAATTATAAATTACCTGCCAAATAAGCCTCGAGTCATCAATTCGGTAGGAATCAAATCAAACATTGAACTGAAACGCTTTAATCAAATTTGCCTGGCTTTACTTCAGTTTTTTATTACATTTATCCATTTATCCACTTAAGTCTGGAGATCTTTGCATTTGTGAAGATACCTTGAACAAAAGTACGCTCTGGTTGGATAAAAGAGACTGTCCAACCAGTTGCACTGGGGATGCTAAAATGACCTGTGGTGGTGATGACGTGGCCTCAGTATACGCTAGTATGTATAGTAATTATCATCGTCGTCGTTACTGCTGCCGTTATTGTTGATGATGTTTATGATGTTAAATTTCAACTAGTTTAATTCCTTTACGCAACAGCCTGCTTATCTGAGAAGATGTCTTTGCCATGTTCGAAACTCTTTAACTGCAAAGATTCGTACGACATGTACGGAGATTGTGAAGGTGCCTGCGGTCCAGGATACCATGGTGAACAATGCCTTGAAAAGGGTTCTTATAATTGTTATAAAATTTTATTCCGAATTTCCAATCTCTCAAAAACGTCATTTTATGGGAGGTATGAAATAATTCTAACAGATAAAAGGCTAGACAAAATATACTTTGTAGAAAATGTGGTCAACTTGAGAACAAAAACTGACAGTTTTGATTTGAACCAAATTATAAAATTTAATTTTTGTTAATAAATTATCGATTGTATGGCTAATGAATTATAATATTCAATAGCAAATTTATACAATCATTTAGTTTTTGAAAGAACGAATACCTCCACTATCCATCCTTATGCATGCTCGTCGATAAATAAGTGCCTTGATCAGCCAAATACAGTTTGCATATTGCTGAAGGGACGAGAATTATGTGAATGCAAGGATGGATACTCAAAGGGTGATGATAGAGAAGAGGAATGTAAAGGTACGTTACATCGCGATTACTTGATTTCATGTCTCACTTCATTTCATGTTTCATTTGTTAGTTTTGATTTGCATTTAAATTTGGTTAGTATTGGTTAGGCAGGACGTTTTAATCAATACGAATTGGTCAATTATGAAATGGTTTAATAAAAAGTCAACAAATAAATAGAATGGACAAGCTAAAGCAATAGAGAGTGATTAAAAAGTGCCTCGGTATTCTCAGGGAACTACATAGCACTAAAAATACCAGCTAATTTTTATTGCGATCTTTTGTAAGAAGAAATAGCCAAAATGATAATTATAAATAAATATAATTATAAATGAAAATTCCAGTGATATTTCACCTTAATAAGTTAAATAGATCACTTATATGACTGCAGAGCATTTCTTAGACACTTTATAACATACAGACATTGACGAGTGCCGTTTCCATCCGTGCGACATTACAGCATCACACTGCATCAACTTGAATGGCTCTTATCATTGCGAGTGCAAGTCCGGATTTATCCAATTAACGGAATACGTTTGTCTGAGTAATTTTTTGCTTTCCACATTCAGAAATTTTTTTATACATTTTCATGTGGTTTGTTAACTTGGAATTCTCCAGTAAATGTGACAGGATATAAAGAAGGATTGTTCGAAATGAGAGGTCTTTTGTTTTTACTGATTCCTATGGTATCCATGTTGCTCACAGTTTTGTACTTGTTGTGAGTTACAATATTCAAATTTATGTATTCAAATCAATAAACAAAAACAAGTAAATTAAATGTAATTAGACTTAATTTTAACAGATCGAAGGTACCTCTCAGATCTGAATCACAAACTACTTCGATGTCTACTAGAAGAACCAGTGCCTGGTCTCGATGACTAATTGAACCTTGGAAATATTTAATTTCATATGAAATTATTTTTTATTCAACATGCACGCATACTTTATTTTAGGAAAGTTAAGCTACAATGGCTGGTATTGATTAAAACATTTTGATATTTTTGTGTAACGGATTACTATAGTCTTTGAAGTACTAGAATAAAATTAATATAAAATAAATATATGGTCAGTTTATAAACAAGATTCAAATAAAATAATTTCTCATTCTAGTATAAAAGGTTATGAAATTCTAATAACGTACTTTTACAGAAACAATTAAAAGCCGTAACAACTTCATCTAACGAAACACCGCATCTCTATTCAGATAACAAAGTGTTATTAAGTTCTAATATTTTTTTAAAAATTTCATTTGTAATGATTTTGCCGAGACAATTTTAAAACAATAAACGGCATTTGATTTTTATCCAGATTTATTTCCTATGGTTTTGGAATAATTAAAAACGAAATATTATTACAATTCATAACTTATGAATAGCGAAAATCTTTTAAATGAATTTATATAAAAGGATACTGCATGAAATATTCAAACGGTCATAGCCCATAGACTTTTAGGACGTCACATTGTAAATAGACACAAACAAGATGTTTTCAAACGTTAATTTCTGTAATAGTTAATTTATAGACAGCCAGTTAACTGTTTTGAACTCGTGCCTTTCTGTCCTAGAGGACAAAATGTCAAGTTTGTTCAAGAATTGTGCTTTGATCTGCATACTTTTGAAATTGTTCTCAAGTATTCAACTGTTTACATTTATTGCTTTTAATAAAAATTGGCATTTATTGCAATTTAATATTAAAGATAAAAACAATTGAAGTTATTGTAAATAATAATCTCCATGAATTCATTCACAGGTACAAGCCTATTAATAAGTAATTTATGAATTAGTATAACAAAGACGTGGGTACCCTGCAGTGAATCCAAAGCCCAAGAAATCACAATTTGCCATATTATATATGCACAGCGCAGGCTTTTATTCATGTACATCAGCTCGGCCAGTTTTGTAGCCTTCACATTGATCAGATTGCCACTCATAGGCAGATTCTGTCCTCTTGCCTGCTTCAGCCACTTGAGCATTCCCTCGTCGAGCTCCGGAGAGTCAGCTGCGTCAGCTTTATGCGCTTCGATGGAACTTAATTTATTTACTTTGAACTCAAATATTTGCGTGAGTTGTGACTATTAGACGAAGTAGCAAGAGATGTGCACTATAAATTATGTTTTTTTTTTAGAGTTATATTACGATTTACGAATTCATTTAGCTGATGAGGTAACCACCGAATTTTAAAAAAAAATTATTTTTACTTTGAACTCAAATATTTATGTGAGTTGTGACTACTTGATGAAATAGCAGGAAATGTGTGCACTAGCAATTATTTCATTTTTTTAACATTCAAGTTATATTGCGATTTACGACTTCACATAGATTTTAAAGTAACAGAGATAACCACCGAAGTAAGTACTACATCCACAACGTCACCTTCTACTTCCACCAAACCATTAACATCAACTTCAACTGAGCCACGCCTAATTTCAAGCGAGCCATTTCCAACTTTCAATTTCATAAAACCATTTACTTCAACATCAAATGTATTTTAATAATCACATGAGGAAAAGTCCACCAAATCGCTCAGTTCTTGAATAAAACTTCTATGTAAAACAGAATCTGATTTCCTAGCGTTTTTTTTTATATTCCGACTTCATGTGGTCCTTACCACATGAGTGTAGTGCCTAGGATTTATAATTTTAATTATATATTAATGAACGTGCGTTATGGAAAAATTTAATCTTTTTTAATTTAGAATATTTGCTCAGACAAATTAATTCGATTTAATTTTTATTTCGTATTATTTGTAGAAAAGAAATAAGAAAACTGTTCATAAAATAATGAAAAAAAAAAAAACTAAGCGAATAAATATATATGGTGCAGGTATTCTAAATAAGAATTTTAAAATAAAGATCCTAATCATGTTAAAACATTGACATCATAACGTTAGAAAGTCATAATGAAAATAAACACATATAAATAAAGTAACCGAATTCATACGTAAATCAATTGTTAGCTTCTACAGTTTTAAGCAAAAATTGATTCACTAAACACTAGAGTAAAATATGAATTCATAAATTCTAGTCCAGCCGAAAGAGACGACATAATGTCAGGTTTCTGTAAGAGTTGGGGTTTCGTCAGCGTACTACTGCACATATTTTCAAGTACTCAGCTTTTTAGACTTGTCGTTTTGACTTGAAGACATAATACTTTATTATTTATTGTTTAAAGAAAAATAATCGATTTGATTTATCATTTGATGCAGTAATAATTACTTGCATTATTCATCAACAAAAGTCATTCGCCAAAAAGGGATTTGCAAATAGATTATTCGAAAATAATCAATAATGTAGGACTATAATTGGGTTAAAATAAAGTTAATAATAGCAACAACGCTATTAGCAATAATCATATTGTTGGATCCCTGGATCCAGATAATTGAAGAATAATTAAAATTATATTGCTGATTAATTAATTGATGCCGGGCTTAGTGCGGACACCCGATCGACATAGCACGACGACCCTCAGAACCCCCGACCTCAAGCCGTCCTCCGTCTCCGGCCTCCAATAGCTGGATTACAGATTAATTAATTTAGTAATTAATCAGTAACAGAGTAATTAATTAAATTTATTGGCAATATAATTTTAATAATTAATTAATGGGCACTATTCAGAGTCTTTGGTTATAAACCTCGACAAATAGAGAGTTAGAGAAACAGCAGATTTCAAGACTTAGACAATTTGAGCATTGTACATCTTCCAACGCATCTGAACACTTTCAATAAACCTGACCTTCTATAATTAGTTTGAGGACCCCGGGTTATTACAATATTCATTTAAATTAACATATGTCCAATATTGTAATGCAGTGTGATATGAATACAATACACATTTAGTTAAAGAATCTAACCCTAAAACTCAAAGATTTAAGGGAAAAATCTCAAGCAAATCTCAACAAATATTCAATCTTTTAAGAACAACTAACAATAATTCAACAACAAGGCTTTCATTTCAGGGGGTTGTGCAATCAATGTGGCACTGCATAAGGTAGCCTATTATTGCAACGACCCAGTGCCCCAGTATAAGTTGTTAGATGGAATCAAAATTTTGACCAATCTCGAACGATTCACGGAACCATGCGAGACTGTGTCATTTGTGAAAATAAACTTGATTTGGAGATATTTTGTGCATTACATCATCGTCTTCGAGGGGGAAGGTTGGTACAAGGCACTTCTGAAGTGTTTTTAAACACTACATTATTGTTGAGCGCCTCATCACCAAAAATTGATAAAAAAAGCACTGTCTAACAGCCCGAGCATTCGTAGAGGCGATACGTGGTGATTGCGGCCAGGTTTTAAACGAACCAATTACGACTTTCAATAATTTTAGCCGAGGAAAGAAGCTCATGGGAACTATTGAAAGAGCAGCTTTGAGATCTCAGTTTAATTCTATGTTTTGATCAATTCACGTAATTTATAAATTTCATTACATTACTAGTATGTAGGGTTTACACTAAAATTGTTGGAATGTCGCTAATTGTTATTCACTTTTGAGGCATTTATATTGCCATTACAAATATGTTACTTAATCGATTATAAATTGTTATTCCATTGTTTTTGCGATATTTGTTCCATTACAAACGTATTGGTTAATCGGACAAAGAAATAATATTGTAGGTAATGATGCGGGCCAACTTGACTTTTTTTCGGCTCGTTTATCGGACACGATATGTTCGGAATACCCTGGTAGAGCCAATCAGGCAGACAAAAGTAAAGGCATGAGAATTAATTGTGCCAACAGAAAAGATATGTATTCAAATGTCGAGATACATTCTCAATTAAATATTGGCTTCACTATCACAGAGATTGAAGTTCACATGCTCGGTATTTATTTTAAATATTTGCATCTTTATTCTCTTCTTTTTATTTATGACCAAATTTCTGTTTTATTCAATCGACTTTTTACTCCAGGACAAAATGCGATACAAATGCTAATACCAATCGGCTGCTTTTCTAGCTTTGGCATCCAAGGATTTGATTTTGAACTGACAGCATGCATATCTTTCTGTAAACGTGAACAATTTGCTTTGATTGGGATGAAAGTTAGTCTTAGTCTTTATTTGTCCTATTTACATATCCTATGTAAATGATTTTATAGGCCTTCAAAAGTGGATTAGATGGTAGTTCAAGCATATTTCTGTGTTTATGGACGTCTTAAAAAATGGTGAATGGATGACACATAAAATAAACGAACGTAGTCAATTTCTTCAGAATTTTCTACCAATAGCTGTAAATATAAAATTGGAATTATATTAGACTAATAGTAATATTAATACAATGTTAAATAATAATCGCTTGTAGAATAATGAATTTTGTCGATGTTCGAATGAGCTCGATAGAGGTTTTGAATTGCCACTTTCAAATTGTGATGTACCATGTTCAGCAGGGGATCTACATGAACGATGCGGTGGCATTAGAGAATATTCCGTTTTTCTAAGTAAATTTGGCAGCTATTTGATTAAATAATAAACAAAATACTTTAAAAATCATGTCAAAATTGACGAATTTCATGAGATGATGGAATACTGGGTTTTTGTCACTCGGTATCATCTTGCTTCCTGGTAATAAATGCTAGATAAAATTGTTGAAACCAATAAGCGAAGGGAAATGTCCTTAAATATCAGATTAAAAACCAAAACTAAATGATTAATTTATAGATTATGTTTTCATATACTGATAAATAAATATTTAATTTACAGACAGTTCATTTATAATATTTACGCTGAGTCTTATGCTTACAATTATTGTTTTATTAATTAACAATAATTGAAATAATCTTTTAGTTCATTCTGTGTTGCCTTATTATGAAGGCTGTTTAAGAACTTCTAAAGATTTTATTCTAACTGCGGTTAGCAGAGGCAACATGACGATTGCGAAATGCCTTCATTTGTGTGAGAATCGACGCTATGCATATCTGCAGGTTTTTTGAATAGGATTTTTTAATAAATTTCACGTAAATTATAACATATTACATCACAAAACATAGCAAATTGGGCTAAACTTGCAAAAATTATTTAATCATATTAATTTTTAATACTCACATATTATAATAGATTAACATAATATAAAATTTCGTACCAATCGCATTAATCCACCAATCCATCAATTTCTAAGCTCTTAAGTGTTTATAATAATTTTTCAAATCCATTTCAGTCTGGGGATTACTGCATGTGTCAAAATAGCCTCAGCAGAACTGCGCTTTTGCATGAAAAAGTTGAATGTCCTACTAGTTGTACCGGTGATGCTAAAATGACCTGTGGTGGTGATGGCGTGGCCTCAGTATACTCCAGTATGGATTAAAGTTGCCATCGTCGTTGTCGTCGTCGTTGATGATGTTATTGTTTATGATGATGTAATCGATGGTGTTAAACTTCAAATAGATTAATTTACTATGACAATATAATATAATAAAATATAATATAATATAATATAATATAATATAATATAATATAATATAATATAATATAATATAATATAATATAATATAATATAATATAATATAATATAATATAATATAATATAATATAATATAATATAATATAATATAATATAATATAATATAATATAATATAATATAATATAATATAATATAATATAATATAATATAATATAATATAATATAATATAATATAATATAATATAATATAATCGTTATATTAATAATTATTTATATATTTGTGTAGCGTGCTTTTCTGATGTGATGTCTTTACCGTGTTCAAGTTTCATTGGATGCAAAGATTCGTACGACATGTACGGAGATTGTGATGGTGCCTGCAAACTAGGATATCTTGGCGATCACTGTATTGAAAGAGGTTCTCGATACTGTTACATATTGTTACATATTCTTAATACTGCTAACAATTCTGCATTACTAATTTTTCTTTTTTTTTTAGAAACTTTATTTCTTGCTTTTTCATGGTTCTGTAATTAATAACATTTTGTTTTGAGGCTTAAGATACACGTTTTCAATTATTATATTGAAACAATTGAAAGTAATATTATAGGATATGTTTCCATCCTGTGAGAATATTCAGATTTAAAAAAAAAATTATTTTTACTTTGAACTCAAATATTTATGTGAGTTGTGACTACTAGATGAAATAGCAAGAGATGTGTGCACTAGCAATTATATCATTTTTTTGACATTCAAGTTATATTGCGATTTACGACTTCACATAGATTTTAAAGTAACAGAGATAACCACCGAAGTAAGTACTACATCCACAACGTCACCTTCTACTTCCACCAAACCATTAACATCAACTGCAACCGAGCCACGCACAATTCAAAGCGAGCCAGGCCCAATTTCAAGCGAGCCATTTCCAACTTTTATCAAACCATTTACTTCAACTTCCACTGAATCAATCGGCCACGATACCTGCTTGTCGGTAAATCCTTGCTTTGATCAGCCAAACACAGTTTGCATAGAAATGAAGTTGACTGGAAAGACAAAATGTATTTGTGTGGAAGGATACGAAAGGGATGATGAAAGGAAAGAATGTAAAGGTAAAATTTTCGAAGTCTGCGCGATTTGATTTCGACATTCATTTAAGGCATTCACGATTGTGATTGTTGATTTGAAACTAGAGGCATTAATTTATGAATTAATTTAAATTGATTACTACGGTCTGGAATGATTTTTAGTTTATATCTGATCACTTCACACTCAGACATAGACGAATGCATACATGAAATCTGTGACAATAATGTATCAGATTGCATAAACTTGGATGGTTCCTATGATTGCCAATGCAAGGAGGGATTTATGAAATTTACGAAAGATGTATGCATGAGTAAATATTTTAATTAATTTAAAAGCTTTTGAATTGGGTTACTTAATTTGGAACTTGCAATCCTTTAGGAAATGCTACAAGTGAAGATTTTTACAAAAATGAAGACTACTTGCTACTCCTCATTCCTCTAATAGCTTTGTTAAGCATCATTCTCTACCTTTGGTTGGTTGCTAATTCTGAATTTATTTATAAACATCTAAACATTTCATATTTAACATTTTGCATTTAAATATTTACATCGACATCGATGTATTATTTAAATAGCTCAACCGAGCCCTCTGAATCTGTGAGTACTCCGTCTCGCCAGTCAGGGGTAGGCCAGAGCTCCGTTTGGTGACGATGGTACAACCAATGGAAACTTATGTCATTTAATAAATTACCAGGATTGAATTTTTGATCAACCAAATTTTTCTAAATTATTGGGGTTATTTATTAGATTCTATATTAGATGAAAATAATTTGAAAAAGTAAAGAAGTGTCTGAGATGCCTAAAATAATAACCCATACAAAATTTATACTTGGAGGCCATTTTATTTTGATAAGTCTTTGGTTTTAAGTGAATGTAAATAAACTTTATTATTGCAGGACTCGTTAGACATAGTATTTAAAAGATAATTTAAATTAGTTATCATCACTGAGTTCAAACTTGAAACGATTATATTTCCATCTTCACGCTTCCATCTTCATTAAAAATAAAATTGAATCAAATAAAATTCCGCATTTCAATATAATTTGTTACTGCATATCAGTTACAATACTCTATTTACATAAATATTTATTTATTTACTCTGCAATTCTTTTGACCGTAACAACTCCAAAAACTACCAACAAAATCTGATTTTCACTCAACGATGTAACAAAAATAATTTAAAATAAAAATTATTACAAATTTTACTTAAAATTGTCGTAAGAAAATTTATTAAAATGTTATAACGGACATTTTGAACGTCATATTGCAAGTAGACGCAAACAAATATTTGGATATAAAAACACAATTGGGCTTAATTGGAACTAAGGTTTTCAAATGTTAGTTTATGTAACACTTCGATTTTAGAGACCTACTCGATTGACACGGCATAATGTCAAGTTTCTTCAAGAATTGTTGTCTGATCTGCATACTTTTGAAATTGTTCTCAAGTATTCAACTTATTACATTTATTGGTGATCAATAATTACATTTAATATTAGAGCTCTAAACAATTGATAATTGTTTTAAATAATGACAAACTCAACGATTGTACATTAAATAATTTATAAATTACTTAATGCAATGATATCTTGGCCTTCTGTAAATCCAATGAAATTTACGAAAAACTGCTTTATTACGATCAATCCCCCTCATTCTCCATTCAGAATCAAACCAAATGAACGTGGCACTGAACAAAATGTCTGGTTATTGCGACAACGAACCCAGTTTGAATAAGATATTGGATGGAATTAAAGTTTTGAGGAACTTTGAAAGCTATTCTGAACCATGCTTGAGCGTGTCTTTTGTGTTCGTACAGTTGGGCGGTATGCATGCAGTGCATTATTGTGTTGTTTACGAAGCAAAGGGTCGGCATGTTTTTTTGTTTTTATTTAAATTAAGGTGTTCTTGCAATAATAATTTCAACCTCACTATCTCCTATACAGCAGCATTTTCATTATAATGTTAACGAATATATATTTTGTTATAACGTTTACTTGCTTCAGCTGTTACGGTCGTGACACTCAGTTATAATTTTCCAGGCAACATTGCGGGTAATCTTGATTTCTTTTTGGTCCGCTTAGCTGGTACAGGACCAATCCGGATTTGTTCAGAATATCCGGGCAGAGCTAATTTGCCAAAAAAACTTAAAGGCATGAGGGTCAATTGTGCCAACAGAAACGAAATGTATTCAAAGGTCCTGCTTTATTCCAGAAAAAATGTTGGTTTTGCCATCACGGAAATTGAAGTTCATACTATTGGTATTTTTTTTAAATACCCTTTTTCTTCGTATTAGTTTTTTGCCTCATTTTTGAAATTTTAGGAACACCTTATGAAAAACTTATGATACCTTTGGGATGCTATAGACGATTTGGCTCAACGACTACGAATTCCACCTTGGCATCGTGCATCCTTATGTGCCAGAGGCAAATATTCATTTTTGCAGGAGTAAAGGTCTTAATATTATGAGCTGTCTGCGCATTCTTTTGTGATTCTTTTTTTTTTCTGGATCAGAAATTTTATTTCTATCTATATTACAAAAATAATGTGACCATAAATGTTTATAAATGCTTTTTCATGTATAATGAAAAGTGTTATTGAAGGTATTTTAAAGCATATCACTTAACACTATATCTAACTAAATTGAAAATATCTTATTAAAACCTTCAAATAATCGAAAAGAATTAGTTTGCAATTTAGAATTTTTCAATAGATGAATGAAAATTAATGATAATTTTAATCGCACGTAGAACAATAGCAAATGTGCTTGCTCGAACGAACTAATCAAGGATGACGAAATACCGACTACAAATTGTGATGTGCTATGTCCAGTGGACGGTATACTAAGGCATTGTGGTGGCAAGGATAGCCATTCTGTTTATCTTGGTATTTTCTCCTATACACATATTTCAACAACTAGCTCAGAATATGTTCATGACATACGCATTATTTAGCACTAAAAACCTTAAACTAAGAAGGGGATTTCTCTGAGGAATTCTGTCGAGGCTCATCAGTAGTTTCGTTTTCTATGTACTATACTCACAAACACATACACATATATATATATATATTTATATAAATATATATATATATATAAATATTAAGCACACATGTAAATGCAAGGAAAGATTTTCAAGTCAACAATGGGTTGCCTAGAGAGACAGTGTCCTGTCGCGCAAGAGCCGACAAATAAAACGCCGAACGACACAGGGCAGGGAGTTGGTTCACGAGTTGGTTCGAATCTCTCTTCCAGCATCAGACCCAGTCAGGCAAAGGATTAAATTTCCTCCAAGCAAAGACATGAAAGTGTGGCAAGAATTGGATTGTAATCTCGCAACCGTCCTCAAGAAAGTGATGAAAATAGAAGGCACCATGAAGAGCTTATCCGATTTCATTTATGCTTCCTGCCTAGAGAAGTTCGAGTCTGTCGAAGTCAAGCGCCCCACAAAAACCAAGGAATCCAGGTGGCAGATCGAGCTACGAAGCTTACAGTGCGAGAAATGGAAAAGATCGGGTGAAGCCGAAAAGGCTGGTTTGATGGGGCTGTGGGAGGAGGTCAAAGGAGGAATCAACAACCTCAGTCAAGCAGAAAGGGCGAGACAAAAGAGGTACGAGAGTAGGCGTGCAAGACAAGAATTTTTCAGAGACCCGTATCATTACGGGAAGTTACAACTCGAACCACCAAACTCAGGGACGTCTGGAAGACGTTAGAGATCCACCATTTTCCTAGAACGGTAATTGAAGTATTCTTTGAAACTGTTTCGTGATGCTTTTTTCCACGAGATTGTGTGTTGGACCCCTCTGCAGAGCGGCATAGCTATGGGATGTGCCATTTCCCCATCGCTATTTGTGCTTGCCATCCAAGTCGTACTAAGTGCAGTAGGGGCTAAGATCCCCGAGATGCGCTTGGGCAGAGGGGTGTTTATGTCTTCATTAAAGGTTTTCATGGACGGCACCACCATCTTTCTAAACAGGCAACAGATTGTTCAAAAAGCCTGTGACAAGCTGAATGATCTACTCCAATTGTGCCGCATGGCTCTGAAGCCCAGTATCTCTCTCTATCTTACATGAGCGAGAGTTCGCAGTGACGTGAGCTTCACCGCCGGGGGACAACGCATTCCGACGGTTTCAGAATAGCCAGTAAAGAGCTTAGGGAGGGTTTTCGATGAGTTCTTCCGCTACAAAAACCAGGAGGCAGCCAGTATCAGTAGGATGACCGACGGTCTGAAAGCGAATGCTGAATCGCCGCAACAGGGCAGATTCAAAGTCTGGCTCCTGCAGTTCATTCTGCTACCAAGACTGCTGTGGCCACTGACCATCTACGAAATAGGCTTGCAGTCCGCAGAAACGAAGGGAAGGAAAATAAATCAGTATACAAGGAAATAGTTCGGGTTGCCGCCTTCGTATTCTGTCGGTCGTCCTTTACAGCTAGAGAACACGGTTGAGGCTGACCTTGAGATCCATTGTAGAAGAATACAAAATTAGCAAAACCAAAACCCAATGGTCGCTCAACAACTATAGTGACAGCAGGGTCCCGATGTCATGCCGCAACTCCGCTCAGGAAGAAAATTTAGAGTCCAGGAAGAAATCGAAGAGTCCGAGCCAATCCTAAACTTCGAGGAGAAAAGAGGTCCCGCTGGAGGACAGATTGGATGTAAGCAATGCTATGAAGAACGACCGGTACGAAGAGCTGAAGATGGATTTAGAGGGGAAAGGTTACTGCGCCCTTGTTATGCCAATATAAGTCTACCTAGGCCTTTTTCAGGAAAATAGGCCTTACAAATAGTCAAAATAAGCAGTTCGTCCAGAGAATAGCCTAGTCCGCAGAATCGGCTTCTCAATGGATTTGGACAAAGGTAAGTCTCAGGCACTGCGAGGCAAGTCGTCCCTGCCCACCCCACCAAAACAGGTACTCCAGTTTAAGACTAAGAAAGAGACACCCCGCACGTCATTCACACAAAAGTGAAGTGGCGGTGCGAGTACTAGTTGTTTGTCGGAAGTCGTTGATGTTTGGTTATCGGAAGAGAGAAGCAGTCAGGGACATCCGCTTGATCACCGGATGACGCCTAGCCACCGAGAGTGTCAGGATTCAGGGCCGAAACACTTGTCGAGTGGGGCAATCCTCCGAAGATCTCTGCCAGAATGCTCGAGCAAAAGTTTCAATCAATATATATTATATCTGTCATTGATAATTTAATTTAGCGAAGTAATAATGATTCAATATATTATTAGATTACTTATTATTAATGACTTAAAAATTACCTTGTAGTTGCATCTGTATTGCCTTATTATCAAGGCTGTTTAAGAACTTCTACCGATTTTATTAGAAATTCAATTATCTCAGGCCAAATGACAATTGCAAAATGCCTGCAAATTTGCGAGGAGAAACGCTATGCACTGCTGCAGGTTAAAGCCACTTTTTTGAACATATACGTTATTATTAAAATCTATGTTGCAGAATCTGATTCATTTTTGATAGCAATTTGGAGCTACAATGCATCTAGTAATTTAGCTAAACGTTTCAATATTTTTTAGTTTGGAGATCATTGCATTTGTCAAGATTCCTTGGACGCAAAGTCTGTCTTGTATGAGACAAATGATTGTTCCACAATATGCACAGGAGATACTCGCATGACTTGCGGTGGCATAATGTCGGCATCGGTATACGCTAGTATGGACTTTCACTGTTATTCCTAGAAGATTGTATATACTTTTCTTTTGTTATTGTTCTTAAATTTAAGATTATGTAATAAACATTTACAAAAGCTTGCTCTTATGAGGACGCTTCTTTTCCCTGTTCGAAATTATTTCGTTGTCAAAATAAGTATAACATGTACGGAGACTGTGGTGGCGTCTGCAAACAAGGATACCGTGGTGATCACTGCATTGAAAAAGGTTTTTATTGTTGCCATGCAGTTCAATTTTGAATTTTTAATCTTGAGGTGATCTCAAGTCAAGAGACACTTTTAACTTCCACTTAATCAGTCAGTTACAGTCCTTGCTCGTCAACGAACCCTTGCCTAAAGCAGCCAAATACAATTTGCGAAACGTCGGATGGAATGGAAAATTGTTTGTGTAAGGATGGATACACAAGAGATGATGATAAAGGAGAAGAATGTGAAGGTATTTTTTTATGCTTGCGCGTTTTTGATCTTCATATTTATTTCTTGTGTTTACAAATGAATCACAATGACGAATGCTATCTTTTATTTAGATAATCGATTCCCCCCCCCCACAACAACAAAAAATTTATTTTTAAAAATTCAATTCAAAATATTACGGCTGCTAAAACATATTGTTATTACCCGGGCTTCACAATCCAATCAATGCGAGGTCAAGTTAAATGAAAGTACTCAGTTGACGCAACTGAACTAAGATGGCTGGAAATTATTTATACGTTGAAGATCATATTGTTGGATCCCTGGATCCAGATAATTAAAGAATAATTAAAATTATATTGCTGATTAATTAATTTAGTATGTAATAAACATTTACAAAAGCTTGCTCTTATGAGGACGCTTCTTTTCCCTGTTCGAAATTATTTCGGCAATATAATTTTATAATTAAATAATTAATTGCTATTCAGACTCTTTGGTTATGAATCTAGACAAATAAATTTATCTCGAAAAGCAGAGCGAGAGTAGGAGAAACAGCAGATTCCAAGATTTAGACATTTGAGCATCATGCATCTTCCAAGCCATCTGACAACTTTCAATAAACCTGACCTTCTATAATTTAGTTTGAGGACCCCGGGTTATTACATTGGTGTCAGGAGTGGGATTTAGAGTTAAAGGGTATCCAAGAGTAATTAAGGTAGAGGCTTGATTAGTTGAAAAGTGAAGGATGAAGAAGTACTTGGATGAATTGTACGTGCCTTGATTGACACAAGAATCGAGAGATCGTGGCCTGGATTGGAAAGGCACGAAAGCTGAAATACGGGAGCGACTTGGGGCATGGCTGACAGAGAATGGCCATGACCCAGAGGAATACGAATTCGAGGATCCATTCGATAAAAAAATGGATGAATTTCGTGATCTTATGAAAAAGGCCGGAGATGAGTTGAGGAAGATTATTAGGGGCTATTTGAAAGGCACAGCGGTTCCGCATCATGATGCCTCGTTGGTTTCGGGTGAAAACTCTACTGAGAAGAGTTCTGATGTTCCAAGTACAGTTTTTGGCGGCATTGGGATGGAGTCATTAGAAGACACATCTGACCACAGTGCGTGCGTGTCTCCAGAAACTCTGTGCGTGATGGCAGACTCAGAGGACTTGGAGTCAACAGATCAGGTTGAGTCGCCAGCAGTGCCCAGAGAGCTCACGGAGGTGTTAGTCGAGCAAGTGGAACTTTCGGAGGAGCCCGTGGGTTTGCCGGTGGATCATGTGGAGTTGTTGGTGCAGCCCGAAGAGTTACTTATGAGTCACGTGGAGTTGCCGCTGGAGCGCACGGAGTTGGTATTGGAGCGGATGGAGTCTTCCGAGGAGCCCATGGATTTGCTAGCGGGGCCCTTGAGATCAACTGGACCTGTGGAGTCTTTGGAGGAATCCGAGGATTTATCAGCGGAGCACATGGAATCAGTTAAGTCAGTGGAGCCTGCGGATGTTTCGGCTCCATTGGAGATAACAGAAGGGAGTGCTCGGGATTTCGGGAGTGATGGGAGACTGCCTAGCATGGAAAGTGGAGTAGGCGATCCCGTAAAGTTTGAGATCTGGCGACATGGTGGAGCAGGAGGGCGTACATGGAAGTGGCGACGTTCCGCGACTGGAAGTTGCGGGACACAGAAACAAAAGGGAGGAAACAGAAATCCCAGAAGATGGCAAAGCAAAAGGATCTGGGATTCACAGCCATGAGATTGTTGGAAGATCGGATCGTATTCCTAGAGTAAAAATAAAAATGGGAATAGATGTCTGTTCGGGACGAACAGATTTAAGGAGGGAGCAGTGTTGGATCCCTGGATCCAGATAATTAAAGAATAATTAAAATTATATTGCTGATTAATTAATTTAGTAATTAATTAAATTTAGCGGCAATATAATTTTATAATTAAATAATTAATTAGTATTCATAGTCTTTGGTTATGAACCTCGACAAATAGAGTAATCTCGAAAAGCAGAGCGAGAGTAAGAGATACAGCAGATTCCAAGATTTAGACATTTGAGCATCGTGCATCTTCCAAGCCATCTGACAACTTTCAATAAACCTGACCTTCTATAATTTAGTTTGAGGACCCCGGGTTATTACAATATATACAACTAGCAATAAATACCAAAAAACGAAGCAGTGACAAATAGAAGGGACACTTGACAGCATTATTGATAGTTTGATTTTCTTAATGAAAAATTAGAAGCAGCAATTAATGAAGTAATTCTGAATATATTACCACGTTCTGGAATAGCATAACCTATGATTATATTTGATTGTTGCACGCACACACACAGATATAGACGAATGCGAATATGGACCTTGCGATGTTCGATCATCAATTTGCGCGAACTTAAATGGTTCCTATGAGTGTCGATGCAAGGATGGTTTTATGAAATTTACAAAAGACTTTTGTCTGAGTAAATATTTTGACTAATTGAAAAAAAATACATATTTTTATGTTGGATTTCTTACTTTGAAACTTGGAATTCTTCAGGAAATGCTACAAGTGAAGAAGAATTTCATAAAGTTGAAAACTACTTGCTATTTTTCTTCATTCCTATGATAGCTTTCATGCTCACTATATTGTTCTTCTAGTTGGTTACTTATCTTGAATTAATTTATTAATGTATAATTTTTCTGAATATTGAATTTATTTTGTTATTTAAATTGACTTTTTGAATTAATTTGACTTTAAATTGACTAAATCGACTTTGTACTTAATCAGCGTCAAGGCACCTACGCCCACTGACACTTTAAGCACTGTATCACGCCAGACAGATATGGGCTCAATGAGATTAAAGTGATGACGAAAGTAAAACTAATGTAAACTTGATTCATTTAGTAACCTATAAGAATCGGTTTGTGGTGCATTTTTGTGGTACATTATTTACGATTATTCCCATTATATATTAGATGGAAATACTTTTTAAAAAAATATAGTTTAAAAAAAATCCTCTGGACCATTTTATTTTGAAAATTTATTTTTAGTTTTAAATGGATGGAAATAATACTTTATTATTGCGAGACTTCTGATACGTGACTTAAAACATAATTGAAGTTAATAACCATCACTTCTTTTTTCTTTAAAGTTTAAAATTTTTAAAAAATAATAAGGCGTTTGTATAATGGCTCGTTATCACAACAGAAAACTGAGCTAAAATAAATTGTTGGACGACATTAAAACTTTGACTTATCTTTCGAAAGATACACGGGGCTGATGACATTTATGAAATAGAGAGGAGTTGGAGTTATTCTCGTATTGTTTATAGTTGGAATAATCGCGAAAGATTGTAGTTGTACCAAAAAAAAAACAAATCTAATAAGTTAATAAATGAAATGAGTTTCCATTCTTTGTACTTTCGTCATGCCTACCTTAGGATCGTCTCCGTCCGACGTGAAACAGAACTCATAGATTCGATATTTATGGCTGCGTTGGGGCTAAATAATAATTTGAGGTTAAATAAATGTTAATTAAAATAACCACAATGATAATTATAGAATAATTCCAGATAAATAACCAACTAAAAGTAAAGAATAGTGATCGTCCTAGCTATCAGAGGAATGAGGAAAAACAGTAGTCTTCAACTTCATATAACTTTTCCTCTTCTGTATCATTACCTATAGAATTTCATGTTAAGAAAACGACATGAAAAATTAATAAGTGAAGATCTAATTTAAAAAAAAAACAACAAATCACTCAGACAAACCTATTTCGTAAATTTCATAAATCCATCCTTGCATTGGCACTCATAGAAACCATTGGTATCAATTGCGTTATTACAGGTAAATAAACATGCCCATAATTAAATATGCATTATTACAAGTAAATAAACATGCCGATAAATAAAATACAGACACGACAATCTCAAGTAATTAAGTAGTAATATACCAAGATAGGCAAACGTGCATAATAGTAATAGTGATTGTTCATATAATGGTTACCAGTACAAATATAGTCAGAAAACGCGTAGTGGACCACAGAACTAATAATAATAATTATAATGTTAACATCAATGGCCACGTGATACACACAATGTAATAGGAAAGAGGTGTTACGAGATGATAGGGGGTGACGGTTAGGGCTGGGATTGCCCTATATATGGCCATATATATGCGCAAATCCTTTTAAAATAATTATAGTATATTATTCATTCTTTTAATTTCTTAATGTCAGACGAACATCCAAGGTTCTAACGTCCTTCCGTCAAAGTTCAAACCTTGCTATCTCAGATGTTCCGGCGATAAACACTATATCTGTGGGGGTAACAGGAATATTACCGTCTTTCTCAGCAAGGACATTTTTTATTTATTTATTGTTCTAATATTCACGACCAATTGTCAAAATAATGTCCATGTTGAGACAAATCTTTGGAAGGACGTTGCCACGTTTAGTTTCTTACAAAATATAATAACCAAAATAATTTTCTTGTAATGCCAGCGTGCAAGGTCCATAGAACATATAAAACCTGTTCAGAATTTTTCAATTGCGATGGCAATTATAACATTTACGGAGTTTGTGGATGTGAATGTAAACAAGGATTTGTGGGCCCGCATTGCCTCGAACGAGGTATTAGATGTTTGGTAATATAAATACGTTTAGAACGTCACGTTGAAAATAAACACATAAATATGAATGAAGTAAACAAATTTACACGGCAAAGATTTAAATAGATTCAACGGTTCAAAGCAATAAGTTGTGATTGATGTAATATCAATCAATAAAGTACTTAGAAAGACTCCATAAATTCTAGTTCAGCCGAAAGAGACGAAATAATGTCAGCTTTCAATAAGAGTTGGGGTTTCATCAGCGTACTACTTCAGATGTTTTCAAGTATTCATTTCAGTGTCACCAACATGACTTAGAAATATATTAAAAAATGTTTATAAGATAGTCAACAAAATGTAATTTAATTTAATTTATCATAAGACAAAGTAGTGACTTGCATGGAATATGATTAACAAAATTACGCAAATCGCTTATTATTAAGCAAAATAACTATTAATAATGATATAGAAATTTATTATAATAACTTGATTTGCAACAACGCATACAATAACTGCATTATGGAAATGTGACCCTAAAAATCCAACACTTGAAGGAAAATATTATTATGTAATTTAAAAACTTTGAGAACAAGTACAAGTAATTAATTCAACAACAACAACGATTCCATTCCAGGAGGATGTGCAATCAACGTGGCGTTGAACAAACAATCTTCATATTGTAACAAACCATCGACATTGAATAAAATGTCGGATGGCATCAAAACTCTGACCAATTTCGAAAGATACACGGAACCATGCCTGACGACTTCGTATGTTAAGATCAACTTGGATGGGACTTATGCTGTGCATTACATTATCGTTTTCGAGGGGGAAGGTTAGTACAAAACAATTTCAATTGCTTATTACAGCTGTTTTGAAATTTCAGTAACCAAACTACTAATAAAGAAACGATAATTAAACCAATAAAGTATATAATAACAAATAAACACGATCGTACTTATATTATCGTACTATATTTGATAATTTCATTTTCACAACTAGTATATAGGTTTATAATCGATTACAAATTGCATGCAATTGTGTTTACGACATTTTACAATTACGAACGAATTGGTTAATCGAACAATGCAACAATATTGTAGGTAATGATGCGGGCCAACTTGACTTTTTTTCGGCTCGTTTATCGGAAACGATATGTTCGGAATATCCTGGTAGAGCCAATCTGGCAGACAAAAGTAAAGGCCTGAGAGTTAATTGTGCCAACAGAAAAGATGTGTATTCAGATGTCGGGATTCATTCTCAATTAAATATTGGCTTCACTATCATAGAGATTGAAGTTCACATGCTCGGTATTAATTTTAAATATTTGCATTTTTGTCAAATTCTCATTATTTGTTCTATTAATTTTTGGATTTATTCATTGGGATTTTAACTCTAGGTCTAACTTTGAGAAATAATTTAATACCACTTGGATGTTTTGGTAGCTTTGGTACCAACAAATATTTTTTCGGACTGGAAGAGTGCTCAATTTTCTGTGCCAGGAAACAATTTGTTTTTGCTGGAATCAAGGTTATTCTTAGAGTGACTTGTTATATTTACATACTTTAATATGAATTTATATATCGTTTAAAAGGGCTTTTGCACGAATTGAGCTAAAACAAATTGTTGCATTTATTGAAAATCGTGATCGGACAAAACTAAGCTTAAAAGATTTAAATTAATTTTATAGGACATTTCTAGCAATAACATTAATTTAAAAAAACAAAATTATATCAGATTACTACATATATTAACGGAAATAATATATATTAATCGCTTGTAGGATAATGAAATTTGTGTCTGCTCCAATGAACTAAATAGAGATGATGAAATATCATTTAAATATTGTGATGTACCATGTTCAGGAGAGGATTGCGATGGCATTGAAATTTATTCCGTATTCCTAAGTAAATATGGCAACTATTTGATAAAATAATAAACAAAACACTTCGAAAAATCATGCAATAATTGACGAATTGCATGAGGTGATGGAATATTAAGCTTTTTGTATTCGGAACTATGTTGGAACCTGGTAATAAATGTTACAAAAAATTATTTTTGCCTCTCACGCTGTAAGACAGAGGGAAATGTAAATATTCTTAAATATCAGTTTAACGATCAAAACTAAACGATTTACATCATTTTATAGTTTTCAAATACTGATTAAAATATTTGTACTTTACACTTACATTTATTGCGTTTGTAAAAGTTTTATTACTTAACAATAATGACTTTAAATAATCTTTTAGTTGCATCTGTGTTGCCTTATTATGAAGGCTGTTTAAGAACTTCTAAAGATTTTATTCTAAATGCAATTAGCAGAGGCAACATGACGATTGCGAAATGCCTTCGTTTGTGTGAGAATCGACGCTATGCATATCTGCAGGTTTAAATTATTTTTTAAAGGTTTTTAATAATTTAATATATTCAAAGACAATATAGTCCATGGCACAGCAAATGAAATAGCTATTTGGGCCAAACTTAAGCACTTATACCAAAATACCACTGAAATCCCCATCATTTCAACAATAATTATAACAATAGTTCGGTTCGTTAGAGTGGCATATGTCCGGTAGACTTCAAGGCCACTGAGTGGGGTGAAGGTGACTTTCCCTGAAGAGGAAGGTCTTCAGGGCGGAGTGGAAGCCGGCTGGGTCCGAGGTCGTCACTGCGGGATCTAATCTGTTCGAGGTCCTCGGGCCGTGTGGGCAGAAGAGGGAGCCTCTAGATGTGGACCTAAGGCCGCTTCTGCCCTGGAGGTTCTTGCTTCGGGTGATTGGCTTGTAGGACGGTGAGCAGCCCAGGAGAGATTTAAAAACCACCGCGTCGATGCGCTGGTGAATGCGTAGAGGAGCGGCGATACATGGTCGTACTTCCTCTTGTTGAAAATGAGCTTGGCTGCCGTGTTGCAAGCGTAGCATTTCCGTAATCAATCCCGGAGAGAATCAGGGCTGTGATGATGCTCTTCCCTCGAAGGAGAGAGGAGAGGTAATGCTGAAAATCTTCCTGGGGACGCAAAGCGAGAACGTGAGATATTGTTGATATGCATGCTCATGGAGCAGTCTGAGTCCAGCCAGATCCCCAGGTTGCGGAAGGAAAGTACATGGTAGATTACATCAGAGGGATGACCGGGCTGAAAGGAAGTAACGAGGTACATCTGGGCGAGGAAGTCCACATCACCTCGGTTTTGCTGCTGTTCAGTTGCAGACCGATGCTGATGGCCTTCACACATCGAGACATCCTGGAAGAGAGGGCCTCGGTATGGTCGGGTATGCAGTAACCGTAGACCGTAGGGTGTCGTCGGCATACATGTGACAGTGGAGTTCTGCGAAGCAGAAATATCTTTCAAGTCGTTGGAGGAGTATGTCGTGATCAACAGTGTCGAAGGCGGCCGAAAGGTCGAGGAGGGCAAGCAGCGACAATTCGCCGACCCCCGCGGCGCGGAGGAGATCCGAAGAGAGGAGGAGAACGGCGGTTGTGGTGAAGTGATGTTGACGGTAGGCTGACTGATGCGCAGGGTGGAGTCTATGGTGGTCCGGGTGGTCCATGACCCTGCGGAGCACGAGGCGCTCTAGGATTTTTAAAAGATGGAGAGGTTGGAGATGAGCCGGTAGGAACTGACATCTTCAGGACCGAGGCTTTATATATAAATCTTTAGATGGATAAAACAATAAAATGTAATTACATAAAATAAAATTATAAATTACCTGCCAAATAAGCCTCGGGTCATCAATTCGGTAGGAATCAAATCAAACATTGAACTGAAACGCTTTAATCAAATTTTCCTGGCTTTACTTCAGTTTTTTTTTTACATTTATCCATTTATCCACTTAAGTCTGGAGATCTTTGCATTTGTGAAGATACCTTGAACAAAAGTACGCTGGATAAAAGAGACTGTCCAACCAGTTGCACTGGGGATGCTAAAATGACCTGTGGTGGTGATGACGTGGCCTCAGTATACGCTAGTATGTATAGTAATTATCATCGTCGTAGTTACTGCTGCCGTTATTGTTGATGATGTTTATGATGTTAAATTTCAACTAGTTTAATTCCTTTACGCAACAGCCTGCTTATCTGAGAAGATGTCTTTGCCATGTTCGAAACTCTTTAACTGCAAAGAATCGTATGACATGTACGGAGATTGTGAAGGTGGCTGCGGTCCAGGATACCATGGTGAACAATGCCTTGAAAGGGGTTCTTATAATTGTTATAAAATTTTATTCCGAATTTCCAATCTCTCAAAAACGTCATTTTATGCGAGGTATGAAATAATTCTAACAGATGAAAGGCTAGACAAAATATACTTTGTAGAAAATGTGGTCAACTTGAGAACAAAAACTGACAGTTTTGATTTGAACCAAATTATAAAGTTTAATTATAAACTTTGACAGTTTTAATTTGAACCAAATTATAAAATTTAATTTTTTTTTATAAATTATCGATTGTATGGCTAATGAATTATAATATTCAATAGCAAATTTATCCAATCATTTAGTTTATGAAAGTACGAGTACCTCCACTATCCATCCTTATGCCTGCTCGTCGATAAATAGGTGCCTTGATCAGCCAAATACAGTTTGCATATTGCTGAAGGGACGAGAATTATGTGAGTGCACGGATGGATACTCAAAGGGTGATGATGGAGAAGAGGAATGTAAAGGTACGTAACATCGCGATTACTTGATTTCATGTATCACTTCATTTCATGTTTCATTTGTTAGTTTTGATTTGCACATAAATTTGGTTAGTATTGATGGCTTGTAAGACATGTATTACCAGGACGTTTTCAATCAATAGAAATTGGTCATATGAACTCGTTTAATAAAGTCAACAAATAAATAGAATTGAGAAGCTCTTTTGCAAAAAGAAATATCCAAAATGAGAATAAGAATAAATTCGTGCGACATTTCAATTTAATAAGTTAAATGGATCACATTACATGACTGTAGAGCAAGTGCCTCAGTATTCTCAGGAAACTACATGGCACTTAAATATCGGCTGATTATTATTGCGATCTTTTGCAATAAGAAATAGCCAAAATGATAATTAGACGTTGAAAATTCCAGTGATATTTTACCTTAATAAGTTAAATAGATCACTTATATGACTGCAGAGCATTTCTTAGACACTTTACAATATACAGACATTGACGAGTGCCGTTTCCATCCGTGCGACATTACAGCATCACACTGCATCAACTTGAATGGTTCTTATTGGTGCGAGTGCAAGTCCGGATTTATCCAATTCACGGAATACGTTTGTCTGAGTAATTTTTTGCTTTCCACATTCAGAAATTTTTTTATACATTTTCATGTGGTTTGTTAACTTGGAATTCTCCAGGAAATGATTCAGGTTATGAAGAAGGATTGCTCGAATCGAGAGGATTTTTGTTTTTCGTGATTCCTACGTTAGCCTTGTTGTTAACAGTTTTTTACTTGATGTAAGTTACAAATTTCAAATTTATTTATTCAAATCAATAAACAAAAAAAGTAAAGAGACTGTAATTAAATTTATAAATTAAATATATTTATTTTTCAACAGATCGAAGATACCTCACAGAACTGAGTCACAAACTATTTCTTCGTATTCAACGCATACTGCAAGAACTAGTGGCTGGTCTCGATGACTGATGGAACCGATGGAAATAAAAGATTTCAAGGGAAACATTTAATTTAATTAATATTTTACAAATTTTTATTTTAAAATGTAATTATTTTTTATTCAACATGCATACTTTATTTTAGGAAAGTTAAGCTACAATGGCTGGTATTGATCAAAACATTTTGATATTATTGAGTACTATAATTTTTGAATTACTATAATAAAATTATAATAAAATTTTTGGTCAGTTTATAAACGAGATTCAAACAAAATAATTCAAATTTAATAATTTCTCATTCTAGTATAAAAGGTTATGAAATTCTAATAACGTACTTCTACAGAAACAATTAAAAGCCGTAACAACTTCATCTAACGAAACACCGCATCTCTATTCAGATAACAAAGTGTTATTAAGTTCTAATATTTTTTTAAAAATTTCATTTGTAATGATTTTGCCAAGACAATTTTAAAACAATAAACGACATTTGATTTTTATCCATATTTATTTCCTATGGTTTTGGAATAATTAAAAACGAAATATTATCACAATTCATAACTTATGAATAGCGAAAATCTTTTAAATGAATTTATATAAAAGGATACTGCATGAAATATTCAAACGGTCATAGCCCATAGACTTTTAGGACGTCACATTGTAAATAGACACAAACAAGATGTTTTCAAACGTTAATTTCTGTAATAGTTAATTTATAGACAGCCAGTTAACTGTTTTGAACTCGTGCCTTTCTGTCCTAGAGGACAAAATGTCAAGTTTGTTCAAGAATTGTGCTTTGATCTGCACACTTTTGAAATTGTTCTCAAGTATTCAACTCTTTACATTTATTGCTTTTAATAAAAATTGGCATTTATTGCAATTTAATATTAAAGATAAAAACAATTGAAGTTATTGTAAATAATAATCTCCATGAATTCATTCACAGGTACAAGCCTATTAATAAGTAATTTATGAATTAGTATAACAAAGACGTGGGTGGCGTGCAGTGAATCCAAAACCCAAAAAATCACAATTTGTCATATTATATATGCATTCCCTTTTCAGAATCGTATGAAACCAACGTGGCACTGAACCAAAAGTCTGGTTATTGCGATGAGAATTTCCAAACTAATAATATGTTTGATGGCATTAAAGATTTGGACAATTTTGAAAGATACACATCACCATGTTCAACCATATCTCATTTGAATATACACTTGGGCACAATGCACGCAGTACATTACATTGTTGTCTATGAAGGAGAGGGTAGGCACAGTGCATGCTTGTAATTATATATTTCATTTTTATTATTTCGACTAATTATTATAATTTCTGGGCTCCAGAAACGATAATTTAAGCATAGAAACCTTATGTTATCTTATGGGAAGTCGTGATTTTTCGTTTGCTGTCTTTCTTGTGTAACCTGTGCAGCGTCTACCTTAGCGTCCAGCATAAATGAATATATTGTAATAACCCGGGGTTCTCAAACTAATTATAGAAGGTGAGGTTTATTGAAAGTTGTCAGATGGCTTGGAAGATGCACGATGCTTCAAATGTCTAAGTCTTGAAATCTGCTGTTCTCTAATTCTCGCTCTCTTTCCGAGATAAATCCATTTGTCAAGGTACATAACCAAAGAGTCTGAATAGCACCAATTAATTCTCAAATTATATTGCCACTAAATTTAATTAATTATTAAATTAATTAATCGGCAATATAATTTTAATTATCCGTGAGCTCGGGCCCTGCTGACGACTCGACCTGATCTGATAACTCTATGGGCGCCAACGTCGAGTTCTCTAAGTCTGCCATCACGCACAGAGTTTCTGGAGACACGCACGCACTGTGGTTGGATGTGCCTTCTAATGACTCCATCCCAATGCTGCCAGAAACGGTACTTGGAACATCAGAACTCTTCTCAGTAGAGTTTAAGAGGCATCCTGACGCGGAATCGCTGTGTTTTCCAAATCGCCTAATAGTCCATATATTTGACTATTTTGTACTTGTTTAAGCTAGTCATGGTTCATTTGTAAATTCTGATATCCAATAATAATTTTCCAGGAAACGATGACGGCCAACTTGATTTCTTTTTGGCGCGCTTTGATGCTGCCAGAAACCCCATTTGTTCAAAATATCCAGGTAGAGGTAACTTGCCAGACAAAAGTCGAGGCATGAGGGTCAATTGTGCTAATAGAAAAGAAATGTATTCAAAGATCAAAATTTTTTCAAAAAAAAATATTGGTTTCACCATCACTGAAATTGAAGTTCATACTCTTGGTATTTGTATTTTTAAATATATGTTTCTTCATAATAATTTTTAATTCCCCCATTTTCGTATTTCTAGGTACTCCGTCGGAAGGAATTATGATACCTTTTGGGTGCTTCAGTCGTTTTGGCTCCACGTCTTTGATTTATAACGACGTTATATCATGCACGAATATGTGCGCGAATCAAAAATTCATATTGGCAGGAGTAAAGGTTACAATATAATATAGCAATATATACGATATATATATAATAGAGAAATATAACCATATAATCATTCCGCGTGTGCTTTCTAGATATTACTTTCACTTTTATATGAATTAAAAATAATATGACTATAAATGTTTATAAATACATTATATTTCATATAACGGTAAGTGTCTTTAAAGTATTTTAGGACTTAGCGGTGAAAATTTTCAAAGTATTAATATATGCTGATGATATTGTTATTTATACATTAGTGAAAAACATAAATAGTCTTATTACTTTATTCAATAATGAATTAACTTTTTTGAAAAATTGGTTTGCGAGTAATTGCTTATCTATCAATGTTTATAAATCAAATTTTATGGTTTTTCACTCTTCCAGAAAGGTCATTGCATGTAACTCCTCTCTCTACATAGATAAGTTTTCCCTAAATAGAGTCACAAGTATTAGATATTTAGGGATCACAATAGATGAACACCTTTCTTGGCTAAACCATATATCTTATTTACAAAATCGCAAAATCCAGAAATATTGGAATAATATCAAGGATACGGCCTTTTATCAACACAAAAATAGCACTTTCATTATATTTTTCACTCGTCTATCCCTAACTAACTTACTGTAATATCATATGGGCTTCTACTTACAAGACACACTTACATCAGTTATCATTATTACAAAAACGGATTGTGCGTGTCATTTTTCTGCTGCCGCCTCTGTCTTCAACTGTTTCTGCTTTTACAAACAATAACCTACTAAATGTAACGCAAATTCATGACTTACAAACTGCCCTTTTTATGTTTGCTTATAACTTCAATTCTATTCCTAAAATATTTTCAGATTTTTTCACAACAAGCAATAATTACAACAATCCTTCTCATTTCTTACGCAATACTCATGAATACAGTCCTACCTTTGCCAAATCTACTTTAAAATTATTTTCCATACAGTGTTACGGTCCCAGATTATATACCTCTATACCACATTCAATTAGGGAGTTAAGTTGTTTACATTCATGTTCTTTTGAATTATTGTTTTTATTGTTTAAGAAATTGTATAAATCTCATCTAGTGAGAGCTGTTTGAGTTTACATGGTTGTATTTATATATGTTATGATTTCCAGGGCCAGTCTGTTTAGCGGAAGCGTTCGCTTCCTTAAGACTGACCCTATGAGTTTATTTTGTATTTTAAGTTTCATTTGTTTCGTTTGTGTACATAACTGTTTGTTCAATAAACTCATAAACTCAAAAAAAAAAAAAAAATAGATAAATAAAAAACCTTCGAATAATTAAATAAAATTATTTTTAATATACAAATTGTAATTTTTCAATATAATAATGAAAGTATTAATTGCACTTAGGGCAATAGCGAATGCGTTTGCTCTAACAATCTACATCAAGCTGATAATATACCGATTTCAAATTGCGATATGCCATGTCTAGATGTAGAACAAAAGCAATGCGGTGGCAAGGATAGCTATTCTGCTTATTTGAGTAAGTATGATATTTGAAATTAAATAAATGATGGTGCACAGTGTTTATATAGATTACACACATAACATTATATTTGTGATGAGTATAATACGTCTGTCATGGACTTAGTTACAACCATTTCCTGATAATTTAAGTTGGTCAAGTGATAATTAATCAAGAAAATGGTTTATTGCTCGACAATAATGACTTAATTAATTACCTTTAGTTACATCTGTGCTGCCTTATTATTGTGGCTGCCTAAGAACTTCCGAAGATTTAATTGAAAGATCGATCAGCTATGGTCTCATGACGATTGCAAAATGTCTGAAATTTTGTGACATGAAACGCTATGCAATGTTACAGGTTATAGCCACTTTTGTTTTGAACATATACGTTATTTTTTAATTTATTAAAATCTATGTCATGTGGTTGCTAGAAATATGTATAATAAATTGAAACTACAATCTATCAAGGACATTTTATATATTTTTAGTCTGGGGATCATTGCATTTGCCAAGATTCCATAGATATTGGGAGTCTCTCGTATGAATCAAATGATTGTTCCATAACATGTACCGGAGATGATACCATGACTTGTGGTGGTGTAGCAGCGGCCTCGGTATTTGCAAGTACGGACGTGTATTTTAACTATTATTTTTTATTTTTGCTAATATTGTTAAATGAAAATTGATACAATCAACCTTTATAAAAGCTTGCTCGAATGAAAAAGTTGCTTTGTCTTGCTCGAGCTTGTTTAAATGCTTGTATGCGTACGACATGTACGGAGATTGCGGTGGAGTCTGCGAACCAGGATACCGTGGTGACCACTGCCTTGAAAGGGGTTTTTATTTTTGTCATGTAGTTCTGCATTTAAAATTTCAGTAATGTTTTAGTTAAGTTTAGTATATTCTTGAAAAGAGTTCATGTATTTATACAATTCCGTTATTAAATACATTTTCCTAGGCTTACGACGGACCATTTCAGTTATTTAATTATTGTCTGTTGAAAGGTATGATACAGGAAAAAATATCCTCTTTCAAAAAAATATATAATTTTTCTTTTCTTTACTTTGCATTTAATTGCGCAAGAAGTGAAAAATATGGTTTTATTAGAAATTATTCTGTAACACATTCAAATCCCATGATTATGCTACCCGTCGGGACCGAGCAAAAGTGGCATTGTAGTGAGAGTGGCATAGTAACGAGGGTTTGTAAAAACGGCCTGACATTATCAAATAAAAACGACTTTATTGTAAAAATGGCTTTATTTTCTCAAGTTACCCATCAGCTCATCTAAAGCTCTCAAAATCGTTGGCTGCTGCATCTTCTTTCGGAGGATCTCGTCTAGCGCATCGCACGCTTCACACCGGACTTGCGAATCCACCGTTCCAGCTTCGCCTTGCACTGTCTTGAACGAGATGACGTGGCGCTTCTTGAAATTGCCCGTCACGAGGTCCGGGATTTACATCTCGGCCAGTTTCGTAGCCTTCACCTTGATCAGATTGCCACTCATAGGTAGATTCTGTCCTCTTGCTTGCTTCAGCCACGTGAGCATTCCCTCATCGAGCTTCGGATAATGAGCCTGCCTCAGCTTTATGTGCTTCGATGGAACCTCAGCTTTGATTGCAGCCTCGATTTCATTTTTCTTAGTAAGAATGCCTTTCACAGTGGCTCTCTTAACTTCGACACACACCAGTCCAACTCTCAGTAATCTTCACTCCGACTCACACCAATCTTCACTCAAACTCGCAATTTTTACATAAAATCCTCGACATTCACTCTCATTCCTATTTATAATCCCATTCAACTTTGCCCAATCAGCTTCGATCAATCAAATTCCATGGAATGTTCCATCATCTTCCTTAATCATCCCTCACCAATAAGTCCTGTTAAAGTATTAACATGATCAAGTTTTAAAAATACAAGATAATGTCTCTTAATTACTTAATTAATTCACAAATCATTTAGTTCACGATGCAAAGCTTACTACCACCACCACAACTACTACAACCACCAAGCCGTCTCCAACGTCCATTGTCGGTCCCTGCTTCCCAGTAAATCCTTGCATCGATCAGCCAAGAACAGTTTGCGTCGAAATAAAGTCGACAGGAAAGACGAGGTGTCCGTGTAAAGATGGATATTCAAGGGGTGATTATGACGACTATGATGAGCGAAAAGAATGTACAGGTATTTTGCCATGCGTGCCAAATTGCGATTTGATTTTGACATTTTTTTCCTGTATTCACAAATTTTGTCTTATATATAGATTATTGATCCAGAAAAATTAATTTTAATAAATTCACTTCAACTAGTGTGGCTGCTAAAACGTAAGTATGTGAAAATATTTATAACACTTAAGACATATCTAACACGGGTCCGAAAAGTAAAAAGAAAAATCAAAGCATTAGTATTACCTGTTGATAATTTGATTTTTAAAATCTAATATTAGGGGAATTAATTAGGATTTAAAGCCACGAACCGGAATAACATAACTAGCTTTACATTTGATTACACAGACATAGACGAATGTTTGTATGAACCTTGCGATAGGAGATCATCAGACTGTAAAAACTTGGACGGTTCCTATGAGTGTCAATGCAAGGATGGATTTATGCAACTTCGGGAAGACATTTGCCTGAGTAATTTTGTAACGATCGATTTAAATTTAACGAATTTTCATGTCGAGCTAACTAATTTGAAATTCTCCAGGTAATAGTACCAGTGAAGATTATCGTGAGGGCGACGACTTCTATATTTTCTTCATTCCTCTGATAGCTTTACTGATCACTTTTCTATTCTTTTGGTCGGTTACCAAGCTTGACTTTATTTATGAATGTCTAAACGTTACATTTTGATTATTAAAATCTCTTAATTACTTAATATTTAAATAGTTCGCAGGCGCCCCCTAATACTGAATCTACCGCGTCGCGCGGGACACGTGCAAGCCAGAGGTCCGTATTGTGATCAACTTGCAAACAATGCGATGCTTATTTCGTTTATTATTTTCCTGGAATTATTTTATGAGGCAGTTATATTTTTCCACATTATTCCCACTACATATGAGATGAGAATAATTTGAAAAAGAAAATTACAAAAAAAAATGCCCGAGATGATTAAAAGTTTCGTCTAATACGCCATTTTAACACTTGAATACCAGATTTTTTCAACAGGTTTTAGCAAGTTTTAGTTTAGTTTCAGTTGATTAGAAATAAACCTCTACTAAAATACCGGCGATTCATATTATTAAACAAATAATTGAACTTAATTGTCATCACTAGCTTTCTTTAAAAAAGATATTGCCTTTTAAAAATTAGTGCTAGATTCTGGTAAATATTTAGACCATTAATGTCATTAACACTCTAATCTAGTCTCTAGTCTAATCAGTTAAGAAAATATATTAAAAGATCCATCAAAAGGGCCAATTATTGAAGCAAGAATTATATTTATTCACCTTTAGACTCATTAACTTTCAGATATTCCAAGCATTCTTTGCTTGCATTTACAATGCTAGATATAATATTGCTACATGCCTTTTTGTTTTAGCCTATAACCTCCATATTAGTTAGCATATCTAACTGCTTACCAATCGATGAATTCTCGACCCTACTATAGAATCTCATAAGAGTATCTTTTAAAGGAGAAAACATGCATATAAGGATCTGAATGAATGAGGAATTGTATTTTAACCACATGAGGAAAAGTACACCAAATCGGTCAGTTCTTGAATAAAACTTCTATGTAAAACAGAATCTGATTTCCTAGCGTTTTTTTTTATATTCCGCCTTCGTGCTGTCCTTACCACATGAGTGTAGTGCCTAGGATTTATAATTTTAATTACATATTAATGAACGTGCGTCATGGAAAAATTTAATCTTTTTTAATTTAGAATATTTGTTCAGACAAGCAAATTCGATTTAATTTTAATTTCGTATTATTTGTAGAAAAGAAATAAGAAAAATGTTCATAAAATAACGAAAAAAAAACTAGGCGAACGAATATAAATGGTGCAGCTATTCTAAATAAGAATTTTAAAATAAAGACCCTAATCATGTTAAAACATTGACATCATAACATAGAAAGTCATAATGAAAATAAACACATGGATATAAATAAAGTAACCGAATTCATACGTAAATCAATTGTTAGCTTCTACAGTTTTAAGCAAAAATGAGCAATTGATTCACTAAACACTGTAGTAAAATATGAATTCATAAATTCTAGTCCAGCCGAAAGAGATGACATAATGTCAGGTTTCTGTAAAAGTTGGGGTTTCGTCAGCGTACTACTGCACATATTTTCAAGTACTCAGCTTTTTAGACTTGTCGTTTTGACTTGAAGACATAATATTTTATTATTTATTGTTTCAAGAAAAATAATCGATTTGATTTATCATTTGATGCAGTACTAATTACTCGCATCAACAAAAGTCATTCGCCAAAAAGGGATTTGCAAATAGATTATTCGAAAATAATCAATAATGTAGGACTATAATTGGGTTAAAATAAAGTTAATAATAGCAACAACGCTATTAGCAATAATCATATCCATTTAAATTAACATAGATCCAATATTATAATGCAGTGTGATATGATTACAATACACATTTAGTTAAAGAATCTAACCTAAAAGTCAAAGATTTAAGGAAAAATCTCAAGCAAATCTCAACAAATATTCAATATTTTAAGAACAACTAACAATAATTCAACAACAACAACAACAACAACACCTCAACAACAAGGCTTTCATTTCAGGGGGTTGTGCAATCAATGTGGCACTGCATAAGGTAGCCTATTATTGCAACGACCCAGTGCCCCAGTATAAGTTGTTAGATGGAATCAAAATTTTGACCAATTTCGAACGAATGACGGAGCCATGCGAGACGGTGTCATTTGTGAAAATAAACTTGGATTGGAGATATTCTGTGCATTACATAATCGTCTTCGAGGGGGAAGGTTGGTACAAGGCACTTCTGAAGTGTTTTTAAACACTACATTATTGTTGAGCCAAAAATTGATAAAAAAAAAAGCACTGTCTAACAACCCGAGCATTCGTAGAGGCGATACGTGGTGATTGCGGCCAGGTTTTAAACGAACCAATTACGACTTTCAATAATTTTAGCCGAGGACTAAAATTACACTAAAATTGTTGGAATGTCGCTAATTGTTATTCACTTTTCAGGCATTTATATTGCCATTACAAATATGTTACTTAATCGATTATAAATTGTTATTCCATTGTTTTTGCGATATTTTTTCCATTACAAACGTATTGGTTAATCGGACAAAGAAATAATATTGTAGGTAATGATGCGGGCCAACTTGACTTTTTTTCGGCTCGTTTATCGGACAAGATATGTTCAGAATACCCTGGTAGAGCCAATCTGGCAGACAAAAGTAAAGGCATGAGAGTTAATTGTGCCAACAGAAAAGATGCGTATTCAAATGTCGGGATATATTCTCTTAAAAATATTGGCTTCACTATCACAGAGATTGAAGTTCACATACTCGGTATTAATTTGAAATATTTGCTTTTTTATTCTCTTCTTTTTATTTATGAACAATTTTCTGTCTTATTTAATTGAATTTTAACTCCAGGACAAAATACGATACAAACGCTAATACCAATCGGCTGCTTTTCTAGATTTGGCATCCAAGGATTTGATTTTGAACTGACAGCATGCATATCTTTCTGTAAACGTGAACAATTTGCTTTGATTGGGATGAAAGTTAGTCTTAGTCTTTATTTGTCCTATTTACATATCCTATGTAAATGATTTTATAGGCCTTCAAAAGTGGATTAGATGGTAGTTCAAGCATATTTCTGTGTTTATGGACGTCTTAAAAAATGGTGAATGGATGACACATAAAATAAACGAACGTAGTCAATTTCTTCAGAATTTTCTACCAATAGCTGTAATTATAAAATTGGAATTATATTAGACTAATAGTAATATTAATACAATGTTAAATAATAATCGCTTGTAGAATAATGAATTTTGTCGATGTTCGAATGAGCTCGATAGAGGTTTTGAATTGCCACTTACAAATTGTGATGTACCATGTTCAGCAGGGGATCTACATGAACGATGCGGTGGCATTAGAGAATATTCCGTTTTTCTAAGTAAATTTGGCAGCTATTTGATTAAATAATAAACAAAATACTTTAAAAATCATGTCAAAATTGACGAATTTCATGAGATGATGGAATACTGGGTTTTTGTCACTCGGTATCATCTTGCTTCCTGGTAATAAATGTTAGATAAAATTTTTGAAACCAATAAGCGAAGGGAAATGTCCTTAAATATCAAATTAAAAACCAAAACTAAATGATTAATTTATAGATTATGTTTTCATATACTGATAAATAAATATTTAATTTACAGACAGTTCATTTATAATATTTACGCTGAGTCTTATGCTTACAATTATTGTTTTATTACTTAACAATAATTGAAATAATCTTTTAGTTCATTCTGTGTTGCCTTATTATGAAGGCTGTTTAAGAACTACTAAAGATTTTATTCTAACTGCGGTTAGCAGAGGCAACATGACGATTGCGAAATGCCTTCATTTGTGTGAGAATCGACGCTATGCATATCTGCAGGTTTTTTTAATAGGATTTTTTAATAAATTTCACGTAAATTATAATATATTACATCACAAAACATAAACTTTCAAAAATTATTTAATCATATTAATTTTTAATACTCACATATTATAATAGATTAACATAATATAAAATTCGGTACCAATCGCATTAATCCACCAATCCATCAATTTCTAAGCTCTTAAGTGTTTATAATAATTTTTCAAATCCATTTCAGTCTGGGGATTACTGCATGTGTCAAAATAGCCTCAGCAGAACTGCGCTTTTGCATGAAAAAGTTGAATGTCCTACTAGTTGTACCGGTGATGCTAAAATGACCTGTGGTGGTGATGGCGTGGCCTCAGTATACTCCAGTATGGATTAAAGTTGCCATCGTCGTTGTCGTCGTCGTTGATGATGTTATTGTTTATGATGATGTAATCGATGGTGTTAAACTTCAAATAGATTAATTTACTATGACAATATAATATAATAAAATAAAATATAATATAATATAATATAATATAATATAATATAATATAATATAATATAATATAATATAATATAATATAATATAACATAACATAACATAACATAACATAACATAACATAACATAACATAACATAACATAATGTTGGATCCCTAGATCCAATAAATTGAATAATATTTAAAATTATATTGCCGATTAATTATTTTAATAATTAATTAAATTTAGTGGCAATATAATTTGAGAATTAAATTGGTGCTATTCAGACTCTTTGGTTATGTACCTTTGACAAATGGATTTATATCGGAAAGTAGAGCGAGAGTAATAGAAACAGCAGATTTCAAGACTTAATCAATTAAGCATTTTACATCTTCCAAGCCATCTGACAACGTTCAATAAACCTGACCTTCTATAATTAGTTTGAGGACCCCGGGTTATTACATTGGTGTCAGGAGTGGGATTTAGAGTTAAAGGGTATCCAAAAGTAACTAAAGTAGAAGCTTGTTTAGTTGAAAAGTGAACGATGCCGAAGTACTTGGATGAATTGTACGTGCCTCGATTGAGACAAGAATTGAGAGAGCGTGGCCTGGATTGGAAAGGCACGAAAGCTGAGATACGAGAGCGACTTGGGGCATGGCTGACAGAGAATGGCCATGACCCAGAGGAATACGAATTCGAGAATCCATCCCATAAAAAGATGGATGAATTTCTTGATTTTATGAAAAAGTCCGTAGATGAGATGAGGGAATGTATTAGGAGTATTAGGGGTGATTTGAAAAACAGAACGGTTCCGTGTCAGAATGCCTCTTTGGTTTCTGATGGAAACTCTACTGAGAAGAGTTCTGATGTTCCAAGTACCGTTTCTGGCAGCATTGGGATGGAGTCATTAGAAGGCACATCCAACCACAGTGCGTACGTGTCTCCAGAAACTCTGTGCGTGATGGCAGACTTAGAGAACTCGACGTTGGAGCCCATAGAGTTACCAGATCAGGTCGAGTCGTCAGCAGGGCCCAGAGAGCTCACGGAGGTTTTAGTGGAGCAAGTGGAACTTTCGGAGGAGCCTATGGGATTGCCGGTGGATCATGTGGAGTTGTTGGTGCAGCCCGAGGAGTTACTGATGAGTCTCGTGGGGTTGCCGGTGGAGCGCACGGATTTGATGGTGGAACAAGTAGAGTCTACAGAACAGCCCATGGATTTACCAGCGGATGTTTCGGCTCCATTGGAAATAACAGAAGGGAGCGCTCGGGATTTCAGGAGAGTGCCTAGCATGGAAAGTGGAGCAGGTGATCCTGAGGAGAGTCTGGGATCTGGCGACATCGTGGAGCAGGAGAGTGTGCATAGAAATGGCGATGTTCCGCGGCTGAAACTTGCGGGACGCAGAAGTAAAAGGGAGGAGACAGAAATCCCAGAAGATGACAAAGCAAATGGATCTGGGATTTGCAGCCATGAGATTGTTGGAAGATCGGATCCTATTCCGAGAGTAAAAATGAAAATGGGAATAGATGTCTGTTCGGGACGAACAGATTTAAGGAGGGGGCAGTGTTGGATCCCTAGATCCAATAAATTGAATAATATTTAAAATTATATTGCCGATTAATTATTTTAATAATTAATTAAATTTAGTGGCAATATAATTTGAGAATTAAATTGGTGCTATTCAGACTCTTTGGTTATGTACCTTTGACAAATGGATTTATATCGGAAAGTAGAGCGAGAGTAATAGAAACAGCAGATTTCAAGACTTAATCAATTAAGCATTTTACATCTTCCAAGCCATCTGACAACGTTCAATAAACCTGACCTTCTATAATTAGTTTGAGGACCCCGGGTTATTACAATAACATAACATAACATAACATAACATAACATAACATAACATAACATAACATAACATAACATAATATAATATAATATAATATAATATAATATAATATAATATAATATAATATAATATAATATAATATAATATAATATAATATAATATAATATAATATAATATAATATAATATAATATAATATAATCGTTATATTGATAATTATTTATATATTTGTGTAGCGTGCTTTTCTGATGTGATGTCTTTACCGTGTTCAAGTTTCATTGGATGCAAAGATTCGTACGACATGTACGGAGATTGTGATGGTGCCTGCAAACTAGGATATCTTGGCGATCACTGTATTGAAAGAGGTTCTCGATACTGTTACATATTGTTACATACTGTTACATATTGTTACATACTGTTACATATTGTTACATATTCTTAATACTGCTAACAATTCTGCATTACTAATTTTTCTTCTTTTTTTTTAGAAACTTTATTTCTTGCTTTTTCATTTTTTTTGACATTCATGTTATATTGCGATTTACGACTTCACATAGATTTTAAAGTAACAGAGATAACCACCGAAGTAAGTACTACATCCATAACGTCACCTTCTACTTCCACCAAACCATTAACATCAACTGCAACCGAGCCACGCACAATTCAAAGCGAGCCAGGCCCAATTTCAAGCGAGCCATTTCCAACTTTTATCAAACCATTTACTTCAACTTCCACTGAATCAATCGGCCACGATACCTGCTTGTCGGTAAATCCTTGCTTTGATCAGCCAAACACAGTTTGCATAGAAATGAAGTTGACCGGAAAGACAAAATGTATTTGTGTGGAAGGATACGAAAGGGATGATGAAAGGAAAGAATGTAAAGGTAAAATTTTCGAAGTCTGCGCGATTTGATTTCGACATTCATTTAAGGCATTCACGATTGTGATTGTTGATTTGAAACTAGAGGCATTAATTTATGAATTAATTTAAATTGATTACTACGGTCTGAAATGATTTCTAGTTTATATCTGATCACTTCACATTCAGACATTGACGAATGCATACGTGAAATCTGTGACAATAGTGTATCAGATTGCATAAACTTGAATGGTTCCTATGATTGCCAATGCAAGGAGGGATTTATGAAATTTACGAAAGATATATGCATGAGTAAATATTTTAATTAATTTAAAAGCTTTTGAATTGGGTTACTTAATTTGGAACTTGCAATCCTTTAGGAAATGCTACAAGTGAAGATTTTTATAAAATTGCAGACTACTTGCTAATCTTCATTCCTCTAATAGCTTTGTTAAGCATCATTCTCTACCTTTGGTTGGTTGCTAATCCTGAATTTATTTATAAACGTCTAAACATTTCATATTTAACATTTTGCATTTAAATATTTACATCGACATCGATGTATTATTTAAATAGCTCAACCCGGTCTTCTGAAACTGTGAGTACTCCATCTCGCCAGTCAGGGGTAGGCCAGAGCTCCGTTTGGTGACGATGGTACAACCAATGGAAACTTATGTCATTTAATAAATTACTAGTATTGAATTTTTGATCAACCAAATTTTTCTAAATTATTGGGGTTATTTATTAGATTCTATATTAGATGAAAATAATTTGAAAAAGATAAGTGTCTGAGATGCCTAAAATAATAACCCATACATAATTTATACTTGGAGGCCATTTTATTTTGATAAGTGTTTGGTTTTAAGTGAATGTAAATAAACTTCATTATTGCAAGACTCGTGAGTCATATTATTTAAAAGATAATTGAAATTAGTTATCATCACTGGCTTCGCACTTGAAAACGATTATATTTCCATCTTCATGCTTTCATCTTCATTACAAATATTAGTTACAATATTCTTTTTACATAAATATTTATTTATTTGCTCTGCCATTCTTATGACCGAAAGAACTAAAAATCTATAAACTTTATCTGATTTTCATTCAGGGATCTGCTTTTCGAGATAACTTTATTTGTCTAGATTCATAACCAAAGACTCTGAATAGTACCCATTAATTAATTCTCAAGTTATATTGTCACTCAATTTAATTAATTACTAAATTAATTAATCAGCAATATAATTTTAATTATTCTTCAATTATCTGGATCCAGGGATCCAACAATACTATCCATTCATCCATAATCGGATGCATTAACACGTTTGAAGTGTAATATTAAATATTCTATTAGCCTAAAAGGAGAATCACAGGGGGAAACTACCTCGGTACCTTATGCAGTTTCGGTACCTAGTACGGCCTCAGCCTGATCGACCTGGTTGCAATGTAAATCAATTTAAAGATGTTTAAATCGTCGCTATCATCGATAGCAAAATCTTGCCAGTTTTATATAAAATTACAAAATACTTATTTAAAAAAAATGACTTTTTAAAGCTCGAACGGAGTTTTCGTTAAACTACTCGGCGTCGGTAATGTTTTAAATAAATACCTTACTTTTGCGGACTACATAGTCACTTCCCAGAATGGAATTATATCGATTAAAAAGATTTAGAGAGCAATAGCAAAAATGTTAGGGGTGCATTACCCAATAAATTCAAAATCGGAAAAAGCAGGTTTATAGAATTGTTTAAATTGGATTGTGGTATTATATATTGCGATGAAATTGATTGATTGGAGCTATTGAACCTGATAATGTTGGTTCATTAATTGCCTGATGTATCGTGCTGTTTCATAAATTCTTAGATAGGTTGATTATTATTTTATTGAACAATTCAAAATGGAAAAATTCAGATCGATACATATTGGATGAAATCAAACTCTTAAGAAGTTTGGAAGTTTATACAAAATATCTGTATAAATTAATTCATATCCATTCCGCAATGAATGTAAATCTAAAATGGTTACGGATATTCTACCAGATTTTTAAATGAAATATATTCTAGCTATTGTTCAATTTTTTTTATAGAGTCCTTACACATTCCGATAACGTCATAAGAACGTAAACAATGGTAACAACGGCTTGCTAACTCAAAATTAGCGATGATGTGAAAAAGTTGGTTTTAAAATTGATTACCTTATTCACGATGCCCATATATCAGCACAAGTTATATTACACAGTTATCATTTTTTACTTTCTAGCAGGTCAGTCGTTGCCGAGTTATTGATAAAGTTGCAGTCACGTTTTTGTCCTTAACAAATAAAATAAAATATTTCTTAAAATTTTACTCGCGAATTCATCCAGAGTCAGATGCAAAAAATGTAGCCTTTACGAAATCAGGATCGTTCTGCGATAAGGCGGTGTCAGACAAAATATTCGACGGAGTCATAGACTATAGGCAAAGTGTCTTTATGGAAGACTGTGGTCATTCGTTTATGATGATTAATTTAAAAAAGGCATACAGCATACAGTATGTGGTTGTTTACCACGGAGAAAGTAAGTTTTGCGTAATATTAATATCCATAATTACAGCTATTAATAGTGGCATAATCACAGAAAGATACCGGGCTTGTTAGCCAGCCAATTAAAATAGCACACACATTTTAAAAATAAGTGAGAGTCATTTATTTATTTTATTAGAAATCTATTTTTATTGCAAATGATATTTTTATTATAAACCTTCAAATAATTAACATCTTACACGCAGAAAGTAAAGAGGCTCTGGATTTCTTCACCGTTAAGTTGATAGTTGATGCGAGCACTGAAATTTGCGGATTGCACCCTAGCAAAAGCTTACCTGTTGGTCAGGGTATAAGAATCAATTGCCGTGACATAAATAAATTATTTACAGACGTAAAACTAGAGCTGCAACAACCGAAAGCTTTAGACTTAGCCGAAATTGAAGTACACAGCTTTGGTAAGGCCTAACTTTTTCAATTTCCGCTCCAATATTCAGAAATTTCGTCAAGTTCCCGAAAAACTTCATTTTAGCTTTAGAATCGGACACCTACGTGCTATTATATCAAGGTTGCTACGAATTTGTTGAAGACCAAACTCATAGAATGGGTTGGAAGGATTGTCAACGGAAGTGCTTCGATGAAAATTATGTATTTGCCGCCATTAAGGTAGAAAATTGTAGAAAATTTCAGATTTTTTAGTTTCAGATAAATATGTTGCAGTGAATACATTATGACTGCTTTAATAATTGCAACGTTGATATAGGTATTTATTTGCAATAATTTGCGATTTTCATTGATATTGCTGCATTTTTGGTGACTAAAGCATCAATTATTATTATTATTTGAATAATTTCTATTAAAGTATAATTATGATGATCACGTCGAATTAAATATTAAATATATCGTGGACTTATTTCCTTTTATTTATCATTTCATCGATGGAGATAATATTATTATTATAGATAATTATATTATATTATATTGTAATAACCCGGGGTCCTCAAACTAATTATGGAAGGTCAGATTTATTGAAAGTGTTTAGATGGCTTGGAAGATGTGATTTGTTCTTGTTTTTGTATGGTTCCTCTCCTATTTCCTCGCAACATAGAAGTATCACTTTTTTGTATAGTTTTCACTCGAAACCAAGGGGTCATTCTGACATGGATCCGCTGTGTCTTCCAAAATGCCCCCTGCAAAATGTTGGCTGAGCTCCCGGTTTAACTACTAGTGCTGCTCTCTTCTTTTTGCAGTGTCCTAATTCTTCCTTAAAGACTGTTGGGAACTGTTCCTGTAGCTCACATTTCAGGCTTGTTTCCATCTCAGGTTGTTCTTGAACTTTTCAGCAAATTGCCTCAAATGCTTTGGTCATTGGGGGAAGCTGCTCCATCCACTCTATGCCTAGGAGTTGACTTGTTCCTTTGGCTACAAAGCAACGTCCATGTCCCTGGTACCCTGCGCATGAAAAATTAACCTCGAACTCGCCAACGACTTCAATTTCAGTTCCATTGGCAGCCCCGATTACTGTAATTGGCTTGGTCAACTCTGGTGATCCAATTTTCTCTCAGGTTTTGGTGTCAATAAGTGTGACATCTGCCCCTGAATCCAGTTGCATTCGTACTGCTATTTTTCCAAACTTGACTATAGTATACCTTCGGTTGGCAGCTAGAATTGCATTTCCCTTCAATTTCTGAATCACCCGATTATTGCCGTAAGCTGGACTTTGATTTCTTTTAAATCTCGGGCTCTCATTTCTTTTTGTAGTTACGACTCGGTGTTGGGCTTCTATTTCTTGATCTGCAGGTTGCGGCGTGATGTCCCATCTTTCCGCAGTTGAAACAAGGTCCCTTCTTTTTTGGAGCTTCTCGATCTCCCTTGCTAGGGAAGTCCCGAGTTCCAATAGATCATTATTTCGTATGTTTTCGAAATCGAACCGTTCCTCTTGCAGGGTTTTCTTATTGTCAAATGGTTTTTCCAGACGAATTTTTGTTTCCTCATAACTTAAATCATCAGGTTTACGGGGTAATAAATCATCCCTCAGAATGGTGTATTCTTGGTGTCCTAATTTCGTTGTAAGTGTGGCCCTCTTCTCCATATCATGCCAAGTTATGCCACCTACCGATTGTAGAGCTATTTCGAACCTGCTTACCCATTCTGTAAATGTTAATCCTTGCTCGGGATTGTATACGAATGGTTCTATCCTTTTTTAGAAATCTGGTTTTTGTTCAGAGCTTCTACCATCTTGGATCACCTCGATCATTGTCAACCATCGTTCTTGCTCTCTTTGTTCCTTTCTCTGTTCTCTTTCTTCGCGCTCTTGTTTCTCTCTCTGTTCTTTTTCTATCTGGTAGGTCAGGAACTTCATGAGGAATTCACCTATCATTGGTTCTTTAGCGGTAGACATCCTCGTCGCCAATGTTGTATCTTGAATTACTTGCTATATAATTAAGGACTACTTTGGGAATTGGAGGTACTAAGCTGTTTTATTATCAAGAATGTGCCATTGCACTAGCCTCAAAAAGATTCTGAATATTAACTTAATCTATATAAATGTTGGATCCCTAGATCCAATAAATTGAATAATATTTAAAATTATATTGCCGATTAATTATTTTAATAATTAATTAAATTTAGTGGCAATATAATTTGAGAATTAAATTGGTGCTATTCAGACTCTTTGGTTATGTACCTTTGACAAATGGATTTATATCGGAAAGTAGAGCGAGAGTAATAGAAACAGCAGATTTCAAGACTTAATCAATTAAGCATTTTACATCTTCCAAGCCATCTGACAACTTTCAATAAACCTGCCCTTCTATAATTAGTTTGAGGACCCTGGGTTATTACATTGGTGTCAGGAGTGGGATTTAGAGTTAAAGGGTATCCAAAAGTAACTAAAGTAGAAGCTTGTTTAGTTGAAAAGTGAACGATGCCGAAGTACTTGGATGAATTGTACGTGCCTCGATTGAGACAAGAATTGAGAGAGCGTGGCCTGGATTGGAAAGGCACGAAAGCTGAGATACGAGAGCGACTTGGGACATGGCTGACAGAGAATGGCCATGACCCAGAGGAATACGAATTCGAGAATCCATCCCATAAAAAGATGGATGAATTTCTTGATTTTATGAAAAAGTCCGTAGATGAGATGAGGGAATGTATTAGGAGTATTAGGGGTGATTTGAAAAACAGAGCGGTTCCATGCCAGGATGTCTCGTTGGCTTCGGGTGAAGACTCTGCCGAGAAGAGTCCTGTTGGTTCTTTTGAGGAGAGCAAAGTGGTGCTTCCATCTTGCGAAGAACAAGGAGAGGAACTCTGCAAAAAGGTTACCAACGAGGAACAAATCATGTCCGTTGTTCCAGGTACCGTTTCTGGCAGCGTTGGGATGGAGTCATTAGAGGGCACATCCAACCACAGTGCGTGTGTGTCTCCAGAAGCTCTGTGCGTGATGGCAGACTTAGGGAACTCGACGTTGGAGCCCATAGAGTTACCAGATCAGGTCGAGTCGTCAGCAGGGCCCAGAGAGCTCACGGAGGTTTTAGTGGAGCAAGTGGGGCTTTCGGAGGAGCCTGTGGGATTGCCGGTGGATCATGTGGAGTTGTTGGTGCAGCTCGAGGAGTTACTGATGAGTCACGTGGAGTTGCCGGTGGAGCACACGGATTTGATGGTGGAACAAGTAGAGTCTACAGAACAGCCCATGGATTTACCAGCGGATGTTTCGGCTCCATTGGAAATAACAGAAGGGAGTGCTCGGGATTTCAGGAGAGTGCCTAGCATGGAAAGTGGAGCAGGTGATCCTGAGGAGAGTCTGGGATCTGGCGACATCGTGGAGCAGGAGAGTGTGCATAGAAATGGCGATGTTCCGCGGCTGAAACTTGCGGGACGCAGAAGTAAAAGGGAGGAGACAGAAATCCCAGAAGATGACAAAGCAAATGGATCTGGGATTTGCAGCCATGAGATTGTTGGAAGATCGGATCCTATTCCGAGAGTAAAAATGAAAATGGGAATAGATGTCTGTTCGGGACGAACAGATTTAAGGAGGGGGCAGTGTTGGATCCCTAGATCCAATAAATTGAATAATATTTAAAATTATATTGCCGATTAATTATTTTAATAATTAATTAAATTTAGTGGCAATATAATTTGAGAATTAAATTGGTGCTATTCAGACTCTTTGGTTATGTACCTTTGACAAATGGATTTATATCGGAAAGTAGAGCGAGAGTAATAGAAACAGCAGATTTCAAGACTTAATCAATTAAGCATTTTACATCTTCCAAGCCATCTGACAACTTTCAATAAACCTGCCCTTCTATAATTAGTTTGAGGACCCTGGGTTATTACATAAATAAAAATGCAATGTGTGTTTGTAACATGCAAATGTTCTCTGAAAGTACTTAACCAATTGCTTTGAAATTTTGACACAACATAGTACTCATTACTTTTACCCACAACAATATCTTATATGGATCTTCTGTATAAATAATGTCCATCATATACTGTAACCGTGATTAGAGACCAATTATGATGTTTTTTTCCTTTGTCTATCATCATTGTTTTTAATCTTAGATTTCGTGTTAATAAATGTTAATTTTGTTGAATCCCGAACTTTTCCTATACCAGTTATATTTGTAAATATTCGAATAAAGTGATCCATAAACTAGACAGACTAGTGAATTATCGTGAATATTGCGGATAATAATTTGTTGATAACGTTGATAAATAATTAAAGGCAAATAGTCTTTGTTCTTGCACTAATGCCTTAGAAGAAAGATATGTATTAAATGACACACAATGTGACATTGTATGTAAAGGTCAACAAAGATATTGCGGGGGAGAAAATGGTTTTTCCATCTACTTGAGTAAGTATGCAAATGTTAACATTTTAATTGATTTCATTTGCCCTGGTTAGAAAGTCGTGATTGGTTTTAAATCGAAATTTTTTAATAATTCATACTTAATATTTGTTATAGTCAAGCCTCCTCTTCCTCATTACGTGGAATGTTATAGACATGAGCGCAATTATAGTGGTCCCGTGCTGCATGTAACCATAGAAGCGTGTCTAAAAATGTGCATTAATTGGACATATTTTGGCTTGAAGGTAAAAACATCATAAGAAAAAGATATCAATTTCTGTTTTTAATTCTGTCAGTTTTTTATAATTGGCCTTAAAGCATTTGTTAAATTGTTAATTTTCGATTTTAGCGGTTTTTTACTTTATTAAATTAGCTTAAATTCGTGAATACATATGATCTAGACCAAAGTTTCTGACTACAAAGCTTGATGGTCACATGACACGATGAGAGTGAACTTTTATAATTAGGTATTATTTTTAAATTTACGTATGACGAAGAATCCGATCTTTGAGGGATTTCCTGAAACTGTCAGATGTTCTGGGAATTAAAGTATAGGTGACATTAGTAGCTCAGATGGAGTGTTTCACTGAGTTTGTTAGACGTAAGCAAGGGACAGAGCTTAATTTTTAAAATGGGATATAATTAGCGCTTTTAATATGAATAAAACAAAACGTGATTTAGATTTAAACTGAATAAGTTAAATATTGAGAAAGTAATTGTCGATTTTTATTCTAAGATAGGGGATCGATGTATATGCATGGGCGATATGCCAGAGACCAGTGTCATTTCTTCCAAAACATATTGTGTGACGAAATGCTATGGTGACGAAAATTGGCTTTGTGGAGGTTTTCGTGGAATGTCTACATATAAAAGTAAAAATACAATTCTTTCACTGGATATTATAATGTCATTGTCATTAAAGAAATAACAGAGAGCTAAGTTGACATTGAAACATTTATTTATTTTTATTTATTATTTTCTTGTCAGCTTGCAAGAGAGATAATTCAATGAGTTGTTTAGACATAATGCGTTGCAAAGACGAAATGGACAAGTTTGGGGTTTGCAAATCAGGTTGTAAAGAGGGATTCCTCGGTGAACATTGCATGGAAAAATGTAAATTGGTTTTTATTTCATTTTTTACTTTAAACACAACAACTATAGTTTTGTGGTTAGATATATTATTGCACAATTATACCATTCTACAGCTTCTAATTAATATCCTATTGGTTAATATATATAACAATTATTTTTCAACATCATGAATAATGTCTTTGAGAATCACCTCGTACTCATTTAGTTTCAGTTTTTGTTGATGAGCCAACATCCACGCAGATGGTAACTAACACGTCTACAGATAGTGGTATGATTAACTCTATTAATCTTACCTATTACCACTGATGTATTAAAATAAGCCGAGTGACCGTAAATTAACAAGTGAAACTTTATTGAGCGATTAATGAGTTTGAAAGGTGCATGAAATCTTGGCGCCTTCTTATCTTTTGGATTTTTTGTCATAACTAACCGGTCAAAAATAATTTCAAATAATAAATCATTAATAATTAATATCATTATAATTTAATTCCAGTTTGAGAAATCATTCTACACATTTCCCAATTAAGTTTCTTTTCTTCAATATCTCCAACAATGTTATTTTTTACTTTTTGCATATTCCTTTTCTTGACTATTAGACACTAGAATTCATTTGCACTTTATTTTAGCATTTATCTATAATCACTAAACAAATAACTGCAATTGGTCATCAGATAATCCTTTATATAATATTGTAATAACCCGGGGTCCTCAAACTAATTATAGAAGGCCAGGTTTATTGAAAGTGTTCAGATGGCCTGGAAGATGTACAATGCTCAATTGTCTAAGTCTTGGAATCTGCTATATCTCTTATTCTCGCTCTGCTTTTCGAGATTACTCTATTTGTCGAGGTTCATAACCAAAGACTATGAATACTAATTAATTATTTAATTAATTATAAAATTATATTACCACTAATTTAATTAATTACTAAATTAACTAATCAGCAGTATAATTTTAATTATTCTTCAATTATCTGGATCCAGGGATCCAACAATATTGTTGTAACCTGGGGTCTGATGAATTAATTAACGTAAGGATAACTTTATTAACTAATGGCAAATACGGCTGGACGATTTGGTCTATTGCAATTGCTGTCCTGATCGGAACTGCCTAATGACTCGAATCGCTAGATACGACTTCGAGATAAAAGACTCTGAATATTAACTAAACTTAATTAATTAATTATTTATTTAATTATTTATTTAATTAATTAATTAATGTCAGGGATCCAACCCTCCTTAAATCTGTTCGTCCCGAACAGGCTGTTCTGCTTCTCCGTGATATTTTGCTAATCGATTGCTGTGAACCACTTTCTTTCTAGTCCTTGCTGATTTCTGTATGCGGTATACCACGTCGTTTATTTTCTTTATGATTCGGTATGGTCCTTCCCAATCTTTTTGTAACTTTGGCGACTTTCCCTTTTTTTCGTTGGGGGTTGTATAGCCAGACAAGTTCATTTTCTTTAAAGCTTATATCATTGGCTTGCCTATCGTATCTCGCTTTGGCTTGTCGACATTCTTCGGTTTCCTGTTTTTTCTCTGCTTTGTTGCAGTGTCTGCAGTTAAGTTGACAAGGACGTCGTGATAGCGCATCAGCGTTGTTGTGTATTTGACCTCTCCCGTGTTCAATATTGAACAGAAAACCCTGTAGTTTTTCAATCCACCTCGCCATCTGACCTTCTGGGTTTTTAAAGTTTAACAGCCACCTCAGAGAGGCGTGATCCGTTCTTAGCAAAAACGGCTGGCCCAAAAGATATTTCTGGAAATGTTTCATGGATTCCACTGCTGCCAATAATTCTCTCCTGGTCACGCAATAGTTCCTTTCCGCTTTAGACAATGAACGGCTATAAAATGCTAGAACTTTTTCTTCATTTTCAACCTGCTGGGAAAGAACTGTCCCGATTCCACAGTTACTGGCATCTGCATCGAGGATAAAAGGTAATCCGGGAATAGGATATGCCAGGATCGGTGCCGTTGTCATAGCTTCTTTCAGAATATCAAATGCTTTTTCACAGTTGTCGTTCCAGATAAATGGCTTGCTTTTTACAGTAAGCTCATGAAGGCTTTTTGCGATGTTTGAAAAGTTGGCAATAAATCGTCTGTAATAGGTACAAAATCCTAAGAAGCTTTGAAGTTCTTGGACATTTTTGGGTACAGGCCAATTTTTTACTACCTCGACTTTATCTGGATCTGTACTAACACCTTCAGAAGACACGATAAGGCCAAGGTATTTGACTTCTTTTTTAAAGAGTGAGCATTTCTATGGACTCAGTTTCATGCCTGCCTCTCTAATCCTACTAAATACTCGGAGGTTGTCCAAATGTTCTCCAAATGTTTTTCCGACAACAATTATTTCATCCAAATATACTAGGCATACTTTCCAATTGAGTCCCCTTAGTATAAGTTCCATTAATCTTTCAAACGTCGCGGGGGCATTGCATAGCCCGAACGGCATGACAGTGAATTGCCATAATCCTTCATCTAATTGTCTAAGTCTTGGAATCTGCCGTTTCTCTTACTCTCGCTCTCCTTTTCGAGATAACTCTATTTGTCGAGGTTCATAACCAAAGACTCTGAATAGTGCCCTGAACATTAATTAGTTATTAAATTAATTAATTAGCAATATAATTTTAAATATTCTTTAATTATCCGGATCCAGGGATCCAACAATATGCTTATTTCCACTTCCATCTAATGTTAATATGCGTTCCACGTTCCTGCATAATGCGATGGGTGTTCCTGCCTTGATCTGTTGCTCCTGATCGAATAGATTCATTACCCTTAGTGCTTAGCTTGACTAGAGCTCGTCCTATTAGTAGTCCTTGGCCAATGCCCGATTGATCTTCGACTGCTCCTATACCAAATTTTGTGTAGTCGCCTTCTAGCCCGCCCCAAATTAAACTTTCCGACTGTGCCGGGATGGTCTCGTCCTGCAACACCTTTACAAAGGTGTCTTTAATTTCTGTACCCCCGTAGTTTAAAAGAATCTCCATCGCAGTATACATTCATCTGTTATATTGGCTATCATAAATTCCTGTTCGAATGACTTGCCTCCTAAATCCACTGTAATGATTGTGGTTACTTGAACTGGCACTAATTCTCCGGTGGCTGTTTTTAGCTTGTAGTTGTTGGTCGTTACTTTACTGTTTCTTGCCAACTTTGGTTGGACAATAGATGTAGATGCCCCTATGTCTATTACAAGATTATATTCCTTCCCTCCAATTTTCCCTTTAACTTCTAGTGATGATCCTTTTCCTAATGCTGTAACGTGAAAGACGAGTGGGGCATTTCGAGTTTGCTGAACCGATCTTTGCCCTTTAAAATTGGTAGCTTCAGGTTTTTCTGATTTATAGGGCTCTCTCCAGTACCGCTATTTTGGGAGAAGATCGTTCTACCGCAAAGCATCCATGCCGTAAATCAGATCTGACCGCAAAACATTCATAGCTGACCAAGAGTTTCAGATTATTCTTTCTTTTTTGGATTCTCAAATTCGTACTCTGATGGATCAAGATTATTTTCCAAAAGCCTTTTCTCGAGCCGTTCCTGTAGTTCGGCTTTTAGGCCATTTGCATCCAGGCCTCGATTCCTTAGTTCCCGTTTTAAATCGGGAACGCGCAACTCGTCCAGTATCTTAAGTCCCATTTCTGTCGTTAAAACTCGCTGTCTTTACCTCTAGTGAATCGATATTGGATTTAACTAATGGCAAATACGGCTGATTTTGGTCTATTGCAATTGCTGTCCCGATCGGAACTGGCTAATGACTCGAATCGCTAGACAGGAGTTCGATATAAAAGATTCTGAATATTAACTAAACTTAAGTAATTAATTATCCAACAATATTCTTAATACTGCTAACAATTCTGCATTACTAATTTTTCTTCTTTTTTTTAGAAGCTTTATTTCTTGCTTTTTCATGATTCTGTAATTAATAACATTTTGTTTTGAGGCTTAAGATACACGTTTTCAATTATTATATTGAAATAATTGAAAGTAATATTACAGGAGATGTTTCCATCCTGTGAGAATATTCAGATTTTTAAAAAAATTATTTTTCTTTGAACTCAAATATTTATGTGAGTTGTGACTACTTGATGAAATAGCAAGAAATGTGTGCACTTGCAATTATGTCATTTTTTTAACATTCAAGTTATATTGCGATTTACGATTAGCAGAGATAACCACCGAAGTAAGTACTACATCCACAACGTCACCTTCTACTTCCACCAAACCATTTACTTCAACTTCCACTGAATCAATCGGCCACGATACCTGCTTGTCGGTAAATCCTTGCTCTGATCAGCCAAACACAGTTTGCATAGAAACGAAGTTGAATGGAAAGACAAAATGTATTTGTGTGGAAGGATACGAAAGGGATGATGAAGGGAAAGAATGTAAAGGTAAAATTTTCGAAGTTTGCGCGATTTGATTTCGACATTCATTTATTGCATTCACGATTGTGATTGTTGATTTGAAACTAGAGGCATTAATTTATGAATTAATTTAAATTGATTACTACGGTCTGGAATGATTTCTAGTTTATATCTGATCACTTCACACTCAGACATAGACGAATGCAAACATAAAATCTGTGACAATAGTGTATCATTTTGCATAAACTTGAATGGTTCCTATGATTGCCAATGCAAGGAGGGATTTACGAAATTTACGAAAGATATATGCATGAGTAAATATTTTAGTTAATTTAAAAGCTTTTAAATTGGGTTAATTAATTTGTAACTTGCAATCCTTTAGGAAATGCTACAAGTGAAGATTTTTACCAAATTGAAGGGTACTTGCTACTCCTCTTTCCTCTAATAGCTTTGTTAAGCATCATTCTCTACCTTTGGTTTGTTGCTAATCCTGAATTTATTTATAAACGTCTAAACATTTCATATTTAACATTTTGCATTTAAATATTTACATCGACATCGATGTATTATTTAAGTAGCTCAACCAGGCCTTCTGAAACTGCGAGTACTCCGTCACGCCAGTCAGATTTATTGTAGAGCTCCGTTTGGTGACGATGGTACAACCAATGGAAACTTATATCATTTAATAAATTACCAGGATTGAATTTTTGATCAACCAAATTTTTCTAAATTATTGGGGTTATTTATTAGATTATATATTAGATGAAAATAATTTGAAAAAGCAAAGAAGTGTCTGAGATGCCTAAAATAATCACCCATACATAATTTATACTTGGAGGACATTTTATTTTGATAAGTGTTTGGTTTTAAGTGAATGTAAATAAACTTTATTATTGCAAGACTCGTGAGTCATATTATTTAAAAGATAATTGAAATTAGTTATCATCACTGGCTTCGCACTTGAAAACGATTATATTTCCATCTTCACGCTTTCATCTTCATTACAAATAATATTATATCCAATAAAAATTTACTTTAATGTAATTTGTTACTGCATATTAGTTACAATATTCTTTTTACATAAATATTTATTTTATTTGCTCTGCAATTCTTATGACCGAAAGAACTAAAAAACCTTTAAACTTTATCTGATTTTCATTCAGTGATCAGAACGATGTAACAAAAATAAATTAAAATAAAAATTATTAAAAATTTTACTTAAAATTATTGTAAGAAAATTTATTAAAATGTTCTAACGGACATTATGAACGTCACATTGCAAGTAGACGCAAACAAATATTTGGATATAAAAACACAATTGGGCTTAATTGGGACTAAGGTTTTCAAATGTTAGTTTCTGTAACACTTCGATTTTAGAGACCTACTCGATTGACACGGTATAATGTCAAGTTTCTTCAAGAATTGTGGTCTCATCTGCATACTTTTGAAATTGTTCTCAAGTATTCAACTTATTACATTAATTGGTGATCAATAATTACATTTAATGTTAGAGCTCTAACATAAAATAATTACAAACTCAACGAATTTACAATAAATAATTTATATTTGGATATAAAAAACAATTGGGCTTAATTGGGACTAAGGTTCAAGAAAACAAAACCAAGATATTATCATATTGTATATACTGGGAATATTCGCGAAAAATTGTAGTTCAAAAAAAATTCAAAAAAAAATTCGAATAAATTAATGAATGAAATGATTTTCCGTTCGTTGTACTTTCATCATATCGACCTCAGACTCGTCTCCGTCTGGCGTGAAACAGAACTCATTGATTCAGTGTTCTTGGGTACGTTGAGGCTAAATATTAATTTGATAGTATTTAAATGTTTATTTAAATAGCTAAGCACAATGATATTTATAGAATAATGCCAGATAAGTAACCAACTAAAAGTAAAGAATAGTGATCGTCAAAGCTATCAGAGGAATGAGGAAAAACAGTAAATAGTCTTCAACTTCATGTAACCCTTCGTCTTCTCTATCATTGCCTGTAGAATTTCAAGTTAAGAAACCCGATATGAAAAATTAATAAGTGAAGATCTAATGTAAAAAAAAAAAACAAAACAAATTACTTAGACAAACGTGTTTCGAATATTGTATAAATCCATCCTTGCATTGGCACTCATAGGAACCATTCAAGTTGGTACAATTTGTCGAACGACCATCGCAAAGTTCACCTTCGCATTCGTCTATATCTGTGTGTGTGCGGTCATCGAACATAAGCCTAGTTGTGCTATTCCGCAGATATTAATATCATTTATTAAATACTAATGTTATTAATATTATTAATATTATTTATTAAATAATATTAAATAAAATGATTATTAAATTATTATTATTTATTAAATAAAAAATTAATACCATTTACGAAGATTTTTATTTAATGCTTCTATTTTAAAATTAAATAAATCAATATATCAATAGCGTTATCAGCCTGTCTTGTAAATATTTTTTCGACGTTATTTATATGTTTTAGTTGCCATAAAATCTTAAATTTCATTTCTTCAAATTAATTTTTTTAAATCAATATAATCTCTTTAATAGGCAGCACCACATTTGTAAATTCAAGAAATTAGTGTGAACATCAAAAAACGAACTCGTAGAAAATTACCTTTACATCCTTGACTTTCATCATCTTTATCTTCCCTTGAGTACCCTTCTAAGCACAGACATGTTTCCATTCCCTCCGACAGTATGCAAAATGCGTTTGGCTGTTCTAGGCAGCGGTTCGTCGACTTGCAGAAGTTAGGATTGACTGGTTCAGTGGAAATTAAAAGTAGCTCATTTGAAGTTCAGGTTAATGGATGTTTAGTGAAAGTTGAGCCAAAGACTCGGCGAGGATATTTGACGCTCGGGACAAAAAGCTCATATATGAGTCTCTGGCCCCATGCTACCTGGCTCCAAGTTATATTATTTGCTTTTCCAATAACATTCATAGTATAATTACCAAACTATAACAATTTAATTGCTAGCAATGTAATCCAGTTTTTATTAAAGAATTCAAGATACAATCCAAGAAATCTATCACCCGTAACTAATGCCACCGAATTGATAGTTGTTTCGGCAGTAGAACAATTTAGATGCTTTTGGTTTGTTTGTTTTTTGAACACGTGATTTCTTCAACTTACTTTTCTAGATTACATTATCCTAGCGACATAATTTCTAGTGAAGCCGTACCTTCATAGATCGTGCTATTAGTGGAGGACGAAATAAAGACATTTAAAGCTAATTAATTTTCGAAAAATGACATCGTTACCCGCAATATACCTTTTGACAATCAATGAATAAAATATTGAAAATGTCTATCGTAAGCTTAAGAAAACGTTATTAATAACCGAACAATAAAAGAACAAGAAGTCTTTATAAGAAATGACTAGGTGATTGGAAAATCAACATTGAACTAGATGACAACAATAAGAACCCCTTTCAAGGCAGTGGTCACCACGGTATCCTGGTTTACAGACTCCACCGCAATCTCCGTACATGTCGTACGAATCCTCGCACTTAAACAGCTTCGAACAGGCCATAGAAGGATCACTCGAGCAAGCTTTTGTAAATGTTGATTATATCAATTTAAATTTAACAATCTCAACAAAAGAACGTGGAATAATATTAAAATGCTTGTCCGTACTGGCGTATACCGAGGCCGCTGTTAGGCCACCACATGTCATAGTATCATCTCCGGTACATGGTGTGGAACAATCATTTTCTCCATACAAGACATCCCCTTTGTCCACGGAATCTTGACAAATGCAATAACCCCCGGACTAAAAAAAATATTGAAACGTTTTGCCGAAAGATCTTGATATGTTGTAGCTTCAAATTGCTAGTCATTTTTGCAACAACATGGATTTTAATCAATTTTAAAAATGTTCAAAAATAGTAGCTTTAACCATTATCAATGCATAGCGTTTAGTCTCACACAATCGCAGGCATTTTGTAATCGTCATGTCTCCTGAGAAAACTGATCTTATAGCAAAATCTTCGGAAGTTCTTAAACAGCCTTCATAATAAGGCAACACAGATTCAACTAAAAAATAGTTTATTAAGTCATCATTATAATAAATCAGTGTATTTATTAATGTATTGATTAATTATCGCTTCAAAAATTAATTTAACATAAGGTAGCTCTAAATATATATATTTAGGGTTAGGATTAAGGTTGGGGTTAGGATTAGGGTTAGGGCTAGGGTTATATATATTGTTGGATCCCTGGATCCAGATAATTGAAGAATAATTAAAACAATTTAATTAATTAAATTGATTGGCAATATAATTTGATAATTAATTAATGGGTACTATTCAGAGACTTTGGTTATGAATCTAGACAAATAGAGTTATCTCGAAAAGCAGAGCGAGAGTAAGAGATACAGCATATTCCAAGACTTAGACAATTTAACATTGTACATCTTCCAAGCCATCTGAACACTTTCAATAGACCTGACCTTCTATAATTAGTTTGAGGACCCCGGGTTATTACAATATATATATTTAATAAATTTTAGCTTTAACATATATATATATATATTTACCAAGATAAATGGAGTAGCTTTCTTTACCACCGCATAGCCTTTGTTTACCTTCACTTAATTTAACATATGGTAGCTCTAATATAACTTTATGACCCATATACATTTATTTTATAATTATATATTTTATATAATTTAATAATAAATTTTATTAATTAATTACTGCTTCAAAAATTAATTTAATATAAGATAGCTCTCTCTAAATGCTAAATATATATATTTAGAGAAACTCTATTTTAAAATGTATTTAGAGTTAGGGTTAGGGGTCAGGGGTTAGGGTTAGGGTTATGTAGGGTTAAGGTTAGGGTTATATATATATATATATATAAATTTTAGCCTTAACATATATACATTTATATTTACCAAGATAAGTGGAGTAGCTTTCTTTACCACCGCATTGCTTTTGTTTACCTTCACGACATGTTACATTACAATTTGTAGTCGGTATTTCATCATCTTTAAATATCTTGTTAGAACAAACACATTCTTTGTCGTCCTAAATGCAATTAAAACTGTTCGTTATTAAACAACGTTTAATCGTTAAGTAAAGCTTATTTTAATTTAATATTTGAAGGCTTTACTATCTATTTTGCACTGATAAATCCTGAAATACTCTAAAAAAAAAATAATTGAAGTTTCTAATTATTTATTTTTCAGTACTGAGACCTGAAATACCTTTTAAAAGAATATTCCATTAAAATAAAGAAAAATGGCATTTATAAACATTTATAGTTTTGAGACATTTTTATTTTTGAACTCATGTTAAATTGAAATTTCAGATCATCAAGTAAGTATCACGAGAATGCAGAAATTGTTCATAATAACCTTTATTCCTGCCAAAACAAAGTTTTGTATCGCGCACGTAACCACACATGGTTCTAAACCATTATAATTAATAGTCTTGGAGCCAAAACGCCTAAAGCAGCCGAAAGGAATCGCGACTTTTTCCTTAGGGTTTCCTAGAAAAGCAAAATCGGGGGAATGTAAACTTAATATGAAGAAAAATATATTTAAAAACACAAGTACCAAGAGTGTGAACTTCAATTTCCGTGATGGTGAAACCAATATTTTTTCGGGAAAATATTATGATCTTTGAATACATATCCTTCCTATTGGCACAATTGACCCTCATGCCTCGACTTTTGTCTTTCAAATCGGCTTTAGCTGGGTATTCTGAACAAATGGGGTCTCCTTCTGTATCAACTAAGCGCACCAAAAAGAAATCAAGGTGACCTCTACTGTTGCCTGGAAGATCGTTATTAATTTTAAGAATTTAGAAGTAAACCATGGCAAGCTGAAGTAAGTCCAACGCAAACAATTATAGATTTTTACACATTACTATGAAAAGGTGAGATTACTATACGTGATACACAAAAGGGTAACAAACGAAAATGTATAAAATAAAAAAAAATTGAAGCTTCTTGACTTGAATAATTCAGCGGAGAAGAACTTTAATCGAAATAAAATTTTAAAAAATTAATCATAAAAATCATGCACCAACCCTTTCCTTCGTAGATAACAACGTAATTCACCACGTGCATGTGGCCCAACGCCACGGTCACATATGCCGTGGTGGCGTCGCACGGTTTTATGAATCTTTCAAAATTCTCCAAAGTTTTAGTGCCATCAAACATTTTGTTCGATGTGAATGTACCGTCGCAATAAGCAGACATTTTGTCCAGTGCTACGTTGGTCTCGTCTGATTCTTAAAGAGGAATTGTTCGTATTTAAAACTGAATTGTTCGTATTTAAAACTGAATTGTTCGTATTTAAAACTTAATTGTTCGTAAATTTCAACGCCTTCGATTTTTGCAGAATGTAGCGTTATTTTTTTTTTTAAATTTTAATTTTTAAATTATTTATTAAGATGCACATGAATAAATTCATTGAGTTTGATATTATTTATCACTATTACAATTGTTTAGGTATTTAATATTAAATGTACATGTTGAAAACCAGTGAATTTAAAAAATTGAATACTTGAAAACAGCTTTAATAGTATGCAGATCAAACCATAATTCTTGAACAAACTTGACATTATGCCACCTCAATTTGATCAGGCACGAGTTTAATACTAACTAGCCGTCAAGAAACTAACTATTACACAAACTATTACATAAACTAACATTTAAAAACTTTAATACCCATCAAGCCTATTTGTTTACTTCAAGCTTTTGCATCTATTCGCAATATGACGTCCTAAAAGTCATGGGCTATGACCGATAGAATATTGTATGCAGTATTCCTTTATATAAATTCATTTAAAAGATTATTCTTATGTTAAAAATCGCATTAGTATTTTGTTTTTAATTATTTCAAAGCCATATGAAATATTTTCAAAATATCATTCTGAGCACTGGATAAAAATCAAATGTCGTTTATTGTTTTAAAATTGTTTCGGCAAAAACATTACAAATTAAATTAAATAAAAAATATATTATAACTTAATAAACACTTTGTTATCTGAATAGAGATGCGGTGTTTAGTTTGATGAAGTTGTTATGGCGTAATCTTTTATACTAGAATGAGGAAGGATTAAATTTGAATTATTTTATTTAAATATAGTTTATAAACTGGCTAACAATTTATTTTATCATAGCATTTTTAATGTAGTAATACGATACATAAAGAAATCAAAATGTTTCGATCAATTTGATTAATACCAGCCATTCTTGCTTAACTTTTCAAATATATGCCTTTATATTACTATACATGCCGATTAAAAAATAAAGTTCCGATTTAAATGATAAGCATTCCCAAGAAATCATTAATTTCCACAAGTCATCGAAAAGACCAGCCACTGTCTGCTGTAGTTCCCGATGTGTACGAGGAATTAGTTGGCGATTCAGTTCTGAGAGGTACCTTCGAGCTGTTAAAACAAGATTTAATTACAATTTAATTTTTATTTTATTTATAGATTTGAACAAATAAGTTCGAGAATTGTAACTCACAACAAGTATAAAACTGCGAGCAGCAAGGATACCATAGGAATCAGGAAAAAGTAAAAGTAGCCCATTTTATATTTTTCTTCGTCATCATTCGACACATTTCCTGGAAAATAACAAACCACGTGAAAACGTATAAACAATAATGTTTTTTTTTTAAATGTGGAAAGTTTAAAAGTTACTCTGACAAGCATAATCCGTTAATTGGATAAATCCGGATTTGCACTGGCACCGATAGGAACCATTCAGGTTGATGCAGTCCGACGCAGTAATGTCGCACGGATAGTAACGGCACTCGTCTATGTCTGAATGTTACACAGTGTATAAGATACAATGATTAGTATTCATTTAAGGTGAACCATTTTGTTTATGTAATATAAGTAATACTCTGTAATCCCATAATGTAATCTATCGTTAGGAACATAATGAAATTTGACTTGAAATTTTGGGAAGAAATGTAATATACTATACATATATTTATATAATACGCTATACTAATTTTTACTTACAAAAAATATTATTTAAGATAAAATTTCTTTTTTCTAAATAAATTTTGAATGTCTTCAATTCCATATTACCCATTGCGATCGATTAATAGATCGAGTAATTTGAGTATGTAGGTTTTTCCTACCTAATTAGTTTCTAACCAGCTAATAAATCTAACTAGTCTAAATTTATTAATTAATTTCTACTTAGCATAAAAAGAAGTTACTTAAAGATTGGTTCAGAACATAACAACTACCAGAACAACATAACAACAATATGAACCCTTTTCAAGGCAGTGGTCACCACGGTATCTTGGTTTGCAGACACCATCACAATTCCCGTACATATCGTACGAATCATTGCAATTGAAGAGTTTTGAACATGGTAAAGACATTTTCTCAGATAAGCAAGCTGTTACGGAAAAGAATTATACTCACTAAAATCAATCATCATTATTAACGTCAACAACAGCATCAGTACGTCGACGATGAAAATTACATACTAGCGTATACAGAGGCCACATCATCACCACCACAGGCCAATTTAGCATCACCAGTGCAGCTCTTTGTACAGACATTTTTATCATTCAAAAACATACTTCTGTTTATAGAGTCTTGGCAAATGCAGTGATCCCCAGACTAAAATAGATTTGAAAAATTATGATAAACACTTGAGTTGTTAGAAAATATTATATAATTGTGTTTAGCGTTAAATTTTATATTACATTAAAATATTGCAATATAGGATTAATATAATGTAGGAAAATTATAATATCATTAAGTAACGTTTTTGAGTCTAGCCCAATGAGATATTCCATTTGTTATGTTTTGTGATGTAATATGTTATAATTTACGTGAAATTTATTAAAAAATCCTATTCAAAAAACCTGCAGATATGCATAGCGTCGATTCTCACACAAATGAAGGCATTTCGCAATCGTCATGTTGCCTCTGCTAACCGCAGTTAGAATAAAATCTTTAGAAGTTCTTAAACAGCCTTCATAATAAGGCAACACAGATGCAACTAAAAAATGATTTAAAGTCATTATTGTTAAGTAATAAAACTTTTAAGCACGCAACAAATGTAAGTGTATGAAGCAACGTAAATATTATAAGTGAACTGTGTGTAAATTAAATATTTATTAATTAGTATATGAAAATATAATCTATAAATTAATCATTTAGTTTTTAATCTGATATTTAAGAACATTTATAATTCCCTCTGCTTAATGGTTTCAGAGGCATTAACAATTTTATCCAACATTTGTTACCAGGGAGCAAGATGGTACCGAGTAATAAAAATTTAGTATTCCATCATCTCTTGGAATTCGTCAATTATTGCATGATTTTTTGAAGTATTTTATTTTATTATTTAACAGCTACCATATTTACTTAGGTAAATTGAAAAACTATCACTGCCACCACAACGCCTTTGTGGATCCTTTCCTGAACATGGTAAATCACAATTTGTGGTTGTTATTTCATTATCTTTAATTAGTTCATTGAAGCAACCGCAAGTTTGTTTATTCTGCAAACGATTATTATTATTAATTTAATATAATATAAGCTTTCTAATATAATGTAATATAATTTTTAAGCGTTGTCCTTTCACGATTTTAAGACATTTATAAATATAGTAATTTGTTTTACATAAAGTCCACAAAATACCCTTTGGAAAGATGTATAGAATCATATTAAAGCATGGAAATATGACAAGTCACTCTAACCTTCATTCCAACAAAAACAAATTGTTCACGGGTACAGAAACTTATGCACGATTCCAATGTAAAGACATTTCCTTCATTATCAAATATAACAAAACATCCGACTGGTAATAACGTTGCTTCCACAGATTGTCCTGGAGGTAAAAATCCATGAAATGATTTCCAAAAATTGTTAATGAATATTGAGTATTAAAAAAAACGATATTTAAAATTAAGACCGAGTGTGTGAACTTCAATTTCTGTGATAGTGAAGCCAATATTTGTTAGAGTATATATCCCGACATTTGAATACACATCTTTTCTGTTGGCACAATTAACTCTCAGGCCTTTACTTTTGTCTTCCAGATTGGCTCTACCAGGATATTCTGAACATATCGTGTCCGATAAACGAGCCGAAAAAAAGTCAAGCTGGCCCGCATCATTACCTGCAATATTGTTGCTTTGTCCGATTAACCAATTCGTTCGTAATTGTAAAATGTCGTAAAAACAATTGGTAATCGATTATAAACCTACATGCTAGTTGTTAAAATGAAATTTTGTATAATTAAGCGCGTGTTTATTTGTTAGTACATTTTGTTAGTTTAATTATGGTTTCTTTATTAGTAGTTTGGATACTGAAATTTCAAAACTGCTGTTAAAAGCCATTGAAAATTGTTTTGTACTAACCTTCCCCTTCGAAAACGATAATGTAATGCACAGCATATGTCCCACCCAAGTTGATTTTAACATGCGAAATCGTCAGGCATGGTTCCGTGTATCTTTCAAAATTGTTCAAAGTTTTGATGCCATCCGACATTTTATTAAATGTCGATGGTTTGTTACAATATGAAGATTGTTTGTTCAACGCCACGTTGATTGCACATCCTCCTGGAATGGATGTGTTGTTGTTGAAAATTGCATTATTTATCAATAAACAATTTGCACATCCCATCTGGTCGTCGTTTTGTTAATGAATAATAGTAATCATTATATTCTCCAATGATAAACTAATTTAATTATTTTTGTTCATCTAATAAAAAATAAGTACTAATTAGCATAATTATATAATTATTAAATTTTCAAGTCAAAACGTCGAGTTTGAAAAGCTGAATACTTGAAAATATTTGCAGTAGTACGCTGATGAAACCCCAACTTTTACAGAAACCTGGCATTATGTCGTCTCTTTCGGCTGGACTAGAATTGATGAAGTCACATTTTACTATAGCGTTAAAGATAATCGATTCAATAATATTTTATTATTTAAAACTGTAAAATCTAATAATTGTTATATATGTGTGCTCTTCACTTCATTAGCATTTGTATTTATATTTTGAACTTGACTAATGTTGTGACGTCAAGCTTTTAATACGACTAGGGTTTATATTTTAAATTTTTGATTTAATAGTCAAATTTCATTTAATAATAATAATAATAATAAGTTAGACATTTATAACTGTTCGCTTAGTTTTTTTCCCCTTGTTTTAAGAGCAGTTTCTATATTTCCTTTGCATACATCCCAAAAATTTGAATTAAATCAATTTGTCCAAGAGAACATTTTAAATTAAAGAACAGTTAATTTTCAAAATCCTCCAAGCCGCTTGTTTTCTGGGTTTCTAAGCGTAAGGACCACATGTGGTAAGTTTGAATAACACGTGTCTTTTTGCGTAGAATCCAACTCTTTATTATTTTTTATTCATAAAATGATAGATCAAGTTTATAATACTGGTAATACTTTATAATAATAGTAATAATAATAAGTCGTTTATATGGCGCCATATGCATTGCGTCAGAGGAGCCACGGGTCTCCATCCACGTTTTTGAAATCCTGAACAAATAACTCTTCAATTGGCAAATGAAGAGCATTAATGAGCACTTCGAAAGGACAAAGAACGGGCACTCTCATCCGTGGCGAGGCGATTGAAAAGACTTGGTTGACGAAGCATTATTTATGCACAGGTTGATGAAGCTGAAGACAGATGATTAGCGAAAATGGTCGGGTCTTGTAGACAGGATTAGGTTGCGAGAATGAGACGTGTGAGGATGTGGCGAACTGAGGGCAAATACAGTCTGTTTAGTGTACTAAAGTCAAGTTCTTAAGTGGAAAAGGTGAGCATGGCCGTCTTATCCTGTAGGCGCTGCTGTGAAGGAATTAAGGAGACGACCTTCGATTTTCATTCACTGATCAGAATGACATTTCATTAAAAAAAAAACATCTGGAAAATAATTCAAAACAGGAATAGCTTAAAATTTTAATTTATAAAATTGTATAAAAAAATTGCATCAAATGCTCTAACGGTTATGAATTTGTAGAACGTCATATTGCGGATAGGCCAAATTAACTCTTTGGCGGAAATAAACAAATCGGTTTGTTAGGTATTAAAGTTTATAAATGTTGGTTTCTATAATAGTTTGGGTAATAGTTAGTTTATTGACAGCTACTTAACTGTCTTAAACTCGTGCCTGATCGATTGAGGTGGCATAATGTCAAGTTTGTTCAAGAATTGTGGTTTGATCTGCATACTTTTGAAGTTGTTTTCAAGTATTCAATTTTTTACTTTTATTTAAAAATTACCTATAATAACGCTGTAGCCTGAAAATTCAAAGCAAAGTTGAAATCAAACAACTTATTATGAGCAATCTCCTTATTTCCATTTCGGATTCATATGAACTTGATTGGTTCCTATGAGTGCCTATGCAAGGAGGGGTTTGTGAAACTTTCGAAAGACGTTTGCCTAAGTAACTATGTTAACTATTGTTCTAATAAATTTAATATACTTTTTGTGCTTAAATTCTTGACATGTAATTATCAAGGTAATACTGCAGGTGATGACCTAAAATTTCCTGTAATTGAAGAATACTTGTGGTTAATAGTTCTTCTGATAGCTCTCATAACCACAATGCTTTGCTTTTGGTTGATTAACAATCCTGAATTATTTTATAAATGTCTGAACATTGTAATTAATTATTTAAATTTATAACGGCTTATTATTTAAATAGTTTAAATGCACCTTCTTCCACCGAGTCCACGAGCACTCCGTCACGCCAAAGCCAGAAGACCATTTTGTGACCAAAGAAAAATCAATGATTACCTTTTTTTTTATTTCATTTAATAATTCCTTTCATTCATTACCTTAGATTCGTTTACGGAACAACCGTATATTTTTTTACTGGATACGATTTATACTTAGAGACTTATTTTGATAATTTTCAGCTTTTGTATTTAGTCTTAAATGATTGGTAATAATGTTTTACTTTTGTGAGACATATTATTCAATAAATTTCTTAAATTAATTATCATCACTAGCTTTCTAATAAAAAAAACTTATGGTTCTTTGTTTATTATTGCTAGATTCTGGTAAATTTTGAGACTATCCGCATCACCACGAATGTCATTAACTCTCTATTGTCCAACATCTTAATGACGGTTTTTTTGGTCATGTTGGATAACCTTAAAGAATTATTAAAATAAAGCAATCAATGAAAATCAAGCAATATTCAAATTACCCTGTCATAGATATTAAATATTCTGTGCTCGCATCTTTAGCGATTACTTAAAGCAACGTCATCAGCAAATGTAAACACGAACCTCTTTAAAAATAAACAATCCGAAAGAATTTATAAGTTTGCATGAATGTATTTAACTTAATGATAATGGGTTTCACTAAAATTTGTTTAAGAGCAAACAGATTTGTCAAAAACTGAACCAGCGTTTGTCTTCCGTTACCATTACTAAAGCTGTGCAAAATGTCAAGCTTTCTATGGAGAAATAGGTTGCTTTATTTTCTGCAACTAATAGCAGGTGAGGTGAAGTTTTCAAGGTTTTTAATCAGTGTTAATCCTAGGTTAATTTCCATAACTAATGCCTTTATTATGAATTTATTACTCTTTATATTTCCCCATTTTGGTGCTAAATGGCGTATTGGGCTTTAAGGTATTCACATTCAATATTATTTAATAGTTTTAAAATTACAAAAATTTGGAAAGACTATTCTCTACGTTCTCAGTAAATTAATTATTTTTGTTTTTGCATTAATTCTATTAATATTTAGCCGATCTTTTGCGTCCATTGCGGCGTCCTAAGAATGCAAAGACATTCTGTCCGTCGATCTTTCGTTTGTAGGACGACCCTCCCACAGACTGCTCGCTACGACGGAGCAGGCTGAGTAACGGCATCGAACACGACACATTACGACATTGTCATCACTGCCTCAATGGAAGAGCGCCACCTAAGCTGATAATCCACTTCTTTTCTTTTTAAATTTCCTAGAGGTAGTGACAGTGAACTTGGCGTTCAATAAAACCACCAACTACTGCAGTGAGAGACCATCGCTCAACAAGATGACAGATGGTGACACAAATATTCACAACTACGAAAAATTTACTGAGCCTTGCAACACGGTGTCCTTTGTTCAAGTATATTTAGGTGCAAAATACAGCATGCATTATGTCGTTCTTTTCGAAGGAGAAGGTAAATTCGTGGAAGGGTCTTTGTTAAATTCTTTCATGAAAAATAATTAAAATAAAATAATTTAATTTAAAGATGTTGTCTGGACATTTTCAGCTTTTATTTACGATCAGATGTATGAGTTATGAGTTTCAATTTATGAGTCAAACTTAAAAGAATAAAAAAAAAATTTTTTTTTTAATATAAATAAAAACTAATATTTCGAAATTATCTTTCACGAGTATCTTACATTAGTTTACCTCCTACTTAGTTATTAATTAACTAATTATTAAATACTACTTAATAATAACTAATCGGTTATTAATCAACTTAATTAATAGTAACTAATCAACGCTCGTTTCTTCCCGGTAGAAAATAATCAGGGCCAATTGGATTTCTTTCTTGTTCGTCTAACATCAACTGGAGCTGGAGGGAGCCACCAGCTGTGTTCCGAATATCCTGGTTTGTTAGGAACAGAAGTTATCAATCGTGGATTGAGGGTGAACTGTGCCAGGTCGAATAACTTGCATTCAGGAGTCATCGTGGAATCACGCAAGAATATTGGATTTTCGATCGCAGAGATTGAAGTATACACGTTCGGTAATTACTTTTAAAAACATTTCAACGAATTCTTAATTAGATTGTGTTTCATGTCCTCTGCTCTTCTATCAAAGCTTCAGGATTCAATGAAAAGGCTCTCGTGCACATTGGGTGCTTCATTAATTTTGGAGAAAAGACCACGCAATTTTATTTGAAGGCTTGCCAGTACAATTGCTTGAACAACGGATATACATTTGCAGGGTTAAAGGTCGTGGTCGATTAATTAGATTAATTAATTCAATTAAATAAATAAGTCCGTACAAAGAATCTAGATTGAAGTTAAAGTTGATACTGCAAAGGGGATATACAAAAGCATAGCATAGCGCTTGGACATATGCAATAATTTCTGCTAATAATACTCGGAATAGGTTAAAATCACTAAATTTAAAAGGAACTTTCATCGCGCTACCAGTTTAAAAAGATCAATATCATTATTTTTTTTAAATTGACTTTAAACTTTTCAATCAGGAAAAGAATCTGTGCGCCTGTTCGAACGACATCGATAGGACAAAGGAACTGCCTTTGCACAACTGCCAAATTAAATGCGATGACGGTCTCAGATTCTGCGGCGGTGATAAAGGTTACTCCGTCTATCTCAGTGAGTTTGTAATATAATATTAATAATAATAATAATAGATAATTTGTCAAAATGGATTTTGAATAATGAATTCAAAATGAGGCCAATTATTCGCCATCATCGTACTCGTGGATTGAAATATTTTTTTATGAGTTTATTAAGGTATCAAAGCAACTGAAAGGACAAATAGCAAACTGAACATGTACAATATTAAAAAAACATTTATGCACATAACACGATGAAACACATGAACTTAAAAAACAACAAAATAAACTCATAGGATCAGTCTTAAGGAAGCGCAAGCTTCCGCTAGACAGACCGACCCTGAAAATCATTATATTTCTCGAGAAATTTGGAAAAATGCGAAATTCCTATCATTATTGAGCTGACTGTATATAATACAAACATGTAAACTCAAGCAACTGAGACATCTCTCACTAGATGTGACATACAATTTTCTAAACAACAATAACTCAAAAGGTATAAACATATTTGTTGCGATACACTTAGTAGATTATTGTTTGTAAAGGCAGAAATAGTTGATGACAGAGGTGGCAGCAGGAAAAATGATACGCACAATCCGTTTTTGTAATAATGACAATTGATGTAAGTGCGTTCTGTATGTAGAAGCCCATATGATATTGCAATAAGATAGATAGGGATAGATGAGAGAGAAATATAATAAAAGTGCTATTTTTGTGTTGATAAATGGCCGAATTCTTGAGATTATTCCAATATTCATAGAGACTCGATTTTGTACATAAGATATATGATTAAGCCAAGACAGGTGTTCATCTATTGTGATCCCTAAATATCTAATACTTGTGACTCTATTAATGGAAAACCTATCTATGTAGAGAGAAGAGTTACATTCAATGGCTTTTCTAGAAGAATGAAAAACAATAAAATTCGATTTGTAAACATTAACAGATAAACAATTACTCGCAAACCAGTTTTTCAAGAGTTAACTCATTATTGAGTAAAGTGATAAGATTATTTATGTTTTTTTCAGATGTATAAATAACAATATCATCAGCATATATTAATACAAATTTTTTCAAGTTTTTCATGATATCGTAACTTAATAATGGAAATTACTCGTAATGTTAAGTTGATGTTTGTACTCAAGTACTTAAAATTGTTTCATTAGTCACGTCTCCTCTCCCTTTCTACGAAGGATGCCTGAAAACTGACGTCGATTTTACGAGAGGAGCTATCAAAAGCGGAAACATGACCGTAACAGAATGCCTACATCTCTGCGAGAATCGAAAATATGCCCTATTGCAGGTAACCTGCAAAATACTTATTATTATATTTTGTCTACTGAAATGTCTGTAGTTAGATCATAAGAATAAAAGACGTGTTGTCAGTCCGTCCGTATCCTCTGCATTTGACCCAGATTTTAGGAAGGGTTTTTAATGGGTTGGGTAAGAGCAAGCCAGGCCCCATCGAAAAAACAGCCCCAGGAGTGCTAACCAATAGACACTCGTCTGCATATTATTTTTTAAAAAACTCCCAATATATAAAATTGCTACTATTAATTGTGTTAAATATTTATTAAGACATTTATAATTCTACGCCTTTCAAGAACAAAGACCATTGCATCTGCTCGGATCACATCACCAAAGAAGACATGTTGCCTCGAAAAGACCTTCTGTGTTCATCCAAATGCACAGGAGATTCCAACATAGCCTGCGGGGCTGAAGCAATGGCTTCTGTGTATTCGAGTGAAAATATATGTTTGAATTGTTTTAAAATACAAGAAAAAAACCGGTTTAAAATTGTTTTCAAATTCGAGTAATAATGTCCCTGTGATTTACTATAAGGCCATTTTGTTTTTAATATATTTTTCATTATTGCTGTAGACTTCTAGCTATAATAATGCAAGTAATAATAACAACAATGATAATAACAAATAATATAATAATATAATTACAGCTTGCAAACTTCGGGCAAAAAGTGGCCTGACATGTAGAAAGCTGTTCAATTGTGCCAAGTCCTACGATATGTTTGGAAGTTGTCAAGGAGAGTGCAGACAGGGATACATTGATGAACACTGCTTAGAACAAGGTACTTATTACTTGTACTTTATCGAACTACGTAGTACTCTGTACTTATTACTTGAACTATAGTACTTTGTAATTCTGTTTCTGGTTTCTGGACCATTAGTGTGAATCTTTTTTTTATAATTTAGTTTTATAATTAATAATTATTTTGTTAATAACATAGTGGCTTGTCATAATGTTTTCTCAAAGCAGGAAAACTTAAAACAGATTTAAGATTTAGATGTTCTAAGCAAGTGAATTTACAAGGTTTTGATTGAAATGCTGACTTGAACCAAATTCATTTCAGCACGACTCTATGATTTACCAATTTACATACTTATAATTATCATTTGCAGTTGACCAATGTGTAACTTCGAATCCATGTTTGAACTTGTCAAACGCATACTGTACTACATTCAAAGGAATAGCAATGTGTGAATGTGCCAAGGGTTACGAAATGTCGAAAGAGAAAGAATGCGAGGGTAAATTACCCATTTTCTGAACTTTTATTTCCAAGATTAGATAAAGTCACTTGTGAAGAAGATTGCAATAAAAAAACAACTACCAAAGTGAAATAATTCAGAATTAAAGTCAAAATTTGGACACCTAAATGATTTCAAATCAAAATTATCAGTAAATTATTTCTTGTCTTACAATCCCCCACAGAATGAGGTCTTGTAGATCCGCTAATAGAAGTTTATTCTGCTAATCTACATAAAGGGTCAAAATTTAATACATAAGATAATATAGTTTTATATATTTACATATAAAAATGTAGTTTTCCAAATTTTTAAAATAAAATGTTATTTATAAAATGAATGGATTCCAAGATTTCTTGGATTGTCGCAAATAGGATTCCTTAGTAGGAATTCTTAATAGTGTTGGATCCCTGGATCCAGATAATTGAAGAATAATTAAAATTATATTGCTGATTAATTAATTTAGTAATTAATTAAATTTAGCGGCAATATAATTTTATAATTAAATAATTAATTGCTATTCAGACTCTTTGGTTATGAATCTAGACAAATAAATTTATCTCGAAAAGCAGAGCGAGAGTAGGAGAAACAGCAGATTCCAAGATTTAGACATTTGAGCATCGTGCATCTTCCAAGCCATCTGACAACTTTCAATAAACCTGACCTTCTATAATTAGTTTGAGGACCCCGGGTTATTACAATAGGATTAATATGCGATGACATTTCTCCTTTATTATTATTATTATTATTTTAAATTGTAAATATATATTCATAAGTAACTGTGTTTCTACAACTGGCATCTATGCTAGACCCCATGACTCACTAAATAAATCAAACCAATTCATTGAATAATATCTTAACTGAATAAATGAAATGATAGTTTCAAGTTGAATTGTAAATTTAAAAGATATCGACGAATGCGAATATAATCCTTGCGATGATCGGACGTCGACATGTCAGAATCTGAACGGCTCTTTCCTTTGCAATTGCAAGAGCGGTTTCATAAGTGCCGGTGATAACGTTTGCATAGGTGGTGACATTTCTTCTCTGTTATTATTATTATTATTAATATTATTATTATTTTAAATTGTAAATATATTGATTACGGAGTTACCCTCATTTACTCTCATTTCATCCGTATTTTTGCCAATCTCCTGATGCCACGTGGCTTGTTGTTATTAATTAAATAAAAATATTATTTCTTAACAGTAAAACATTATTTTTAAATTACTTTAAATTGCATTTGCATTAACATAAACATCATTTCGAAAAGAGATTTCTCTAGTAAAAGTACTTATCAACAGCAGGAGCATCTTATTAAGTAGCCAATTTCAAAAATAACTAAGCAATTAATAACAAGAGTAGATTTAATATTAACTCGTAACACAATCAATTGGAACATTTTTTGCAGCAAATACTACCTTCAATCTCGGTCTCCGATATTATATCTCCATCTTGAAAAAGTTTCTTTTCTACACCCTTCCTGTCTTCTGCGTCATGGGATTCGTTATGTTGCTAACGTTGGTCAAATTTCCTTATGAATTATGGAAGGATTTAAGAGATAATTCGAATTTAATATTTTCTTATACGACTAAATTTGACGGTTCTAATTTAGACGTTAAACGAATCTATTTGGCGCGCTTTAGCTCAGAGGATTTGCAAGCTGCATTACTCAAACATATAATACAGATATAATAATAAAGAGTCCGGAACCCATCTCCGATTGCTATTTAAAAGATAATTTAAATTTGATATTTCTTTAGTTAGCGTTCAAACAACCATCAAATTGATGAAAAAAAGTCATTAAACAGTCATTATAAAAATTTAAATATATTCATTCTTAACCAGAATTAATGTTACTTATATTATTGTATTATATTTTATATATTTTGTACAGTAATATATAGTATTATATATAGTAGTTTGTTTAATATTGTACATGTTCAATTTGCTATTTGTTCTTTAAGTTGCTTTGATACCTTAATAAACTCATTAAAAAATATTATATTATGTAATATTTGTATTGAATATTACTGAATTCTATTATTATAACATATTATATATTACTTGTTATATATTAGTTAACAAATTGAAAATCAAATTCTTCCTTCAGGTGTATAACTCCAAGAAAAACGGACTCTCAGACCTCAAGCTCAACTGGAATGTTCGGTTTAAGTAGAAGATCCAGCGTAAGAAATAGATCCCTTGAACCCAAACCTCAGCCAATGCCATCTTTGCCAGTTCAGAATGCGGGATTCTGGTGGCGATTGTGGAGATGACTGTATTGTTATATTATCGCTAGTAGTACGCCCACCATGCATGACATTAATTACAATCTTATTATTATTATATATGCAATAATAATAATAATAATAATAACAATAATAATGATAATGATAATGCGGCAACGTATTGCAATATTACAATGTTTAATGCATACCATGTTCGGTGTTACAGTGCCCATCGTCAGGGTAATGCATTGTGTAATATCAATTGGCCGTGGGCCGGGCTTTGGCGGTTTCAGAGGGCCGGGCCGGCCCTTGAGGTCTCTAGTGTAAAGTAATTAATAAATAAGCAATGCATTACCAATAATAATATCAATTCTATTAATAATTTACAATTTATGATTCTACTCATAATTTACAATTATTGTTCTTGGGATATCTATCATATCCGTATCTATGTAACAGTGCTACAGCGTATTTGTATCAACTAGGATCGGTGTCAAATGGGTTGAAAGAATCACAAGATTGAACTTTATATCTGTTTTAAAAAATGAGCAAAGTCCAATTTACTTCGTTTTAGCAACATTCGATCGTCTTCCATCCATGTTCGATGGCTGCATTCTTAAGAATCGAATTAAGAACAAGTTTTAATGTTATAAATTATGTTATGTTTTATGATGCGCCAGGACCGCTGAACGACCTGTCCGGATAGCTTCTTCGTATAAGTTTCGCGTAAAAATTGAGGTGCAATGGGTGGTTAATGTTATTTAAAAATGGAAAAGGAACAATTATCAACCATTAAGCCATTACCATTAAACCATTACAAAGGCAAATGAAACTCATCGACTTCTCAACATTCTCAGGGGGCATACATCACAAAGCACATATTTCAACGTTGTCGAGTAAGATCCAATCTGAACAATTTGCCTGGCTCAGAATCGAGAGGGTCCGACAACCCCCCGAAGCATCATACTAATGCCCTTACAAAGTCCTAGATGCCAAGGAAAACATTGTAGAGATAGAATTCCCGGACGGCTCTTCTCATTGTGTTTCGCAAGCCCGGGTAAAACTGGCCATCCTGTCGTCTTCCCATTCCTCCGGAGTCACAGATGTAGTCCCACGGTCTCAAAGAACATCAGAGCCCGCCTGCACTCCCTCAACAGGACCTTCCCCCGAACCACAAGACCAGGACGTAAAGTCATATTTCGCCCCAAGAACTATTACTTCTACTTCTGAATATGTACTCCGTTGCTGGAGAAGGGACTACTGTAGTGAGCGATATAATTTAGCGTGCGCTTTTTATAATCATTATTCAAATGAAAATAGTTTTTTTTACAGATTTCCACTACTAAGAAACCCGAAAACACAGTATGAAAACAAATCTACCAAATAAATTTTTTGAGATAATTACAATCAATGCCAAAATAGTTGAATGAAACAATCAAACTAATCGAGGTGATTAATTACAGAGAAATAAATAAATAAAGAATTAAATGCCCCTTATATTTTTATATTTAGTTTCATGCCATATTTTTAAATACAAAATATTCACAAAAGTCGAACACTTCGTGCCATTTTAATATATTTTAGCATAAAACAAATAAATTAACTATTTATTAATAAGGATTAACAACAACAATCATAATTGTTAATCAAGAATAACAAAAAGATTCTAATTCTGATTTTTCACTTTTCATATTTGTGACGCAATCTCATTGAAAATTTGCTGTTATATATCGTTGATATGTCGTTTGCATGGAAATTAACCAATATTACTTAACCTAGTAAAGATATTAACCCAACCGACTTTTAAATAATTAGTTATTATGATTGTTATGATCAGAGGATCATAATTTCCCCATTTGTACGTTTCTGTGAATTTATAAGTATACCAGTAAATTTATGGACAGCATGAATTTAGCAAAATTTAGTTTTTTAATTAATTTTTTTCAGACCTCACTATGGGCATCGAGATATTGCTTCTCTTTTCGCAAATGTTTGCAGGTCGGTTTTGTAGCAGATTTTTAAAATTTAGGCTTAGAGCAACCGCTGTTAGTGACGTAAAGTACATTTATTTTGAGATCGCAAGTTGTTACATTAAAATGCCTTTATTTTATTCTGTCTTTCCAAGTATTTGAACGACGGGAGAAATTAATGTTGAAATATATTGATTCTAAATAGCTATATAAAGCAATAGAATAAACCTGGTTTAATCTTCTAACTATAAGCTACTAATAACTTAAATAAATTTTAACTTGCAATTTCTAGTAATTGATTGCTAATGCAGGTGTAATCTTGGTCAATGTAGCCATTAATAAAAGAGCTACTTATTGCGAAGAGCATACCCTAAAGAAAGCGTTAGATGGAAACAAAAATTTGGATGACTTCGACACACTAGCGCTTGAATGTTACAAAGGATCATCAATAAACATTGATTTGAAATATAGTTACATCATTCACTATGTTACTTTACTCGAAGGACGTGGTTAGTTCACAATACTGAGCATGTAACATAATAATAATAATAATAATATTAATAATAATAATAACAATAATAATAATAATAATAATAATAATAATAATAATAATAATAATAATAATAATAATAATAATAATAATAATAATAATAATAATGATAATGATAATGATAACGATAACGATAACGATAACGATAACGATAATGATAATAATAATGATAATGATAATAATAATAATAATAATAATGATAATAATAATAATATATTTATTTTATTGCGTCATTTATTAATATCAAATCATCAAAAGTCTTTGAATACAATAAAATATATATGAATTTAAATACAGATGATTATTATTTATATATGCTGGAAACTCCTCCTCGGAGCTTTCCGACAGGGATCCTCAAAGAAGGTCCCCCATCTTCGAACGTTTCGGTCCTTTGAAACCCCTGACGTTCTCCGGGGGTGGGCCGCATCCGGTGATCAGCCGGATATCCCTGTCGGTTTCCATTGTGCGGACTCGAAACTTAGGCTTTGGAAGGCTCTCATTGGCCTCTTTATGCCATCACGTGCCAGACTGGAGCGACTACTGAAAGCTCTCGTTGGCTTCTTTCGTCGCTGCACTCAGTCGCTGAAGCGACGCCACCTAGCCCCTACGACTCTCAGTGGCCTTTTTCCGTCATCCCTGCCGCCCAACAATATCGACTTGGGCTTTAAATTTTCTTTGCAGCGGCGCGCGGTAACAGACATTTCCGTCACCGGCTCCGCGCCTCTCGGGCGATGAATTGCTTCGGTGGATTTATTCTGACCGGAGATCGGCGGCTTTCTCCGGTCCTTTCGCTGTGGCATCCGATTATTATTCTTATAGTTGCAAATCTAATAGTACATATGACATATTTCAGTGAAATATCTTTTAGTGAAGTTGAATAATATCATATAAAACCGTTTACATTTAAGTTAATAACAATATTGATCATTTCTAGATTCAAGAAGATCTATTGGCAAAGTGTCCTTCTTTAGAGTCTTCAGCGTGCTATATCCGGGATCACTCAAATGTTCGGAATATCCGGGCAAGGAAAAACCAATCTCTGAAATGAGAGTGAATTGCATGCCGTCGCATAACATGTTCCCCTCTGTCCAGATCTTTTCCGAAGACTTTACAGGACTACACTTGGTGGAAACCGAAGTGCATTCTCTGAGTACATATTTTATTTTATTTTTATTTTATTTATTTATTTTTTTTTTTTTTTTTTTTTTTTTGAATCTTACATTTCATAGACTGTGGACTTGTGAACCCTGCCGCCGTGCCTTTACATCCCCTTGGGATAACATTGCGCACGTAAAATATTGGACAAATAAATGTAAATGTAAAATGTAAATTTTGTGCTTTTCAAAAACATTTTAAGATTATTCACATTCACCGCTTGACCATTGGATCATTTGGTACTCTCTGAACTTTTAGCACCAGCTATAGAGAGCTATGTTCAAATTTTTCGCGGTTGTTTCAAATACTTTGGTGGTCCGACCAAATCCATGCAATTTATCACATGTCTGAAGAGATGTATCAATGAGGATCAGATTTACGTTGGTATTAAGGTACGACTTACCAAAGCTTTTTATTAAATTTTACTTTCAACTAGTCATTCAATAATCCCAGACAATAATTTGGGTAATAGTTCCTGACAAATGATTGATGTTCTTAATCATTAACTAATTATTTAATTAGCTTTCGACACGCAGGTACAAATTCTCACAAAAGTGAGGCATCCCTTCTAGATATATCTAAGTCATTTGAATGAATGTCTAAAACTCAAATAATGTTATTCGGCTCTCCTACATGCAATACCACTAAACGTGGAAACGGTAACGTTTAGAGCTAGCAACTCGACTCTCGCCGCCTAGGATATCAACGGCCGACAGTCGACGGGTTCGTCGAAGCAGTGCTGCAGCGCGCAACTAGATAAGAAAAAACGCGAAACTGCGAGCGAAGCACGTCTCGGAATTTCTCGGTTCGTTCCGATCTAATCATCGTCCTTTCGATTTTCGATTACGTCGCAAACAGAGGATGAGGACCTGTGCGTGTTCGAATATCATCGACGAGGCCGAAGAGGTTTCGATGGAGTTTTGCAGCAAATGTGCAATACTGAGCGAATACTGCGGCGGAGAAGAAACCTTTGCTGTTTACCTCAGTAGGAGAAGATTTTCTGTCTACTTGTTATATTATTATTATTATTATTATTATTATTATATTATATTATTATTATTACATTATTATTATTATTATTATTATTATTATTATTATTATTATTATTATTATTATTATTATTATTATTATTATTATTATTATTATTATTATTATTATTATTATTATTATTATTATTATTATTATTATTATTATTATTGTTTATTTATTATTATTATTATTATTATTATTATTATTATTATTATTATTGTTTTTTATTTATTATTATTGTTATTATTATTATTACTATTATTATTATTATTATTATATTTATTACTATTATTATTATTATTATTATTATTATTATTATTATTATTATTATTATTATTTGTTTATTCACAATCACGGCCTCCGCCGGAAAACAGTGACCCCAGGTCCCAACAAGGGATCACAGGCAGTCACAACACAACAAGCACAAATAAAAACAGAAGAACAGTCATGAACAAACAGAAGCAACAAGCAAAATTCCAGAACTTAAACAAAGTAATTCAATTTTACACGCAGCTATATACAGTTATATACAAAATCCAAATCATTGTCAGTTCAATATTCTTCTTAATATATGTGCTGTCCCACACAGAGCGATTTTCTGCGCCTCAAGAGGAGATGGATTTCCAGGGATGAGATCCAGGTAATCTTTAAATTTCTTTGATGTCATTCCTAATGCTCCAACAACCACTGGTATCACCTGAGATCTCACACCCCACATTCTTTGGATTTCAATCTGTAGGTCTTTATACTTTGTTAATTTTTCCATCTCCTTCCGAGGCACATTCACATCATCCGGGACAGCAATATCAATTATTAGACAGTTTCTTCTCTTCTTATCGTGGTAAATCAGATCGGGTCTGTTGGCAGGGACTGTTCTATCAGTTATTATTGGGTAATCCCACATCAACACTCCATGGTCGAACTTTGTAATTCCATTCGGTGTATGTTCGTACCATGTAGTGGTCAGTGGGATTCCGCATTCCCTGCCGATTCTCCAATGAACATACCTGGCAACTCTGTTATGCCTCTCCAAATATTCCGTTGCAGCCAGCATACTACATCCCGATATTAAGTGGCTAATACTTTCAATATGCTGATGGCACATTCTACATAAGCCATCAGCATCTTGATGCAAAATCATCTTTTTAAAATACTTTGTCTGTAAGGCCTGGTCTTGTGCTGCAATTATCAGACTTTCTGTTTCGGCTTTCAAATCACTCTTTCTGAGCCATTGCACACTTGATTCGTTATCTATGTTTGCATTGTGAAGATTTTTTATGAATTGGCCATGCAGAGGTTTCCCTGTAATTCTTTTTAACTTTTCTGTTTCCAGGGCATTTTTGAATTCTTTTCCCAGATGTTCTTTTGTGACATTCAAATTATATTTCAATTTAATTTTACTTGTTTCTGTCTGCAGGGAAAATTTTTTTCTAGATTCATCCCATTTTCTTACCAATTGAATCAATCTTCCATCTGCTGCTGCAATATATTCTCCCAGGTTGAGGATGCTTTGTTGATATGCCGATAACAGTTCAATTATGCCTCTACCCCCATTATTCCTTTTCACATACAGTCTGTCAATATCTGCTCCTGGGTGGTGCATTCCATTCATAGTTAGTATTTTTCTGGTTTTTCTATCACACTTTTCTATTTCTGATTTTACCCAGGGAATTATTCCAAATCCATATGCGAAAACTGGTACTGCAAAACTATTAATTGCTGTTGTCTTGTTTTTGGCACTAAGCTGAGTTTTAAGGATTTTTCTTATTCGACTGTAATATTCCCTTTTTACCTTTTCTTTCATCAATTTATTATTTAATCCATCCCGTTCCTCCATTCCAAGGTATTTATACATCTCCTGTATCTCGAGAGATTTAATTTCTTCTTTTCCATCATCCATGAGTTCAATGCCTTTTGTGACAACAGGTTGTCCATGTTTTATTTCAATTGTTGCACATTTTTCAATTCCAAATTCCATACATATGTCTTTGCTGAATATTTCTACAACTCTTATAACTTTTTGCATATCCTCATGTTCAGATGTAAATAACTTTAAATCATCCATATAGAACAAGTGACTAATTTGTTCTTTGTGTATTCTATAGCCCAGTCCAGTTCTGTTAATTAAATTAGATAGTGGAATTAATGCTATACAAAACAATAAAGGTGATAGTGAGTCTCCTTGAAATATTCCTCGATTTATTCCTATTGTTGTTGTTTCAATGTCACCACCGTTATGTCTTAGAGTCATTCTTGTTTTCCATTTCAACATTGACTGAGCAATAAACTGAACTATAACATCATTAACATGATAAATCTGCAGAGCTCGAATAATCCATGAGTGAGGGACACTGTCAAATGCTTTTCTGTAGTCGATCCAAGCAATATTTAAATTCTTTTTAAATTTCTGAGAGTTTTGAACTACCATCTGACTAATAAGTAACTGATCTTTGCATCCTCGAGATCCTTTTCTACATCCTTTTTGTTCTTCTGGCAGAATGCTGTTACTTTGAAAGTGGTTGTATATTCTTTTTGATATAGCTGCTGTTAATATTTTATATGTTGTTGGCAGGCATGTGATGGGTCTGTAATTCTTTGCTTTAGACGTCTCCTGTGATTTTGGCAGCAAATATGTAATTCCTTCTGTCAGCCAAGTTGGTATCTTAGATGGTTCCTTCATTATTTCATTGTAAGCATCTGTTAAGTGTTTATGTAGAGCAGTTAACTTTTTAAACCAGAAGTTGTGAATTTTATCTATGCCTGGACTTTTCCAATTATGTGACTGATTAATTATACCACTGATTTCTTCAACTTGAAAATCCCTCCATTCATATGCATTTAAATTTGCATGTATTTCTTCTTCATATTTAATCCACTCTGCATCAGAATTATAATGTGTTTCCTTTTCTAAGATGTTTCTCCAAAATGTATCAACTGTATTTAATTTAGGTGCATCTACTATTTCAATCTGCTTCGAACTAATACTTCTGTAAAATTTCTTGGTATCATTACGAAACATTCTGTTTTGATGGTATTGTTCACTTCTTTTACTGTACCTTCTTAGTCTCTGAGCTTTTGCCTGCAGTTTCATTGTGACATCTTGTTCAAGTTCATTAATTTGGTTTAAGGACATTGTGTTCATCCCCATCTGTTTCTTGTGATCCAGATTTCCATTTTTAAATTCCTTTATCATAGATAATTGTTTTCTGTGTCTGTTTATTGTTTTCTGGATTCTCATCTTCCAGTTAGCAACTTTAAATCTCACAGCAACACGTTTTCTTTCAAATTTTTCACCTGCAATCAGAGATGCCACTGTATACACTAATTCATTTATCTTTGTCAAGTCTAAAGTCATTTCTGTTGAAACTTTGAGGAGTATTTGATTTGCTAGTTTTATTGTCTCTTCAGCTTGTCTTGGGCTTGTAATTTTATTCAAGTTTTTCCTCTCATGTATTTTAATCATCTTGATCTGATTGAATTTTGAGATTAATTTATTTTCAGCTTCTATCATTTCTTCTGATTTGAACTCTCTGGTCAATAAACTTTCTTGTCCTGAGTCTGCTTGGTGTTGTTTGTAGATCAAATTTTCCTGCTGAGAATTTGAGTCATCTTCACCCTGACATACCTCTGATCCACAAATTTGTTCCACATCTAAGTCTGAGCCTCTGAGTTTTCGCTTCACATCTTCATCAATTTCTGCTAAATCAAATTCTGAAAGTTTCTTCTCTTTTAAAATATATCTTCTGTGGTTGCTCAGATTGTTTGGATTCATGCCTGGGAATATTTCAGGATTTCTGCTTCTCCAGATATTGTAGGTAGCTATTGTTACATTGCCGTTGTTTGATTCCTTTGCAAAATAATATGATCAGATTACATCTTTATACTGTTCGTTTGTCCATTTCTGTCTTCTTTTATTTACACATTTCACATCATCATTGATTTTATTTTCATTTTTCATCATCATGCTTTTCTCCAGAGAGAATGCAAGATTGTCTTTAATTTCATTCTCAATGCTATCCTTTTTTCTTGAGTCATTTGCCTTAATCAATTTCAAATTCTGTGGTTTCTCATGTCTATCAGCTTTATTAATGCTTAACTCTTGCAAGTCTATAAATTCTGTTTCTTGATCAGGACCACATGGAATGAACCTGGTGTTCCTCTTACTTTATATATAAATCTGTCGGCTTCTCCAGTCTTGGCTTTTTCTTCTTTAGCTTTTTCAATCAACTTTTTACAACTTTGTCTATCTTCAATTGACAAATCATGACTGACAATTAATTTCTTGAACTTCATTAGACCTTTCAGTTTATAACAACTTTCAAGTATCATGTCTTTAAGGCTGAAGTTGTAAAACTTTACAATCATGGGTCTATCTTTACCTTCAATTTTCTTTCCAATTCTGTTCATTTGCAAAACATCTTTTTGATAATCAAATTCAATATCAAATGCTTTTAACAATTCTGTAAGAAATTCCTTGTCATTACTTTTTTGGTCAGACATACTCTCTTTCAAGTTGTAGAAAACAAGATTGTTCTTGCTTTGCTCCCTGTCTTCTTTTATTTCAGTTGCAGTCTTTGTTTTGATAACTGAGTCTTGAACTGATTTCACATTTCTGTTCATTTCTTGAACATTGGTTTTAAATAAATCAGTCCATTTTTCTGTTTCCTTTACCTTGTCCATACTTATTTCATTCAACTTGTTGCCAAATTGTTGGAATTCCGCATTTAATTTGTCCAACTGAAGTTTCCAGTCTTTCATCTCATTCATTTGTTTTTGGATCATACTTTCGTGTGCTGTTCTTTCTTCTAACATTGATTTGATTTGAGCAATATCCTTGGTTATGTTTTCAATGTTTTCATCAACTTGATAACATTCTACAATTTTTTTCAGCACGTCTACATTTTCTTTTACACATTTATCACAGATGTGTAGTCCGATCATAGTTGCCGAAGCCGCTATTTCCTTTCTAATTCGGACCGCGTCCGTCATTTCAACTTTTTTCGAGTGTGGCGTATAAAAGTAATAAATTTATTAAAATTTATATCTATAATATACGCTAGAACAATCGAATATTAATGAAGTGCGCTGCAGAGATCAGCACGTATGAGCGTTAATAGAGTTATTATTATTATTATTATTATTATTATTATTATTATTATTATTATTATTATTATTATTATTATTATTATTATTATTATTATTATTATTATTATTATTATTATTATTATTATTATTATTATTATTATTATTATTATTATTATTATTATTATTATTATTATTATTATTATTATTATTATTATTATTATTATTATTATTATTATTATTATTATTATTATTATTATTATTATTATTATTATTATTATTATTATTATTATTATTATTATTATTATTATTATTATTATTATTATTATTATTATTATTATTATTATTATTATTATTATTATTATTATTATTATTATTATTATTATTATTATTATTATTATTATTATTATTATTATTATTATTATTATTATTATTATTATTATTATTATTATTATTATTATTATTATTATTATTATTATTATTATTATTATTATTATTATTATTGCCATTTATTTACAGCACTAATCGATGCTTAACACAAATCATTTAGCTTGTATCCAGCTTCGTTGTTAAATGTATTCCTCAGTGATGATATTAAATTTAACTCCGAACCAGCAAAATTATCATTTTGGCTGGTTAAAGCACTTATTGATATTATCATAAAGCCATCCTTAACGTGGAGTGTCACGGAAAACCTCTCACTAAACCTTAATCAGAACCGGCAATCCGTACTCTCTCCGTCATTATTGATTTATCATTTCTGTAAAATGCACCATTTCATTTCATTGTACGTGTTTCCAGAAGCTCAAGTAGATAAAATTAAGACGTTTACGCCATCGTGCTGCAGTTACTCCAGATGATTGCATTTTACCATTTCAGTCAAAATCCTGCATCCATATTTTATGGGATGTTACGAAGTCTCTCCGACCGACGGTTATTCGGTCGCCATTAGCGGAAGTATGACGATAGCGAAATGCATCCATAGGTGCGAGAACGTGTCCTACGCTCTTTTACAGGTCTGACTGAGAAATTATCATTATTAGTAGGGGTTAAAATTATTATTATTATTAGTAAGTGTTAAAATTTTTATTATTAATATGGTGATCTAATGAAATAACATTGGGACCAATTTTTTTCTTTTTCTTAAATCCAGTGAAGAAATGAATCTAATTTCAATTCATATTTTTTTCTTTTCATAAAGGTATTTTTAATTCTAGTTTAAACTCTGAACCTATTGAATGATGATGACTATTATTGTTGTTATTAATATTATTAGGACGGAGACAACTGCATCTGCAGCAATACTTTGATATCGACCAAAAATCGACCATTCAGCGACCAGATTTGCACGTCCGTCTGCACAGGAGACAGCACGATGCATTGCGGGGGAAAGCAGCACTTAACTGCGTTCGCTAGTATGTAATGGGCTTCCGTTGCACACCTGGAGAAGTGATAAGGCTAAGGAGATCAAAAACGGATGCAGGTCGTGTCAGTCTTCCATGGATTTTCCCCCTGGATTTCTAGAGTCACTTGAATTTAGGGCAAGGTTAGGGTGACATCTTGGTAGGGTTAGGACCTTTCCTCACTTCTACTCCCTTCTGGTCACTTCCGGTCACTTCTCCAACATTGTAACAACAATGTAATGTCCGTGTCATTATTGCGCTCGATCTAATATTTCGTTACATTCTTACCGGTTAGCTTGTAGGCAGGGACGTGCGAATTTCACCACGTGTTCTCGATTCTTCCGTTGCGCCGGTCAGCACGACATGTACGGACAATGCGGCGGTACTTGTGAACCGGGTTTTACCGGAGAAAACTGCCTCGAGAGAAGTATTTTAATTCGGCGCGGGCTAAACTTCAATTTGCTTTTTTTTTCTGACTGTACAGTTTTCTTCCTTAAGATTATTTCTACCCTACGCCCAGTATAGTAACCACAACCACGGTGACAACAACCACTACGACTACGATAAACGCGACGACAACGAATGACGAACCCGTGGAAATCTCTCAGGACGAGATATTCGTTGAGAATGTTTCACAACTCTCAAAGAATGTCTATACTTGCGATCAAGAGAATCCGTGCGTTAATCTCTCGTTCTCTTATTGCGTCGACAGAGAGGGAAAATCGTCTTGCGAGTGCGTTTCTGGTTACATGAAAAACCAAGTCAACAAATGCGGAGGTAAATTGCTTTTAACTGCAATTTAGTATTCTTTGGTTTATTATGCAATAAGATGAGGTCACGATTCGATATAATAATTTATTTAATTAGTTTCATATACCGATATATTTCTGTTAACAGGTGTAAGTTTTATAATGTTAAAAGATATTCTAGAGACTTGCGAGAAGCGAATTTTTTCGTCCAAGCCCGGCCCGCTCTCAGATTTATCATGCCCGCCCGGTCCGCTAAATGTGAATTAGGTAAGAGCCGGCCCGCCACCTTACTGTATAAAGCCCTATCCATACAAGATCTTAATAATCACAGTATATAAGTCTGACATGTGGGTCTCGAAGATACTCTGCCCGTTCTTCCACCACACGTTTCATGACCAAGTGAAGCATTACATGAAATTGTCAATACTAACCCTGTCGCACCGGGTTAAAATGTAACATATTGTAATAACCCGGGGTCCTCAAACTAATTATAGAAGGTCAGGTTTATTGAAAGTTGTCAGATGGCTTGGAAGATGTACAATGCTCAATTGTCTAAGAATTGGAATCTGCTGTTTCTCTAACTCTCGCTCTGCTTTTCGAGATAAATCTATTTGTCTAGATTCATAACCAAAGACTCTGAATAGTACCCATTAATTAATTATCAAATTATATTGCTAATCAATTTAATTAATAACTAAATTAATTAATCAGCAATATAATTTTAATTATTCTTTAATTATCTGGATCCAGGGATCCAACAATATCATTAATTACTTTATGTTATAACATGTTAAATTGCATTAGTTGACATATAATGAGCTGTATATTCACGCACATTAGCGTAGCCATGAAAAGGGTATCTCTATGTCTAGTATGCCCTTTAAATTAATTGGGTAGGAAAATCAGAAAAAATTAGTCATCTCTATGCATGCGGTAGTACATGTATCAACCTCGATTGATTTTAAAAATCAATGTGGCTAGGCCACACTATAGATATTAAAATATAACGATGCATTGCAGTACATTATGTCATACATTATATCATATAATGATGTGTTTCCTATTGCATTCTTACCGATAGATTTAAACGAGTGTACGTATGCGCCATGCGACCATGCGACATGTAAAAATATTAACGGTTCCTATGACTGTGAGTGTGAAGTCGGTTTCATCAGGGCAGCAGACGATATCTGCATCAAGGGTGGTATTTCACGTCTTTCTAAAGGTTAAGTATTATTCCAAATATAAATAAACGCCAAATAAATTTGAAATTTGTATGCCCTGGAACCAGGGTTGATGTTAATGACAGTTAGTATTTTTATCTTTTTAAATAGTTAATTTAAATAGTTAAACCCTGACATTTTCAGTTTAGATAGCTAAGCTAAAAAAAAAAACGAAAATTCGAGTTAATAACAGGTGAACGTTGTAAGATATCGGTATTATCTTACTTACTATCGTTTTAGGAAATAGTACGTCAGGGAATTTTTTATCAACTTCGCTCAACTATCTGGCTTTGATTCTAGCCATTCCTTTGATTGCAAGTGTGATTGTTACACTATATCACTGGTAAGCCGTGGTATTATACCTTTTAGGTCTGATTGAACGGTAGCTTAAGATCACTTCTTTTTATGTCATACTAGGCTTCCAATCCTTCAAAAACATCCTAAAGAAGCTACAACGAAAACCGAAGACGTTCTAGTTAAAGAAGCCATTTTCCCTAAAGATACGGCCAAATGAAATTAATTCTATACATTTGTTTTTTAATGTAATTAAAAAAACTGATAAATTCTAAAGAAATTGTCATACTGTGAAGAAATGTTACTGTTTGCAATGCAATGGACCAGCAATTAATATCTTGGAGTTTTAATAGACAAGACGATTTTTTCTTTATCTGCAACAACATTTGAAATGTAAAAAGAGCAATGTAACGTAAAAAAGTTGTTTTAATTTTTTAGTAATATTATTTAATATTATTTAAATGGCAATATTATTTTACTGGATTAATCAAATCAAGATGCATGTATTAGAAAGCTTCAAAACTCAAAATTTTCTAGACTGGGAAAAGTTATTGCTTATTTATTATCACATGAATCGTGTGTGACAGGCTCAACTTTGGGTTAGGGCTTAAACTGCAAATAAAGATGGTCTAAATTGCTAGGTGTATATAATTTGTTTAAAATCTTATTTTAATCCTGTAAAAATTAAGTTTCAAATCGACGAAGTTATTTGAGGCATCTAAACGTCGTCCCTTGGCAACAAAAACGATAGTAACTAACAACTTTTATTTAAATAATTATGTAATGCATCATGAATATTATATATATTGCAAAACCTGTATGAATTTAGAGGTTCATGGCGATGACACATTAGACTTATCCACTGAAATGATTGGTAACCCTCTAGAGGTATGCAAACGACATGGCATGTGCGCTCACATGCCACTAACACATTGCAAGGAGGACGACCTCCAAATAATTTGTGAATGCATAAAAGGTTATTTCAGGCAACGAGATCAAGAGGAATATCTAGGCAAGTCGTTGTAAATAATGAATTAGTTTTCCATTATTTCTTCATTTCCTTCAAAATTTCTTTATTTTATTTGATTAGTTCACATATTTTCAATGAATTATTTCTTTCTAAAAGATTAAGAGGCTATGCGCATGGCTTCATACAAATTAACTATTATTAACATTACAATTACAAATGTGATTGCCAAAGAAATGTGAATGAAAACAATAAAAAGATTTCTAATTCTTTAGATGTCGACGAATGTTTAAGAGAACCACGTGGAGATAATTTAACAGTATGCTCGAACCTGATTGGCTCTTATTCGCGTATTTGCAAAATTGGATATTGGGAAGTTAATGGCTAATACTACAGTAATACAACTTCCAAGAATTTTATCAAATTTAATTGACAGTAATTAATATTAAGTAATTAATTTAATGAATATTCATTACGTGCAGTCAATTACGTGACAATAATTTCTGACGAGGAAAGTTGAGGGACTGTGATGCTCCTCATTATCTCGTTAATTAGCCTAATTGCCCTGGCTCTGACCCTGGCTTGGTTTGGATGTTGTTTAATAAATTATCACATGATTATTTAATCATTTAATATTTAATTTTCATTGATATGAACAACCATTTCTCGTGTTACAGGTCCGCCGCTAATAAAAAGCCAAAGTAAAAATAATCTATAAGCTGTAGTTCAACGGGAATAAGTAGGACTAGAAGAGGTTCCAAGACCATATCTAGTGGAATGTCCAAGACCACTATTGGATCTACGAAAAAGGCTGTTGTGGGTACAACAAAGGCTAAAAATTGAACAATAACTTAGACAATCATCCTGGTGACTAAACATATATATCAAGATGCTGTTTTTAGTTTATTTAACACTATCAAATGATATAGTGTTTTCTAAATTTTGTAGGTTTTTCTATTTTTTTACTTTTTAGAGTAATTGCCACAGTAACTCCAAATTTATTAGTATATCGAAAGATAGTCAAAATGGCGCTTAGTCCAAAGACATTAACTGTAAATAAAATTTTTAAAAATCATTAACGCTAAATACATTTTTTAAATCGTATTGAAATAAAAGAATTAATTTCAAAAGCGTATATATTCTTTTAAACATCGAAACGTCATTGTTATCCATGGCAATACACAACGGACAATTTTTACTTCAATAGCCTTAACTTTGCAGTTTCTATATATCTGAGACAATATTGTAAAGTAATTTAAAGAATATGTTAATATGAAATAATAATATTAATCATATTTCCTCTTTGAATCAGACAGTTATACTTGTATAATTAATATCCGAAAGCATCAAAATTGTATCCATTTTTTCAGATTGAAAATTTCTTCGTAATGAATTGTTGCGCGAAAGGCATTTTTTTCTTTGTCCTGAATTTATTATCAGGTTAATTTTGTTGAAATAAACATTATTAATTAACTATTTAACCAATTATTTAACCAAACCGTTATAGAGACTCAAGCAGTTAACATAGCTTTATGGAAGACTGCTGTATACTGTAGAGACGTACATCTATCCGATGTGATGTTTGATACTAAATATCTGCAAACAGAAGCTATGACGCATATGTGCCACTCTAATTCGTATGTTGGTGTTAGCCTCGGTAATTTCTACATGGTACATTTTGTCACAATCTTTGAAGGATATGGTGAGATTATTTCACAGATATTTCCATTTGTTGTTATATCTTGGCAATTCATCGTAAGATTTTGAAATAACATCATAAATTTGTCTACATGACAAAATACATTAGAAAAAGACATCTCTCATCAAAACTCTCAATAATAACTGTCTACATTTTATCGGTATTTTAAAGAGCCTGTTAATTAATTATTGCTCGTATAATCATAGTAATTTTTAGGCACATGAAATAATTGTTAAACAAACCCTTTCGTAAATTCTGCCGTCCATAGTTCTGTTTGGTAAATAAATGAAATGATTAAGGTAAATTTTGTAAAAAATATTTTGAATTTCTCATACAATAACTTTATTTAAAGGAACCGGTGGAGGCCAGTTGGACTTTTTCGAAGTGTCCACCAAGAACCCTACTCATCCTAAAATTATGTGTTCCAAATACCCTGGAAAGACTGGAATTAGGAGAGGCTATCGAGTCAACTGCGTACCTGTGACATTACCCACCCCAAAAGTGATAATAGATTCAATGAAAAACAAGGGCTTTTACATTACCGAGATTGAGGTTCACACTCTAGGTAGAATTGGTTTCATAAGCTCGACTTGATTGGCTAATAAAGTGCATCCAACTTTATGTAATTCCTGTACATTGTCAGGTGAGGGACACCCATCGGAACTCAATTTGATTCATCGCGGATGTTATGAAGATTACGGTGAGAAAAAAATTAGTTCTGGAACAAATTTGGAAGAATGCCAAGCGTCTTGCTTATCGGACAGTTACATATTTGCTGGAATCAAAGTCAAGTTGCAACTTTTGTGATATTAGAAACTGTACTGAATAGTTATTTCTTCTTGAATAGGGTAGCTCAAAGGAATGCCTTTGTGCAAATAACATCAAGGAAGGCACTGAAAGATCTTCGAATATGTGTAACTATGTATGTGATGACGGAGTGCACAAATGCGGTGGTGAAGGTTATGCTTCAGTTTATCTGAGTAGGTGTTTGAACATTGGACGATCTTGTACTGATAGATGATAACATAATTCTAGTTGAATTATTGTATCTCTTGCATATAATACATTCTATTCCAGTTCTTCCGCCATTGCCGCATTTCAAGGGCTGTTTGAAAATAGAACCGAAATCTTCGGAAGTAGCTGAGAAAATTTCTGACATGACGATAGACAAGTGTCTGCTCTTATGTGACGCTCACAGATACGCATTGCTACATGTAACGGTCCAACTTTGTTTATGTTTTTAAACTTATCATTTTTTCGTTATCATCAAATTATGTTTTCATAGGATAACTTTGAATTGCACTAAGTTTTATTTTCAAAGAATGGTGATACTTGCTTTTGCAAGGATGACATCGATACCGTTATCGTCACCCATGACATGACAAATTGCAATATTATGTGCGGAGGCCAGCCAAATATTATGTGTGGGGGGCTAGAACACGCCACTGTTTTTGCAAGTATCAATAATTTTCAAATAATATCAACAAACATGACAATAAGATTCGTTATTTATTACTAACACAACCTTACTCATACTTTTTGGGAAAGCTTGCAAGCAGGGCTCGGGAGACTACGTGGCCTGTTCTCAGTTATTTAAATGTGCATCTAAGCACGACATGTATGGTGACTGTGGTTCTGATGGTTGTAGAGACGAATTTGCCGGAAGACATTGTTTAGGAAAAGGTACTTCATTTGATCCAAACGTATCCATTGTTTAAACATTCTTATATTTCGGGTAAGTGACGCGGTGAGTGAGCATTTTCCGCGAAGAACTACAAAACGAAGGCACTTTTAAAAGTTAATAACGACATTTTTGATTTTTACTGGAAAACGTAAAAACATTAATTATATTGGTTAGACAAAGAGTAAAAAACAAATAATGCAATACGAACAACGTAATTATTACAATAATATTGAAATGTAATGAAACGAGCATATTTTAGATGTCATAACACTTTCATTTAGAGGTTGGCGGTGATACACTGGATATCTCCGGTGATCCAACAGGTGACCCTTTAGAAATATGCCTGGATAATCACCTGTGCGAACACATGCCTCTAACAAGTTGCAAAATGGGTGAAATCGAAGTGTTTTGTGCTTGCGTGGATGGTTATTTCAGGGATCCAGATCAATCTGAATGTCTAGGCAAGTTATTGGAAACACTATATATGTAGTAACAAAGTGAAACTATCAACTTGAATAGTAACGTTAATATATTATCGTTAACGAAGCAACAGACATAGCAGTAGTAACCATTTGCTTTTTCATCAAAATCTATTTTTATTAAATTTAGTTAGTTCACATAGTTTAATAAATTATTCCTTTCTAAAAGATAATGAGGCTATTCGCATGGCCTCTTACAAATTAACTGTTATTAATATTATAATTATAAACGTGATTGCCAAAGAAATGTAAATAAATAAATAAACTTAAAAAAAAGATTAGCAGTGAAAATCCGTTATTAATTATTTAGATCTAGACGAATGCTTAGGAGAACCGTGTGAAGACGAATTAAGAATGTGTTTGAACCTGAACGGTTCTTATATGTGTGCTTGCAAACCCGGCTTCTTGGAAATTGATGGCACATGCTTTGGTATTACAAAAGTTATAAAATATTTAATCAATATAAGACAAATTATACAATTTTTGAAATTACTTTAGAATGGAATAAATAAAATAAAATAAAATAAATAAATAAATAAATGGTGGTTCATCTATTAAAAATCCTTACCCTTACCCTTACCCATCCACAAGAAAGGTCCTACCACTTCTCTTGAAAACTCTATATCAACTAGCTGTAGAACTATGGAAAGAATAATCAATAAATTTCTGATGCAACACCTTTTAAACCACAAGCTCATCGACTGCAACCAGCATGGCTTTATTCCCGCACGTTCAACCACCACTAACATCCTCGAATGCACTCACCATTGGACAGAAACCATACAAAACAGACAAAATTTGGACATCATCTACTTGGATTTTCGCAAGGCCTTCGACTCTGTATCTCACTCAAAACTAATGCTCAAAATTAGCACTTATGGTCTTAGTGACAATGTGATAGGATGGATTAGCGACTTTCTTAATCTGCGAACGCAAAAAGTCATAATAAACGGCTCTGTCTCGGAAGAGGTTGCCGTTACTAGTGGAGTTCCCCAGGGGAGTGTTCTTGGGCCAACATTATTTTTACTCTACATAAACGACCTTCCTGGCTTATTCAAGAACTCAGACACAATTTGTAAGCTCTTCGCTGATGACATAAAGCTTTACAATAGTTCTCCTCTCCAGCTGCAGAGATCTCTTGATACGATAGTGGAGTGGAGTGAGAGATGGCAGCTACAACTCGCTCCCGACAAATGTCAGATTCTCTCATTAATTGGCTGCAAAAGATCTTTTCATCCAAATGAATATTGTATTCACAACCACATACTGTCAAGAGTTAACTTGATTCGAGATCTAGGAATACTCATAGATTCTTCGCTCCGACTTGACAAACACATAGATAACATCACCAGAAAGGCAGCTACAATATCCAAACTGATTCTAGCATCATTTTCCTCACGTGACCATGACATCCTCATAAGGGCATTTTGTACCTTTGTTAGGCCAATACTCGAGTATGGCTCTCCTGTATGGAACCCACACAAAAAACTTCTCATCGATAGGCTTGAACAGATCCAAAAAAGGTTCACCAAGGCCATTCCCACACTGGCCAAATATCCTTATCTGCTGAGACTAAAGATTCTTAAATTGCCCACCCTAGAAAAACGAAGACTACTGGCCGATCTCACCATGTGTTTTAAATTACTAAAAGGCCTTACTAATAGCAAAATCTCCACTACTCTCAACAGATCAACATACAATAGGACCAGAGGCCACAACTACAAACTCAGGACAAACAAATTCCGTTGTAATACTTCCAAATACTTTTTCTCCAATCGAATTGTCAAATCCTGGAACACCCTGCCAGCCCATGTCGTTAACTCCTCTACCACGTCCCGCTTCAATGCTGAGATCCACAAATTGAACCTTAACCAATACCTTAAATATCATGAACCCTAAGAGCTTACATCTGTACAAGAGTTTTTTTTTTGTTTTTGTTTTTTAAGTCCGAATGGCGATTGTTTATGTTCAATTTGCGCTTCAGTTGTTTTTTTTTTCGAACGTGTCAGAGGCCTCGGCCCTTCGTTCGTCTCGAATAAATAAAATAAAATAAAATAAATAAATAAATAAATGGTGGTTCATCTATTAAAAATCCTTACCCTTACCTCAACAGCCTAATATAATTTGGAGACCCCTTTTCCCCCAATACGAAACAATAGCTGTGTTTTCGCGTCTTAGCCAAAAGACTCTTTTGGATTTAACTTGAAAATAAGCTTTTAATAAATGGAAAAATCTAAGGAATCGTTCAAAATGTTTAATAATAATTAAAATTGATTAATTAATTTAGTGAATATTCATTACGTGCAGTCAACGTGACAATAAATTCTGACGAGGAGAGTTTAGGGACTGTGATGATCCTCATTATCCCGTTAATTATCCTAATTGCCCTGGCTCTGACCCTGGCTTGGTTTGGATGTTGTTTAATAAATTATCACATGATTATTTAATCATTTAATATTTAATTTTCATTAATATGAACAACCATTTCTCGTGTTATAGGTCCGCCGTTAATAAAAAGCCAAAGAAAAAAGAATCTATAAGCAGTAGTTCAACGGGTACAAGTAGGACTAGTAGAGGTTCCAAGACCATATCTAGTGGAATGTCCAAGACCACTATTGGATCTACGAAAAAGGGTGTTGTGGGTACAACAAAGGCTGCTGTGGGCAAAACAAAGGCTGTTGCGGGTACATCAAAGGCTAAACATTGAACAAAAACTTAGACAATCATCCTGGTGACTAAACATATATATCAAGATGCTAACCTTTATCCCGGTCAAAACTTATTTTAAGAATTGTTTTTGACTTCAGAAACAACGGCACGAATTCAGCCATTGCTAGGAAAACAACCATTTTATTTAACTTCGATTTTGAAATAAAAATAAAAATTGCAATGGTCTTCAGTAAAAGTGAATGAAAAGAAAAATATTCAAAATTCAGTAATTCACAAGTCGATTAATTCAATGATTTTGACATTCAAAAAAATCTTTTAGCCTCTCGTCCTTTCCCCTATAAACACCGATTTGCGAATGTTTTTCCACTTACTTAAAAGAAGAGATTGCCTGATATGGAATTTGGATGGTAGCATTCATGAAATTTATTTGTTTTAAAATCCTGGTTTCATCTATCTATTGGTAAACTAAAGAAACAACACAGTTAAATGTAAATTTTAAAATACCCAATAGAAAATGTTGTAATTATTTTCTGTTTTTAGTTTATTTAACTCTGTCAAATGAAAGAGTACTTTCTAAATCTTGTTGGTTTTTCTATTTTTTACATTTTAGAGTAACTCCAAATTTATTAATCCAAAGAGATTAACTCTAAATTAAAATTTTTTAAATCTTTTTTAAATAAAAGACTTCAGTTGGAAAGAGTAGATATTCTGTTTAACATCGACACGTCAGTGGTATCCCTGGTAACTCACAACAGACAATTTTTACTTCAATAGCTTTAACTTTGCAGTTTCTATATATCTGAGACAATATTGTAAAGTAATTTACAGAATATGTTAATATGAAATAATAATATTAATCATTTTTCCTCTTTGAATCAGACAGTTATACTTGTATAATTAATATCCGAAAGCATCAAAATTGTATCCATTTTTTCAGATTGAAAATTTCTTCGTAATGAATTGTTGCGCGAAAGGCTTTTTTTTCTTTGTCCTGAATTTATTATCAGGTTAATTTTGTTGAAATAAACATTATTAATTAACTATTTAACCAATAATTTAACCAAACCGTTTTAGAGACTCTAGCAGTTAACCTAGCTTTATGGAAGTCTGCTGCATACTGTAAAGTATATCTCTCCGATGTGATGTTTGATACTAGAAAGCTGTACACAGAAGCTATGACGCATATGTGCCACTCTAATTCGTATATTAGTGTCAGCCTCGGTAATTTCTACATGGTACATTTTGTCACAATCTTTGAAGGATATGGTGAGATTAATTCACAAATATTTCCATTTGTTGTTATATCTTGGCATTACATTATAAGATTTCGAAATAACATCATAAATTTGTCTACTTGACAAAATACATTAAGAAAAAGACATCGAAGTGTATGTGTAAAACTCTCAATAATAATTTGTTTGCCATATAATTCTCATACCGATTATGCATTTACAAATTTAAACATACTTAAAATTCATCAAATTAATAATTTCCATTTGGCCATTCTCATGTATAAAGTAGATCATCACATGCTGCCTCGTCTTTTCGATAGTTTGTTTTCAAAAATATCCTCCTTGCACAAATACTCTGTTCGAACGTCTAATAATTATAGACCGACTTTTGCTAAATCTGTCACTGGCTCTCGTTCTATTGTCTGTATGGGACCAAAAATTTACTCTGCTGTTCCTATTAATATTACCAACATTTCTAATCTTTATGGTTATAAGAAAGCATTAAAACATTTCATCATTAACTCTATCGGATTAAACTAACTATAATCTGTCGGATCAACTATATACCATCATTCCTAATTTTTTTGTGCTTATTGTGTTTCATGGGTCAGTCTACTAGCGGAAGCGTGTGCTTCCTTAAGGCTGGCCCTTTGAGTTTTATGTTTTCTGCTGCTCTTTTCAGTTTTTTGTGTTAATGAAGGAATAAACTCAAGAAATTGTAAAAAAAAAAAAAAAAAAAAAAATAATAACTGTCTACATCTTATCGGCATTTTAAAGGGCCTGTTAATTAATTAATACTCGTATAGTCATAGTAATTTTGAGGCACATGAAATAATTGTTAAACAAACCCTTTCGTAAATTCTGCCGTCCATTGCTCTGTTTGGTAATTAGATGAAATGATTAAGGTAAATTTTGTAAAATTATTTTGAATTTCTCATGCAATACCTTTATTTAAAGGAACCGGTGGAGGCCAGTTGGACTTTTTCGAGGTGTTCACCATGACCCCTCCATATAATAAAATTATGTGCTCCAAATACCCTGGAAAGACTGGAATTAGGAGAGGCTATCGAGTCAACTGCGTACCTGTGACATTATCCACCCCAGAAGTATTAATAGATTCAATGAAAAACAAGGGTTTTTACATTACCGAAATTGAGATTCACACTCTAGGTAGAATTGTTTTCATAATACTCAACTTGATTGACAAATTAAGTGCATCCAACTTTAAGTAATTCCTACACATTGTCAGGTGTGGGACACCCGTCGGAACACATTTTGATTCATCGCGGATGTTATGAAGATTTCGGTGAGAAAACAATCAGTTCTAAAATGGAATTGGAAATATGCCAATCGTCTTGCTTATCGGACAGTTACATATTTGCCGGAATCAAAGTCAAGTTGCAACTTTTGTGATATTAGAAACTGTACTGAATAGTTACTTCTTCTTGAATAGGGTAGCTCAAAGGAATGCCTTTGTGCAAATAACATCAAGGAAGGCACTGAAAGATCTTCGAATATGTGTAACTATGTATGTGATGACGGAGTGCACAAATGCGGTGGTGAAGGTTATGCTTCAGTTTATCTGAGTAGGTGTTTGAACATTGGACAATCTTGTACTGATAAATGATAACATAATTCTAGTTGAATTATTGTTTCTCTTGCATATAATACATTCTATTCCAGTTCTTCCGCCATTGCCGCATTTCAAGGGCTGTTTGAAAATAGAACCGAAATCTTTAGAAGTAGCTGAGAAAATTTCTGACATGACGATAGACAAGTGTCTGCTCTTATGTGACGCTCACAGATACGCATTGCTACATGTAACGGTCCAACTTTGTTTATGTTTTTAAACTTATCATTTTTTCGTTATCATCAAATTATGTTTTCATAGGATAACTTTGAATTGCACTAAGTTTTATTTTCAAAGAATGGTGATACTTGCTTTTGCAAGGATGACATCGACACCGTTATCGTCACCCATGACATGACAAATTGCAATATTATGTGCGGAGGCCAGCCAAATATTATGTGTGGGGGGCTAGAACACGCCACTGTTTTTGCAAGTATCAATAATTTTCAAATAATATCAACAAACATGACAATAAGATTCGTTATTTATTACTAACACAACCTTACTCATACTTTTTGGGAAAGCTTGCAAGCAGGGCTCGGGAGACTACGTGGCCTGTTCTCAGTTATTTAAATGTGCATCACAGCACGACATGTATGGTGACTGTGGTTTTGATGGTTGTAGAGACGAATTTGCCGGAAGGCATTGTTTAGGAAAAGGTACTTCATTTGATCCAAACGTATCCATTGTTTAAACATTCTTGTATTTCGGGAGAGTGACGTGGTGAGTGAGAATTTTCCGCGAAAAACTACGAAACGAAGGCACTCTTAAAAGTTAAATACGACATTTTTGATTTTTACTGGAAAACGTAAAAACATTAATTATATTGGTTAGACAAAGAGTAAAAAACAAATAACGCAATACGAACAACGTAACTATTACAATAACATTGAAATACGATGAAATGTTATGAAACGAGCATATTTTAGATGTCATAACACTTTCATTTAGAGGTTGGCGGTGATACAATGGGTATCTCCGGTGATCCAACAGGTGACCCTTTAGAAATATGCCAGGATTTGTACCTGTACGAACACATGCCACTAACAAGTTGCAAAATGGGTGAATTCGAAGTGTTTTGTGCTTGCGTGGATGGTTATTTCAGGGATCCAGATCAATTTGAATGTCTAGGCAAGTTATTGGAAACACTATATATGTAGTAACAAAATGAAATTACCAACTTGAATAGTAACGTTAATATATTATCGTTAACGAAGCAACAGACATAGCAGTAGTAACCATTTGCTTTTTCATCAAAATCTATTTTTATTAAATTTAGTTAGTTCACATATTTTAATAAATTATTCCTTTCTAAGAGATAATGAGGCTATTCGTATGGCTTCTTACAAATTAACTGTTATTAATATTATAATTATAAACGTGTTTGCCGAAGAAATGTAAATAAATGAACTTAAGAAAAAGATTAGCAGTGAAAATCCGTTATTAATTATTTAGATCTAGACGAATGCTTAGGAGAACCATGTGAAGACGAATTAAGGATGTGTTTGAACATGAATGGTTCTTATACGTGTGCTTGCAAACCCGGCTTTTTGGAAATTGATGGCAAATGCTTAGGTATTACAAAAGTTAAAAAAATTTAATCAATTTAAGACAAATTATACAATTTTTGAAATTACTTTAGAATGGTGGTTCATCCATTAAAAATCCTTCCCCTTACCTCAACAGGCTTATATAATTTGGAGACCCCTTTTCCCCCAATACGAAACAGTAGCTTTCGATGTTTTCGCGTCTTAGCCAAAAGACTCTTTTGGATTTAATTTGAAATTAAGCTTCTAATAGGTGTAATAATCTAAGGAATCGTTCAAAATGTTTAATAATAATTAAAATTGATTAATTAATTTAGTGAATATTCATTACGTGCAGTCAACGTGACAATAAATTCTGACGAGGAGAGTTTAGGGACTGTGATGATCCTCATTATCCCGTTAATTATCCTAATTGCCCTGGCTCTGACCCTGGCTTGGTTTGGATGTTGTTTAATAAATTATCACATGATTATTTAATCATTTAATATTTAATTTTCATTAATATGAACAACCATTTGTCGTGTTATAGGTCCGTCGTTAATAAAAAGCCAATGAAAAAAGAATCTATAAGCAGTAGTTCAACGGGAACAGGTAGGACTAGTAGAGATTCCAAGACCATATCTAGTGGAATGTCCAAGACCACTATTGGATCTACGAAAAAGGCTGTTGCGGGTACATCAAAGGCTAAAAATTGAACAAAAACGTAGACAATCATCCTGGTGACTAAACATATATATCAAGATGCTAACCTTTATCCCGGTCAAAACTTATTTTAAGAATTGTTTTTGACTTCAGAAACAACGGCACGAATTCAGCCATTGCTAGGAAAACAACCATTTTATTTAACTTCGATTTTGAAATAAAAATAAAAATTGCAATGGTCTTCAGTAAAAGTGAATGAAAAGAAAAATATTCAAAATTCAGTAATTCACAAGTCGATTAATTCAATGATTTTGACATTCAAAAAAATCTTTTAGCCTCTCGTCCTTTCCCCTATAAACACCGATTTGCGAATGTTTTTCCACTTACTTAAAAGAAGAGATTGCCTGATATGGAATTTGGATGGTAGCATTCATGAAATTTATTTGTTTTAAAATCCTGGTTTCATCTATCTATTGGTAAACTAAAGAAACAACACAGTTAAATGTAAATTTTAAAATACCCAATAGAAAATGTTGTAATTATTTTCTGTTTTTAGTTTATTTAACTCTGTCAAATGAAAGAGTACTTTCTAAATCTTGTTGGTTTTTCTATTTTTTACATTTTAGAGTAACTCCAAATTTATTAATCCAAAGAGATTAACTCTAAATAAAAATTTTTTAAATCTTTTTTAAATAAAAGAATTAAGTTCGAAAGAGTAGATATTCTTTTAAACATCGAAACGTCATTATTATCCCTGGTAACACACAACAGACAATTTTTACTTCAATAGCTTTAACTTTGCAGTTTCTATATATCTGAGACAATATTGTAAAGTAATTTACAGAATATGTTAATATGAAATAATAATATTAATCATTTTTCCTCTTTGAATCAGACAGTTATACTTGTATAATTAATATCCGAAAGCATCAAAATTGTATCCATTTTTTCAGATTGAAAATTTCTTCGTAATGAATTGTTGCGCGAAAGGCTTTTTTTTCTTTGTCCTGAATTTATTATCAGGTTAATTTTGTTGAAATAAACATTATTAATTAACTATTTAACCAATTATTTAACCAAACCGTTTTAGAGACTCTAGCAGTTAACCTAGCTTTATGGAAGTCTGCTGCATACTGTAAAGTATATCTCTCCGATGTGATGTTTGATACTAGAAAGCTGTACACAGAAGCTATGACGCATATGTGCCACTCTAATTCGTATATTAGTGTCAGCCTCGGTAATTTCTACATGGTACATTTTGTCACAATCTTTGAAGGATATGGTGAGATTAATTCACAAATATTTCCATTTGTTGTTATATCTTGGCATTACATTATAAGATTTCGAAATAACATCATAAATTTGTCTACTTGACAAAATACATTAAGAAAAAGACATCGAAGTGTATGTGTAAAACTCTCAATAATAACTGTCTACATCTTATCGGCATTTTAAAGGGCCTGTGAATTAATTAATACTCGTATAGTCATAGTAATTTTGAGGCACATGAAATAATTGTTAAACAAACCCTTTCGTAAATTCTGCCGTCCATAGTTCTGTTTGGTAAATAAATGAAATGATTAAGGTAAATTTTGTAAAATTATTTTGAATTTCTCATGCAATACCTTTATTTAAAGGAACCGGTGGAGGCCAGTTGGACTTTTTCGAGGTGTTCACCATGACCCCTCCATATAATAAAATTATGTGCTCCAAATACCCTGGAAAGACTGGAATTAGGAGAGGCTATCGAGTCAACTGCGTACCTGTGACATTATCCACCCCAGAAGTATTAATAGATTCAATGAAAAACAAGGGTTTTTACATTACCGAAATTGAGATTCACACTCTAGGTAGAATTGTTTTCATAATACTCAACTTGATTGACAAATTAAGTGCATCCAACTTTAAGTAATTCCTACACATTGTCAGGTGTGGGACACCCGTCGGAACACATTTTGATTCATCGCGGATGTTATGAAGATTTCGGTGAGAAAACAATCAGTTCTAAAATGGAATTGGAAATATGCCAATCGTCTTGCTTATCGGACAGTTACATATTTGCCGGAATCAAAGTCAAGTTGCAACTTTTGTGATATTAGAAACTGTACTGAATAGTTACTTCTTCTTGAATAGGGTAGCTCAAAGGAATGCCTTTGTGCAAATAACATCAAGGAAGGCACTGAAAGATCTTCGAATATGTGTAACTATGTATGTGATGACGGAGTGCACAAATGCGGTGGTGAAGGTTATGCTTCAGTTTATCTGAGTAGGTGTTTGAACATTGGACAATCTTGTACTGATAAATGATAACATAATTCTAGTTGAATTATTGTATCTCTTGCATATAATACATTCTATTCCAGTTCTTCCGCCATTGCCGCATTTCAAGGGCTGTTTGAAAATAGAACCGAAATCTTTAGAAGTAGCTGAGAAAATTTCTGACATGACGATAGACAAGTGTCTGCTCTTATGTGACGCTCACAGATACGCATTGCTACATGTAACGGTCCAACTTTGTTTATGTTTTTAAACTTATCATTTTTTCGTTATCATCAAATTATGTTTTCATAGGATAACTTTGAATTGCACTAAGTTATATTTTCAAAGAATGGTGATACTTGCTTTTGCAAGGATGACATCGACTCCGTTATCGTCACCCATGACATGACAAATTGCAATATTATGTGCGGAGGCCAGCCAAATATTATGTGTGGGGGGCTAGAACACGCCACTGTTTTTGCAAGTATCAATAATTTTCAAATAATATCAACAAACATGACAATAAGATTCGTTATTTATTACTAACACAACCTTACTCATACTTTTTGGGAAAGCTTGCAAGCAGGGCTCGGGAGACTACGTGGCCTGTTCTCAGTTATTTAAATGTGCATCTAAGCACGACATGTATGGTGACTGTGGTTCTGATGGTTGTAGAGACGAATTTGCCGGAAGGCATTGTTTAGGAAAAGGTACTTCATTTGATCCAAACGTATCCATTGTTTAAACATTCTTGTATTTCGGGAGAGTGACGTGGTGAGTGAGAATTTTCCGCGAAAAACTACGAAACGAAGGCACTCTTAAAAGTTAAATACGACATTTTTGATTTTTACTGGAAAACGTAAAAACATTAATTATATTGGTTAGACAAAGAGTAAAAAACAAATAACGCAATACGAACAACGTAACTATTACAATAACATTGAAATACGATGAAATGTTATGAAACGAGCATATTTTAGATGTCATAACACTTTCATTTAGAGGTTGGCGGTGATACAATGGGTATCTCCGGTGATCCAACAGGTGACCCTTTAGAAATATGCCAGGATTTGTACCTGTGCGAACACATGCCACTAACAAGTTGCAAAATGGGTGAATTCGAAGTGTTTTGTGCTTGCGTGGATGGTTATTTCAGGGATCCAGATCAATTTGAATGTCTAGGCAAGTTATTGGAAACACTATATATGTAGTAACAAAATGAAATTACCAACTTGAATAGTAACGTTAATATATTATCGTTAACGAAGCAACAGACATAGCAGTAGTAACCATTTGCTTTTTCATCAAAATCTATTTTTATTAAATTTAGTTAGTTCACATAGTTTAATAAATTATTCCTTTCTAAAAGATAATGAGGCTATTCGCATGGCCTCTTACAAATTAACTGTTATTAATATTATAATTATAAACGTGATTGCCAAAGAAATGTAAATAAATAAATAAACTTAAAAAAAAGAATAGCAGTGAAAATCCGTTATTAATTATTTAGATCTAGACGAATGCTTAGGAGAACCATGTGAAGACGAATTAAGGATGTGTTTGAACATGAATGGTTCTTATACGTGTGCTTGCAAACCCGGCTTTTTGGAAATTGATGGCAAATGCTTAGGTATTACAAAAGTTAAAAAAATTTAATCAATTTAAGACAAATTATACAATTTTTGAAATTACTTTAGAATGGTGGTTCATCCATTAAAAATCCTTACCCTTACCTCAACAGGCTTATATAATTTGGAGACCCCTTTTCCCCCAAAACGAAACAGTAGCTTTCGATGTTTTCGCGTCTTAGCCAAAAGACTCTTTTGGATTTAATTTGAAATTAAGCTTCTAATAGGTGTAATAATCTAAGGAATCGTTCAAAATGTTTAATAATAATTAAAATTGATTAATTAATTTAATGAATATTCATTACGTGCAGTCAACGTGACAATAAATTCTGACGAGGAGAGTTTAGGGACTGTGATGCTCCTCATTATCCCGTTAATTATCCTAATTGCCCTGGCTCTGACCCTGGCTTGGTTTGGATGTTGTTTAATAAATTATCACATGATTATTTAATCATTTAATATTTAATTTTCATTAATATGAACAACCATTTGTCGTGTTATAGGTCCGTCGTTAATAAAAAGCCAATGAAAAAAGAATCTATAAGCAGTAGTTCAACGGGAACAGGTAGGACTAGTAGAGATTCCAAGACCATATCTAGTGGAATGTCCAAGACCACTATTGGATCTACGAAAAAGGCTGTTGTGGTTACATCAAAGGCTAAAAATTGAACAAAAACGTAGACAATCATCCTGGTGACTAAACATATATATCAAGATGCTAACCTTTATCCCGGTCAAAACTTATTTTAAGAATTGTTTTTGACTTCAGAAACAACGGCACGAATTCAGCCATTGCTAGGAAAACAACCATTTTATTTAACTTCGATTTTGAAATAAAAATAAAAATTGCAATGGTCTTCAGTAAAAGTGAATGAAAAGAAAAATATTCAAAATTCAGTAATTCACAAGTCGATTAATTCAATGATTTTGACATTCAAAAAAATCTTTTAGCCTCTCGTCCTTTCCCCTATAAACACCGATTTGCGATTGTTTTTCCACTTACTTAAAAGAAGAGATTGCCTGATATGGAATTTGGATGGTAGTATTCATGAAATTTATTTGTTTTAAAATCCTGGTTTCATCTATCTATTGGTAAACTAAAGAAACAACACAGTTAAATGTAAATTTTAAAATATCCAATAGAAAATGTTGTAATTATTTTCTGTTTTTAGTTTATTTAACTCTGTCAAATGAAAGAGTACTTTCTAAATCTTGTTGGTTTTTCTATTTTTTACATTTTAGAGTAACTCCAAATTTATTAATCCAAAGAGATTAACTCTAAATAAAAATTTTTTAAATCTTTTTTAAATAAAAGAATTAAGTTCGAAAGAGTAGATATTCTTTTAAACATCGAAACGTCATTATTATCCCTGGTAACACACAACAGACAATTTTTACTTCAATAGCCTTAACTTTGCAGTTTCTATATATCTGAGACAATATTGTAAAGTAATTTACAGATTATGTTAATATGAAATAATAATATTAATCATTTTTCCTCTTTGAATCAGACAGTTATATTTGTATAATTAATATCCGTAAGCATCAAATTGTATCCATTTTTTCAGATTGAAAATTTCTTCGTAATGAATTGTTGCGCGAAAGGCTTTTTTTTCTTTGTCCTGAATTTATTATCAGGTTAATTTTGTTGAAATAAACATTATTAATTAACTATTTAACCAATTATTTAACCAAACCGTTTTAGAGTCTCTAGCAGTTAACCTAGCTTTATGGAAGACTGCTGCATACTGTAAAGTATATCTCTCCGATGTAATGTTTGACACTAGAAAGCTGCACACAGAAGCTATGACGCATATGTGCCACTCTAATTCGTATATTAGTGTTAGCCTCGATAATTTCTACATGGTACATTTTGTCACAATCTTTGAAGGATATGGTGAGATTATTTCACAGATATTTCCATTTGTTGTTATATCTTGGCATTACATTATAAGATTTTGAAATAATAATCATATTTTATAATCATACATTTGTCTACAAGACAAAATACATTAAGAAAAAAACATCGAAGTGTATATGTAAAACTCTCAATAATAACTGTCTAGAATTTAACGGTATTTTAAAGGGCCTGTTAATTAATTATTGCTCGAATAATCATAGTAATTTTTAGGCACATGAAATAATTGTTAAACAAACCCTTTCGTAAATTCTGCCGTCCATAGTTCTGTTTGGTAAATAAATGAAATGATTAAGGTAAATTTTGTAACAAATATTTTGAATTTCTCATGCAATACCTTTATTTAAAGGAACCGGTGGAGGCCAGTTGGACTTTTTCGAGGTGTTCACCATGACTCCTCCATATATTAAAATTATGTGCTCCAAATACCCTGGAAAGACTGGAATTAGGAGAGGCTATCGAGTCAACTGCGTACCTGTGACATTACCCACCCCAGAAGTAATAATAGATTCAATGAAAAACAAGGGTTTTTACATTACCGAGATTGAGGTTCACACTCTAGGTAGAATTGTTTTCATAATAATCGACTTAATTGGCAAATAAAGTACATCCAACTTTATGTAATTCCTACACATTGTCAGGTGTGGGACACCCGTCGGAACACATTTTGATTCATCGCGGATGTTATGAAGATTTCGGTGAGAAAACAATCAGTTCTAAAATGGAATTGGAAATATGCCAATCGTCTTGCTTATCGGACAGTTACATATTTGCCGGAATCAAAGTCAAGTTGCAACTTTTGTGATATTAGAAACTGTACTGAATAGTTACTTCTTCTTGAATAGGGTAGCTCAAAGGAATGCCTTTGTGCAAATAACATCAAAGAAGGCACTGAAAGATCTTCGAATATGTGTAACTATGTATGTGTTGACGGAGTGCACAATTGCGGTGGTGATGGTTATGCTTCAGTTTATCTGAGTAGGTGTTTGAACAATTTGTCGATCTTGTACTGAGAGATGATAATAAAATTCTCTTACATATAATACATTCTATTCCAGTTCTTCCGCCATTGCCGCATTTCAAGGGCTGTTTGAAAATAGAACCGAAATCTTCGGAAGTAGCTGAGAAAATTTCTGACATGACGATAGACAAGTGTCTGCTCTTATGTGACGCTCACAGATACGCATTGCTACATGTAACGGTCCAACTTTGTTTATGTTTTTAAACTTATCATTTTTTCGTTATCATCAAATTATGTTTTCATAGGATAACTTTGAATTGCACTAAGTTTTATTTTCAAAGAATGGTGATACTTGCTTTTGCAAGGATGACATCGATACCGTTATCGTCACCCATGACATGACAAATTGCAATATTATGTGCGGAGGCCAGCCAAATATTATGTGTGGGGGGCTAGAACACGCCACTGTTTTTGCAAGTATCAATAATTTTCAAATAATATCAACAAACATGACAATAAGATTCGTTATTTATTACTAACACAACCTTACTCATACTTTTTGGGAAAGCTTGCAAGCAGGGCTCGGGAGACTACGTGGCCTGTTCTCAGTTATTTAAATGTGCATCTAAGCACGACATGTATGGTGACTGTGGTTCTGATGGTTGTAGAGACGAATTTGCCGGAAGACATTGTTTAGGAAAAGGTACTTCATTTGATCCAAACGTATCCATTGTTTAAACATTCTTATATTTCGGGTAAGTGACGCGGTGAGTGAGCATTTTCCGCGAAGAACTACAAAACGAAGGCACTTTTAAAAGTTAATAACGACATTTTTGATTTTTACTGGAAAACGTAAAAACATTAATTATATTGGTTAGACAAAGAGTAAAAAACAAATAATGCAATACGAACAACGTAATTATTACAATAATATTGAAATGTAATGAAACGAGCATATTTTAGATGTCATAACACTTTCATTTAGAGGTTGGCGGTGATACACTGGATATCTCCGGTGATCCAACAGGTGACCCTTTAGAAATATGCCTGGATAATCACCTGTGCGAACACATGCCTCTAACAAGTTGCAAAATGGGTGAAATCGAAGTGTTTTGTGCTTGCGTGGATGGTTATTTCAGGGATCCAGATCAATCTGAATGTCTAGGCAAGTTATTGGAAACACTATATATGTAGTAACAAAGTGAAACTATCAACTTGAATAGTAACGTTAATATATTATCGTTAACGAAGTAACAGACATAGCAGTAGTAACCATTTGCTTTTTCATCAAAATCTATTTTTATTAAATTTAGTTCACATAGTTTAATAAATTATTCCTTTCTAAAAGATAATGAGGCTATTCGCATGGCCTCTTACAAATTAACTGTTATTAATATTATAATTATAAACGTGATTGCCAAAGAAATGTAAATAAATAAATAAACTTAAAAAAAAGATTAGCAGTGAAAATCCGTTATTAATTATTTAGATCTAGACGAATGCTTAGGAGAACCGTGTGAAGACGAATTAAGAATGTGTTTGAACCTGAACGGTTCTTATATGTGTGCTTGCAAACCCGGCTTCTTGGAAATTGATGGCACATGCTTTGGTATTACAAAAGTTATAAAATATTTAATCAATATAAGACAAATTATACAATTTTTGAAATTACTTTAGAATGGAATAAATAAAATAAAATAAAATAAATAAATAAATAAATGGTGGTTCATCTATTAAAAATCCTTACCCTTACCCTTACCCATCCACAAGAAAGGTCCTACCACTTCTCTTGAAAACTATAGACCGATATCAATTACATCAACTAGCTGTAGAACTATGGAAAGAATAATCAATAAATTTCTGATGCAACACCTTTTAAACCACAAGCTCATCGACTGCAACCAGCATGGCTTTATTCCCGCACGTTCAACCACCACTAACATCCTCGAATGCACTCACCATTGGACAGAAACCATACAAAACAGACAAAATTTGGACATCATCTACTTGGATTTTCGCAAGGCCTTCGACTCTGTATCTCACTCAAAACTAATGCTCAAAATTAGCACTTATGGTCTTAGTGACAATGTGATAGGATGGATTAGCGACTTTCTTAATCTGCGAACGCAAAAAGTCATAATAAACGGCTCTGTCTCGGAAGAGGTTGCCGTTACTAGTGGAGTTCCCCAGGGGAGTGTTCTTGGGCCAACATTATTTTTACTCTACATAAACGACCTTCCTGGCTTATTCAAGAACTCAGACACAATTTGTAAGCTCTTCGCTGATGACATAAAGCTTTACAATAGTTCTCCTCTCCAGCTGCAGAGATCTCTTGATACGATAGTGGAGTGGAGTGAGAGATGGCAGCTACAACTCGCTCCCGACAAATGTCAGATTCTCTCATTAATTGGCTGCAAAAGATCTTTTCATCCAAATGAATATTGTATTCACAACCACATACTGTCAAGAGTTAACTTGATTCGAGATCTAGGAATACTCATAGATTCTTCGCTCCGACTTGACAAACACATAGATAACATCACCAGAAAGGCAGCTACAATATCCAAACTGATTCTAGCATCATTTTCCTCACGTGACCATGACATCCTCATAAGGGCATTTTGTACCTTTGTTAGGCCAATACTCGAGTATGGCTCTCCTGTATGGAACCCACACAAAAAACTTCTCATCGATAGGCTTGAACAGATCCAAAAAAGATTCACCAAGGCCATTCCCACACTGGCCAAATATCCTTATCTGCTGAGACTAAAGATTCTTAAATTGCCCACCCTAGAAAAACGAAGACTACTGGCCGATCTCACCATGTGTTTTAAATTACTAAAAGGCCTTACTAATAGCAAAATCTCCACTACTCTCAACAGATCAACATACAATAGGACCAGAGGCCACAACTACAAACTCAGGACAAACAAATTCCGTTGTAATACTTCCAAATACTTTTTCTCCAATCGAATTGTCAAATCCTGGAACACCCTGCCAGCCCATGTCGTTAACTCCTCTACCACGTCCCGCTTCAATGCTGAGATCCACAAATTGAACCTTAACCAATACCTTAAATATCATGAACCCTAAGAGCTTACATCTGTACAAGAGTTTTTTTTTTGTTTTTGTTTTTAAGTCCGAATGGCGATTGTTTATGTTCTATTTGCGCTTCAGTTGTTTTTTTTTTTCGAACGTGTCAGAGGCCTCGGCCCTTCGTTCGTCTCGAATAAATAAAATAAAATAAAATAAATAAATAAATAAATGGTGGTTCATCTATTAAAAATCCTTACCCTTACCTCAACAGCCTAATATAATTTGGAGACCCCTTTTCCCCCAATACGAAGCAATAGCTGTGTTTTCGCGTCTTAGCCAAAAGACTCTTTTGGATTTAACTTGAAAATAAGCTTTTAATAAATGGAAAAATCTAAGGAATCGTTCAAAATGTTTAATAATAATTAAAATTGATTAATTAATTTAGTGAATATTCATTACGTGCAGTCAACGTGACAATAAATTCTGACGAGGAGAGTTTAGGGACTGTGATGATCCTCATTATCCCGTTAATTATCCTAATTGCCCTGGCTCTGACCCTGGCTTGGTTTGGATGTTGTTTAATAAATTATCACATGATTATTTAATCATTTAATATTTAATTTTCATTAATATGAACAACCATTTCTCGTGTTATAGGTCCGCCGTTAATAAAAAGCCAAAGAAAAAAGAATCTATAAGCAGTAGTTCAACGGGTACAAGTAGGACTAGTAGAGGTTCCAAGACCATATCTAGTGGAATGTCCAAGACCACTATTGGATCTACGAAAAAGGGTGTTGTGGGTACAACAAAGGCTGCTGTGGGCAAAACAAAGGCTGTTGCGGGTACATCAAAGGCTAAACATTGAACAAAAACTTAGACAATCATCCTGGTGACTAAACATATATATCAAGATGCTAACCTTTATCCCGGTCAAAACTTTTTTTAAGAATTGTTTTCGACTTCAGAAACAACGGCAGGAATTCAGCCATCGCTTTTATTTAACTTCGATTTTGAAATAAAAATAAAAATTGCAATCGTCTTCAGTAAAAGTGAATGAAAAGAAAAATATTCAAAATTCAGTAATTCACAAGTCGATTAATTCAATGATTTTGACATTCAAAATAATCTTTTAGCCTCTCGTCCTTTCCCCTATAAACACCGATTTGCGAATGTTTTTCCACTTACTTAAAAGAAGAGATTGCCTGATATGGAATTTGGATGGTAGCATTCATGAAATTTATTTGTTTTAAAATCCTGGTTTCATCTATCTATTGGTAAACTAAAGAAACAACACAGTTAAATGTAAATTTTAAAATACCCAATAGAAAATGTTGTAATTATTTTCTGTTTTTAGTTTATTTAACTCTGTCAAATGAAAGAGCACTTTCTAAATCTTGTTGGTTTTTCTATTTTTTACATTTTAGAGTGCTTGCCGTAGTAACTCCAAATTTATTAATCCAAAGAGATTAACTCTAAAAAAAAATTTTTAAATGGTATTTAAATAAAAGAATTAAGTTGGAAAGAGTAGATATTCTTTTAAACATCGAAACGTCATTATTATCCCTGGTAACACACAACAGACAATTTTTACTTCAATAGCCTTAACTTTGCAGTTTCTATATATCTGAGACAATATTGTAAAGTAATTTACAGATTATGTTAATATGAAATAATAATATTAATCATTTTTCCTCTTTGAATCAGACAGTTATATTTGTATAATTAATATCCGTAAGCATCAAATTGTATCCATTTTTTCAGATTGAAAATTTCTTCGTAATGAATTGTTGCGCGAAAGGCTTTTTTTTCTTTGTCCTGAATTTATTATCAGGTTAATTTTGTTGAAATAAACATTATTAATTAACTATTTAACCAATTATTTAACCAAACCGTTTTAGAGACTCTAGCAGTTAACCTAGCTTTATGGAAGACTGCTGCATACTGTAAAGTATATCTCTCCGATGTAATGTTTGACACTAGAAAGCTGCACACAGAAGCTATGACGCATATGTGCCACTCTAATTCGTATATTAGTGTTAGCCTCGATAATTTCTACATGGTACATTTTGTCACAATCTTTGAAGGATATGGTGAGATTATTTCACAGATATTTCCATTTGTTGTTATATCTTGGCATTACATTATAAGATTTTGAAATAATAATCATATTTTATAATCATACATTTGTCTACACGACAAAATACATTAAGAAAAAAACATCGAAGTGTATATGTAAAACTCTCAATAATAACTGTCTAGAATTTAACGGTATTTTAAAGGGTCTGTTAATTAATTATTGCTCGAATAATCATAGTAATTTTTAGGCAGATGAAATAATTGTTAAACAAACCCTTTCGTAAATTCTGCCGTCCATAGTTCTGTTTGGTAAATAAATGAAATGATTAAGGTAAATTTTGGAAAAATTATTTTGAATATCTCATGCAATACCTTTATTTAAAGGAACCGGTGGAGGCCAGTTGGACTTTTTCGAGGTGTTCACCATGACTCCTCCATATATTAAAATTATGTGCTCCAAATACCCTGGAAAGACTGGAATTAGGAGAGGCTATCGAGTCAACTGCGTACCTGTGACATTACCCACCCCAGAAGTAATAATAGATTCAATGAAAAACAAGGGTTTTTACATTACCGAGATTGAGGTTCACACTCTAGGTAGAATTGTTTTCATAATACTCGACTTAATTGGCAAATAAAGTACATCCAACTTTATGTAATTCCTACACATTGTCAGGCGTGGGACACCCGTCGGAACACATTTTGATTCATCGCGGATGTTATGAAGATTTCGGTGAGAAAACAATCAGTTCTAAAATGGAATTGGAAATATGCCAATCGTCTTGCTTATCGGACAGTTACATATTTGCCGGAATCAAAGTCAAGTTGCAACTTTTGTGATATTAGAAACTGTAATGAATAGTTACTTCTTCTTGAATAGGGTAGCTCAAAGGAATGCCTTTGTGCAAATAACATCAAAGAAGGCACTGAAAGATCTTCGAATATGTGTAACTATGTATGTGTTGACGGAGTGCACAATTGCGGTGGTGATGGTTATGCTTCAGTTTATCTGAGTAGGTGTTTGAACAATTTGTCGATCTTGTACTGAGAGATGAAAATAAAATTCTCTTACATATAATACATTCTATTCCAGTTCTTCCGCCATTGCCGCATTTCAGGGGCTGTTTGAAAATAGAACCGAAATCTTTAGAAGTAGCTGAGAAAATTTCTGACATGACGATAGACAAGTGTCTGCTCTTATGTGACGCTCACAGATACGCATTGCTACATGTAACGGTCCAACTTTGTTCATGTTTTTAAACTTATCATTTTTTCGTTATTATCAAATTATGTTTTCATAGGATAACTTTGAATTGCACTAAGTTATATTTTCAAAGAATGGTGATACTTGCTTTTGCAAGGATGACATCGATACCGTTATCGTCACCCATGACATGACAAATTGCAATATTATGTGCGGAGGCCAGCCAAATATTATGTGTGGGGGGCTAGAACACGCCACTGTTTTTGCAAGTATCATTAATTTTCAAATAATATCAACAAACATGACAATAAGATTCGTTATTTATTACTAACACAACCTTACTCATACTTTTTGGGAAAGCTTGCAAGCAGGGCTCGGGAGACTACGTGGCCTGTTCTCAGTTATTTAAATGTGCATCTAAGCACGACATGTATGGTGACTGTGGTTCTGATGGTTGTAGAGACGAATTTGCCGGAAGGCATTGTTTAGGAAAAGGTACTTCATTTGATCCAAACGTATCCATTGTTTAAACATTCTTATATTTCGGGTAAGTGACGCGGTGAGTGAGCATTTTCCGCGAAGAACTACAAAACGAAGGCACTTTTAAAAGTTAATAACGACATTTTTGATTTTTACTGGAAAACGTAAAAACATTAATTATATTGGTTAGACAAAGAGTAAAAAACAAATAATGCAATACGAACAACGTAATTATTACAATAATATTGAAATGTAATGAAACGAGCATATTTTAGATGTCATAACACTTTCATTTAGAGGTTGGCGGTGATACACTGGATATCTCCGGTGATCCAACTGGTGACCCTTTAGAAATATGCCTGGATAATCACCTGTGCGAGCACATGCCACTAACAAGTTGCAAAATGGGTGAATTCGAAGTGTTTTGTGCTTGCGTGGATGGTTATTTCAGGGATCCAGATCAATTTGAATGTCTAGGCAAGTTATTGGAAACACTATATATGTAGTAACAAAGTGAAACTATCAACTTGAATAGTAACGTTAATATATTATCGTTAACGAAGCAACAGACATAGCAGTAGTAACCATTTGCTTTTTCATCAAAATCTATTTTTATTAAATTTAGTTCACATAGTTTAATAAATTATTCCTTTCTAAAAGATAATGAGGCTATTCGCATGGCCTCTTACAAATTAACTGTTATTAATATTATAATTATAAACGTGATTGCCAAAAAAATGTAAATAAATAAATAAACTTAAAAAAAAGAATAGCAGTGAAAATCCGTTATTAATTATTTAGATCTAGACGAATGCTTAGGAGAACCATGTGAAGACGAATTAAGGATGTGTTTGAACATGAATGGTTCTTATACGTGTGCTTGCAAACCCGGCTTTTTGGAAATTGATGGCAAATGCTTAGGTATTACAAAAGTTAAAAAAATTTAATCAATTTAAGACAAATTATACAATTTTTGAAATTACTTTAGAATGGTGGTTCATCCATTAAAAATCCTTCCCCTTACCTCAACAGGCTTATATAATTTGGAGACCCCTTTTCCCCCAATACGAAACAGTAGCTTTCGATGTTTTCGCGTCTTAGCGAAAAGACTCTTTTGGATTTAATTTGAAATTAAGCTTCTAATAGGTGTAATAATCTAAGGAATCGTTCAAAATGTTTAATAATAATTAAAATTGATTAATTAATTTAGTGAATATTCATTACGTGCAGTCAACGTGACAATAAATTCTGACGAGGAGAGTTTAGGGACTGTGATGCTCCTCATTATCCCGTTAATTATCCTAATTGCCCTGGCTCTGACCCTGGCTTGGTTTGGATGTTGTTTAATAAATTATCACATGATTATTTAATCATTTAATATTTAATTTTCATTAATATGAACAACCATTTGTCGTGTTATAGGTCCGTCGTTAATAAAAAGCCAATGAAAAAAGAATCTATAAGCAGTAGTTCAACGGGAACAGGTAGGACTAGTAGAGATTCCAAGACCATATCTAGTGGAATGTCCAAGACCACTATTGGATCTACGAAAAAGGCTGTTGTGGTTACATCAAAGGCTAAAAATTGAACAAAAACGTAGACAATCATCCTGGTGACTAAACATATATATCAAGATGCTAACCTTTATCCCGGTCAAAACTTATTTTAAGAATTGTTTTTGACTTCAGAAACAACGGCACGAATTCAGCCATTGCTAGGAAAACAACCATTTTATTTAACTTCGATTTTGAAATAAAAATAAAAATTGCAATCGTCTTCAGTAAAAGTGAATGAAAAGAAAAATATTCAAAATTCAGTAATTCACAAGTCGATTAATTCAATGATTTTGACATTCAAAAAAATCTTTTAGCCTCTCGTCCTTTCCCCTATAAACACCGATTTGCGAATGTTTTTCCACTTACTTAAAAGAAGAGATTGCCTGATATGGAATTTGGATGGTAGCATTCATGAAATTTATTTGTTTTAAAATCCTGGTTTCATCTATCTATTGGTAAACTAAAGAAACAACACAGTTAAATGTAAATTTTAAAATATCCAATAGAAAATGTTGTAATTATTTTCTGTTTTTAGTTTATTTAACACTGTCAAATGAAAGAGTACTACCTAAATCTTGTTGGTTTTTCTATTTTTTACATTTTAGAGTGCTTGCCGTAGTAACTCCAAATTTATTAATCCAAAGAGATTAACTCTAAAAAAAATTTTTAAATGGTATTTAAATAAAAGAATTAAGTTGGAAAGAGTAGATATTCTTTTAAACATCGAAACGTCATTATTATCCCTGGTAACACACAACAGACAATTTTTACTTCAATAGCCTTAACTTTGCAGTTTCTATATATCTGAGACAATATTGTAAAGTAATTTACAGATTATGATAATATGAAATAATAATATTAATCATTTTTCCTCTTTGAATCAGACAGTTATATTTGTATAATTAATATCCGTAAGCATCAAAATTGTATCCATTTTTTCAGATTGAAAATTTCTTCGTAATGAATTGTTGCGCGAAAGGCTTTTTTTTCTTTGTCCTGAATTTATTATCAGGTTAATTTTGTTGAAATAAACATTGTTAATTAACTATTTAACCAATTATTTAACCAAACCTTTTTAGAGACTCTAGCAGTTAACCTAGCTTTATGGAAGACTGCTGCATACTGTAAAGTATATCTCTCCGATGTAATGTTTGATACTAGAAAGCTGCACACAGAAGCTATGACGCATATGTGCCACTCTAATTCGTATATTAGTGTTAGCCTCGATAATTTCTACATGGTACATTTTGTCACAATCTTTGAAGGATATGGTGAGATCATTTCACAGATATTTCCATTTGTTGTTATATCTTGGCATTACATTATAAGATTTTGAAATAATAATCATATTTTATAATCATACATTTGTCTACACGACAAAATACATTAAGAAAAAAACATCGAAGTGTATATGTAAAACTCTCAATAATAAGTGTCTAGAATTTAACGGTATTTTAAAGGGCCTGTTAATTAATTATTGCTCGAATAATCATAGTAATTTTTAGGCAGATGAAATAATTGTTAAACAAACCCTTTCGTAAATTCTGCCGTCCATAGTTCTGTTTGGTAAATAAATGAAATGATTAAGGTAAATTTTGTAACAAATATTTTGAATTTCTCATGCAATACCTTTATTTAAAGGAACCGGTGGAGGCCAGTTGGACTTTTTCGAGGTGTTCACCATGACTCCTCCATATATTAAAATTATGTGCTCCAAATACCCTGGAAAGACTGGAATTAGGAGAGGCTATCGAGTCAACTGCGTACCTGTGACATTACCCACCCCAGAAGTAATAATAGATTCAATGAAAAACAAGGGTTTTTACATTACCGAGATTGAGGTTCACACTCTAGGTAGAATTGTTTTCATAATACTCGACTTAATTGGCAAATAAAGTACATCCAACTTTATGTAATTCCCACACATTGTCAGGTGTGGGACACCCGTCGGAACACATTTTGATTCATCGCGGATGTTATGAAGATTTCGGTGAGAAAACAATCAGTTCTAAAATGGAATTGGAAATATGCCAATCGTCTTGCTTATCGGACAGTTACATATTTGCTGGAATCAAAGTCAAGTTGCAACTTTTGTGATATTAGAAACTGTACTGAATAGTTACTTCTTCTTGAATAGGGTAGCTCAAAGGAATGCCTTTGTGCAAATAACATCAAAGAAGGCACTGAAAGATCTTCGAATATGTGTAACTATGTATGTGTTGACGGAGTGCACAATTGCGGTGGTGATGGTTATGCTTCAGTTTATCTGAGTAGGTGTTTGAACAATTTGTCGATCTTGTACTGAGAGATGATAATAAAATTCTCTTACATATAATACATTCTATTCCAGTTCTTCCGCCATTGCCGCATTTCAGGGGCTGTTTGAAAATAGAACCGAAATCTTTAGAAGTAGCTGAGAAAATTTCTGACATGACGATAGACAAGTGTCTGCTCTTATGTGACGCTCACAGATACGCATTGCTACATGTAACGGTCCAACTTTGTTCATGTTTTTAAACTTATCATTTTTTCGTTATTATCAAATTATGTTTTCATAGGATAACTTTGAATTGCACTAAGTTATATTTTCAAAGAATGGTGATACTTGCTTTTGCAAGGATGACATCGATACCGTTATCGTCACCCATGACATGACAAATTGCAATATTATGTGCGGAGGCCAGCCAAATATTATGTGTGGGGGGCTAGAACACGCCACTGTTTTTGCAAGTATCATTAATTTTCAAATAATATCAACAAACATGACAATAAGATTCGTTATTTATTACTAACACAACCTTACTCATACTTTTTGGGAAAGCTTGCAAGCAGGGCTCGGGAGACTACGTGGCCTGTTCTCAGTTATTTAAATGTGCATCTAAGCACGACATGTATGGTGACTGTGGTTCTGATGGTTGTAGAGACGAATTTGCCGGAAGGCATTGTTTAGGAAAAGGTACTTCATTTGATCCAAACGTATCCATTGTTTAAACATTCTTATATTTCGGGTAAGTGACGCGGTGAGTGAGCATTTTCCGCGAAGAACTACAAAACGAAGGCACTTTTAAAAGTTAATAACGACATTTTTGATTTTTACTGGAAAACGTAAAAACATTAATTATATTGGTTAGACAAAGAGTAAAAAACAAATAATGCAATACGAACAACGTAATTATTACAATAATATTGAAATGTAATGAAACGAGCATATTTTAGATGTCATAACACTTTCATTTAGAGGTTGGCGGTGATACACTGGATATCTCCGGTGATCCAACTGGTGACCCTTTAGAAATATGCCTGGATAATCACCTGTGCGAGCACATGCCACTAACAAGTTGCAAAATGGGTGAATTCGAAGTGTTTTGTGCTTGCGTGGATGGTTATTTCAGGGATCCAGATCAATCTGAATGTCTAGGCAAGTTATTGGAAACACTATATATGTAGTAACAAAGTGAAACTATCAACTTGAATAGTAACGTTAATATATTATCGTTAACGAAGCAACAGACATAGCAGTAGTAACCATTTGCTTTTTCATCAAAATCTATTTTTATTAAATTTAGTTAGTTCACATATTTTAATTAATGATTCCTTTCTAAAAGATAATGAGGCTATTCGCATGGCTTCTTACAAATTAACTGTTATTAATATTAACTGTTTATAATTATAAACGTGATTGCCGAAAAAATGTAAATAAATGAACTTAAGAAAAAAATTAGCAGTGAAAATCCGTTATTAAATATTTAGATCTAGACGAATGCTTAGGAGAACCATGTGAAGACGAATTAAGGATGTGTTTGAACATGAATGGTTCTTATACGTGTGCTTGCAAACCCGGCTTTTTGGAAATTGATGGCAAATGCTTAGGTATTACAAAAGTTAAAAAAATTTAATCAATTTAAGACAAATTATACAATTTTTGAAATTACTTTAGAATGGTGGTTCATCCATTAAAAATCCTTCCCCTTACCTCAACAGGCTTATATAATTTGGAGACCCCTTTTCCCCCAATACGAAACAGTAGCTTTCGATGTTTTCGCGTCTTAGCCAAAAGACTCTTTTGGATTTAATTTGAAATTAAGCTTCTAATAGGTGTAATAATCTAAGGAATCGTTCAAAATGTTTAATAATAATTAAAATTGATTAATTAATTTAATGAATATTCATTACGTGCAGTCAACGTGACAATAAATTCTGACGAGGAGAGTTTAGGGACTGTGATGCTCCTCATTATCCCGTTAATTATCCTAATTGCCCTGGCTCTGACCCTGGCTTGGTTTGGATGTTGTTTAATAAATTATCACATGATTATTTAATCATTTAATATTTAATTTTCATTAATATGAACAACCATTTGTCGTGTTATAGGTCCGTCGTTAATAAAAAGCCAATGAAAAAAGAATCTATAAGCAGTAGTTCAACGGGAACAGGTAGGACTAGTAGAGATTCCAAGACCATATCTAGTGGAATGTCCAAGACCACTATTGGATCTACGAAAAAGGCTGTTGTGGGTACAACAAAGGCTGTTGTGGGTACATCAAAGTCTAAAAATTGAACATTAACTTAGACAATCATCCTGGTGACTAAACATATATATCAAGATGCTAACCTTTATAGCTGTCAAAACTTATTTTAAGAATTGTTTTTGACTTCAGAAACAACGGCACGAATTCAGCCATTGCTATGAAAACAAACATTTTATTTAATTTCGATTTTGAAATAAAAATAAAAATTGCAATGGTCTTCAGTAAAAGTGAATGAAAAGAAAACTATTCAAAATTCAGTAATTCACAAGTCGATTAATTCAATGATTTTGACATTCAAAAAAATCTTTTAGCCTCTCGTCCTTTCCCCTATAATCACCGATTTGCGAATGTTTTTCCACTTACTTAAAAGAAGAGATTGCCTGATATGGAATTTGCATGGTAGCATTCATGAAATTTATTTGTTTTAAAATATTAAACATTCAATAATTCATAAGTCAATTAATTCAATGGTCTTGACATTCAAAGAAAAATTAAATATATATGTAGAAATATTTAACTGACAAGAATATAATAATAGATATCCAAAATATCGCTTGACCAAAAGAGATTAGCTAAAATTTTTTATAACTGATTGGATTCTCGAAAAGAATTGAAAAGAAACGCGTAGATATTCTTTTAAGCATCGAAACGTCATTCATTGGCATTAAACACGATAAACCCAAAACGGACAACTCTTATTTCAGTCTTAAATACAGCTTCTTCTGTGGCCGATACAATGTTCTAAAGTAATTTACATTAATTTGTTAATGTGAAATAATAATATTAATAAGTTGGCTTCTTTTAATCGAACAATTATCTAATGAATATCGGTAAACAACAAAATTGTGTTAATTTCAAGGATTAAAAATTTCTTCGTAATGAATTCTTGCGCAAAAAGCTTTTATTTCTTGGTCCTGAATTTATTATCAGGTTAATTTTATTTTAACAAACATTAATTAATCAGTTAGCTAATTATTTATCTAAACCCTTTTAGAGTCTCTAGCGGTAAACATTGCTTTATGGAAAGATGCTGAATTTTGCTTCAAAGTAGTTCTCTCCAATAAGATTCTTGATGGTAACAAGATAAGCACAGAAGCTATGGATTATTACTGCTACAAGACTTCATTTATTCGTATTAACTTGAATGCTTATTACAGCGTACATTTTGTCATTGTCTTTGAAGGATATGGTGAAATTTATTCATTGTTTTTTTTTATAATTTGTTTATAGAAAATAGAAATACTATTAAAGAAAATTAAATAGCGCCTTAATAAACACCGCAACGTCATTATTTGAACTGCACAAGTTAATAAATAAATATATTTTAAACTCTTCAACCCTCAGCACTATTTGATAAATGCAAAACATTGTTGTAAGTAATTCAAGTAGAACATGGATGAATATCAAGACATTTTATGCATTACCGTCCTTTTTTTTTTCAAGGAACTGAAGAACGCCAGTTGGACTTCTTCTATGCGTACAACATTGACACTCCTCATGCTAAAGTTCCGTGCTCTAAATACCCTGGAAAGGTCAAAAGTGGTATTGGTCTTCGGGTGAACTGTGTTCCTTCAAATTCTTTCTTCCTTGAAGTGGAAATACAATCAATGAAAAACAAGGGATTCTACATTACCGAGATCGAGGTTCACACCCTAGGTAGAATTATTTTGATAATACTCGACTTTAATGAGAAATATGCGTCTAGCATTATATAATACCTGCTCGTTGTCAGGGGAGGATAATCATCAGGAGCATGCCTTGATTCATCGCGGATGTTTTGCAGATTTCGGTGAGAAATTAATCGGTAATAGCTCGAGTTTGAAAGATTGCCGGTCTTCCTGCATGGCGAAATATTACATATTTGCTGGAGTCAAAGTAACATGGCCCTTTTGTACCGATATTATTATTTCATGCGCTTTTATCTTATTTACTACTATATTGTTTAAGCTAAACTTTAATGGTTTCTGGAAATAATAATAAATTATTTCACAATAATTATTACTGTACGTAAATTAGTTTAGAACAAGTACTTAGTTCAGGTCTCTTAGCAAATCATTGTTCTTCAAAGACATTCTGTTCTAATGGAGACCAACTGTCACTCATTTAATTTTTGGAGTCACAAAATTTCAATACGGACTCGAATTGACTAGTATCCTTAGAAAGCAAACTAATTTCAATATTGCTAATTTGAAAATTACAATAAAACAGCAGCATTGTAGGGCAGGGGATGCTATCTGATAAATCTGAAGAGTTGAGAGGGAAAAAATGGTAAAATAACAACGTGTAATTAATATTTTATTATGTAATAAAATCAGTCGCCTTAGATACAATATTAGAGTCAAGAAAACTTGTTATGAGAAAAAAAGAATTTTAAATAGTACATCGATAAAGTTATACAGAACGGCTTTTGCTTCTTGGAAAGGATACAATATTGTTATGTGCTTGTGGGAATAACATTGATGAAAGCAAATCAGAACGTTTGCAAAAGTGCAACTACATGTGTAAAGACGGAGTGCGTAAATGCGGTGGTGAAGGATATTTTTCAGTTTATCTGGGTAGGAATTTGATCATCGCAACATCTTTTATATACTGTCTTGATTTTATGGACTATCTTCCATTATAATATAATTTGATTGATGTATCATCTACATATATCGTATCATTCTATTGCAGTCCTTGCGCCGTTGCCCCATTTCAAAGGATGTTATAGAATACCGCCTGGTTCATTGACTGTAACTGAACAAACGTCTGACATGACGGTGGCAAGATGTCTTCGCTTATGTGACAATTATCTATTCGCAGCGCTAACGGTTCAACATATTTTGTTTTTAAATTAATCTTATTCATGTTTTCATCAAATTACGTTTTGTAAGGATAACAATAAATCATACTAAGTTTTATGCTTTTAAGAAAGGTAATTCATGCATTTGCACGGATGATATCGACATTGAAAAAGTCACCGATGACATGGCAGAATGCAATTCTAAATGCGTAGGCCAATCAAACATCATGTGCGGAGGACCACGATATGCTTCTGTATTTAGAAGTAAAAATGATTTTCATATAATATCAACAGGAATAATAATCGACATTTAATATTTATTACTAAAAAGTTACCTTAATTACCATACATTTCTGGATAGCTTGCAAGCAAGACTCGGGAGACTACATAAAATGTTCACAGTTATTTAAGTGTCTGAACACGTACGATATGTATGGTGACTGTGGTGGTGAATGTAAAGAAGGATTTGCCGGAAGACATTGTTTAGGAAACGGTAATTCATTTGATCCAACCAATTCAATATACATTGAATGAACATTTAGTTATTTTGAGTAAGCAACGTGGTGAGTGGACACTTTTCATATGGAATTACGAAACGAAGGCAATTTCGTTTCATTCATTCATTCATTCATTCATTCATTCATTCATTCATTCATTCATTCATTCATTCATTCATTCATTCATTCATTCATTCATTCATTCATTCATTCATTCATTCATTCATTCATTCATTCATTCATTCATTCATTCATCATTCATTCATTCATTCATTCATTCATTCATTCATTCATTCATTCATTCATTCATTCATTCATTCATTCATTCATTCATTCATTCATTCATTCATTCATTCATTCATTCATTCATTCATTCATTCATTCATTCATTCATTCATTCATTCATTCATTCATTCATTCATTCATTCATTCATTTCATTCATTCATTCATTCATTCATTCATTCATTCATTCATTCATTCATTCATTCATTCATTCATTCATTCATTCATTCATTCATTCATTCATTCATTCATTCATTCATTCATTCATTCATTCATTCATTCATTCATTCATTCATTCATTCATTCATTCATTCATTCATTCATTCATTCATTCATTCATTCATTCATTCATTCATTCATTCATTCATTCATCATTCATTCATTCATTCATTCATTCATTCATTCATTCATTCATTCATTCATTCATTCATTCATTCATTCATTCATTCATTCATTCATTCATTCATTCATTCATTCATTCATTCATTCATTCATTCATTCATTCATTCATTCATTCATTCATTCATTCATTCATTCATTCATTCATTCATTCATTCATTCATTCATTCATTCATTCATTCATTCATTCATTCATTCATTCATTCATTCATTCATTCATTCATTCATTCATTCATTCATTCATTCATTCATTCATTCATTCATTCATTCATTCATTCATTCATTCATTCATTCATTCATTCATTCATTCATTCATTCATTCATTCATTCATTCATTCATTCATTCATTCATTCATTCATTTCATTCATTCATTCATTCATTCATTCATTCATTCATTCATTCATTCATTCATTCATTCATTCATTCATTCATTCATTCATTCATTCATTCATTCATTCATTCATTCATTCATTCATTCATTCATTCATTCATTCATTCATTCATTCATTCATTCATTCATTCATTCATTCATTCATTCATTCATTCATTCATTCATTCATTCATTCATTCATTCATTCATTCATTCATTCATTCATTCATGTAATTATTGCAATAATATTTAAATCAAAACTATTACAATGCAATGAAGCATGTTGTAATACTTACATGCATCTAGATGTTGGTAGTGATATCCTGGAAGACACTGCCGTTCAAACAGCAATACATCCTTTAGATATATGCCTGAATTTTGACATGTGCGCGTTCTTACCATTATCAATTTGCAAGATGATTGAAGATGAAGTTGCTTGTGCATGCATAGATGGTTTTGCAAGGGATGCAGATCAAAAATGTCAAGGGGAGTTGCTGGAAACACTGTTTACGTAGCAAAATTAATTAATTAATTAATTTATGTATCAAAATCAATATATTATCATTGATTAAGTAATGGATACCAATGTTGTCAATATTGTCAAAAGAATCATAATCATTTTCTTTTAAAATAAGTTATTTTATTTAATTAGTTCAGACCTTCTGAATAAATTAATCCTTTCTAACTGACAACGGCATAAGCAAATGTCGTCTTACAGATTAACTATTATTAATATTATAATTATAAAAGTGATTTTAAAGAAATGTAAGCAAATGAAATCAATACATAAAAATATCGTTTAAATATCGGTTTTTATTTATCTTTAGATATCAATGAATGCTTGGGAGATCCGTGCAGAGACAGTTTTGCAGTCTGTACGAACCTGAATGGTTCTTATTCATGTAGTTGCAAACCCGGATATATTGTAAAATATGGCTATTGCCGTGGTAATTCAAGAAAGTTATCCAATTTAAGATAAACTTTTCAATTTTTCCAATTACTTTAGAACAGTGGTTCATTGAAATCATTGAAATCATTCCCCTTACCTCAAAGCAATACGTCCTTTGGTCCTTAGCTGGGACATCTTATATTTAACTTAGAAACCCCATTCACCCCAACCCAAAACAATAGTTTTGAATGCTTAAGTGTTTGATCCAAAAGGCGCTCTTTGCATTCAATTTCCAAATGGGCTAAATATTGGATTAAATAAGCAAAGGAATAAATCAAGACTGCTTAATAGTACTTAACAGTAACAATTAATTAATTAATTAAATTTAATTAATATATTTTATTTACGTGTAGAGAAGAACGAGACTTTTTCAGATTTCGATGAGGAAAGTCTAGAGAAAAAGGCAGTACTACTGGTACCAGCTCTGATCCTAATCATCATTGCCTTGATTATTTGGTTGGATGTTCTTTATAAAATTATTGGCATCCATTAAGTATTCAACTGTACAACCATTCGTCTCTCATATATCAGCTTGACTAAGGAGAAACTGAATAGAAGGGATTCTGTCGGCAGTGTCTCCACCAGTTCCAGGAAGTAAATCGTAGAACACTGCAACAAAGCTTTGCTTTGAACATCAATTTTGGGTTTTTTAAAAAGTCTACTCTTGCCTTTGTTACTCCAAAAACAAAGTCTGGAACAGCAATTACTGTGAAAACTGTGATTTTATTTTATGTGGCTTTTGATTAGTATTAAAAAAAACATTGTGAAGTACGACCATATTTTTTGCAACATCTTAGTTTCCAAACTTTGAAAAATATCCTGAGCACGCTACAGTCAGAGAGGCTCCAAATAAAGAAACCAACGTCTCCATAGATACTGCCAAAGAAATTAATATTTTCCTAATTTAACTCAAAAAAAATGAGAAATTGGTATACATAGATATTGTGACACAGCTAAGCCATGTTGCTGTATGCAATGTAATAGAGTAGCATTTATATATATATATACTAACAGTGTAACATATAATATATATATACATATATATGTACATATCGTTCAGAAAACTCTGAACAAGCTGGACGACTTGTTAAGATGGTGTCGTATGGCCTTCAAACCTGCGAAGTCCAGGAGTATCTCTTTAGTTAGTTGGAAAATTTGCAGGGATGAATCTCCACAGTATCCGAGGAGCCTGTGAAGAGACTAGGAATGATATTTGACGATTCGCAACCGACCAAAGCATGAAGAACGCCATAATCTCTCAAACCAGTATGGGACTGCAAGCATTCGAGGCGGCGTCGTTTCAAAGTATGGCTGTTACAGTTTGTGCTTCGACCTAGACTCCTTTGGCCGTTAACCGTCTATGAGATTGGTCTATCGGAAGTCGAAGAGTTGGAGAGGAAATTCAACCGACACACCAGGGACTTGGTTGGGTCTACTCCAAGCATTCTCGTCAGTTGCCCTCTACAGCAGGAGCGCGAGCCTTAGAATGCCACTTAGGTCAATCGTTTAGAAGTACAAACTCTCAAAATCCCGAATGCATTGGATGCTCAGTAACTCCGCGGGCGACAGGATCTGCGACAGTCGCAGCCGATTTAGAAGGGATGAGGCACTATCCCGAGGTGCTAATTGAAAGTGGCAAGAGGCCGGATATGATGCTGATGTCGCCGTCGTCAGATGTCGTCATTTTGTTGGAGTTAACGGTCCCATTGGAGGACAGAATAGAATATAGTAATGTGCTGAAAGCGGAAAAGTATGCATATCTGGCGGTGGACCTGTAAGCGAAAGGGTTCAGAACTGACCTCTTCCCAATAGAAGTTGGCGCAAGGGTCGTGGTCGGCAAGACGACGTACGCATTCCTTGCAAAATAGGGCTATCTAGAACGAAGGCGATGACAAAGATGTCAGAGGCGACGGAGGCAGCATCGTTCTGGATCTAGCAAATGGGAGGCAAAGAAACGTCTTCGGAAGCCACATCGAAAGGACCGGAGAAAACCGCCGATCTCCGGTCAGAATAGAACCATCGAGGCAATTCATCGTCCGAGAGGCGCGGAGTCTGTGATAGAGATTTCTATTACCGTGCACCGCTCTAAAGAAAATTTAGCGTCCAAGATGATACTATTGGGCGGCAGGGATGACGGTAAGAAGGTCACCGAGAGCCATAAGGGCAAGGTGGCTTCGCTTCAGTAAGGGAGTGAGCGACGAAAGAAGCCAACGAAAGCTTTCAGTCACTCTAGTCTGGCAAGTGACGGTATAACTTGGCCAAAAGCCTTCCACAGCCGAAAGTACGGGAAACTCACGGAAAACCGACAGGGACATCCGGCTGAGCACTGGATGCGCCCCACCCCGGAGAACGTCAGGGGTTTCAAAGGGCCGAAACGTTCGAAGATGGGGGACCTCCTCTGAGGATTCCTGTCGGAGAGTTCCGATGAGGAGTTTCTAACATCTACATGTAAGCATCAAAATTGTATTACTTTCACGGGTTTTTTGCATAATATATGTTGAATTTGAACAGTATTCTTCCAATCAATCAGTTGCTGAAAAGGCTTTTATTTCTTTGCCCTGAATTTAATATCAGGTTAATTTTTTTAAATAAACATTTATTAATTAAATTGGCAACTGTTTAGCTAATCCCTTTTAGAGGCTCTAGTTCAGTAAACATACCTTTGTGGAAGAATGAGGAATTCGTGGAACCTGTTAGGGGTCATCGGTCCTACAAGAATAGCACTCTGTCGGCCAGCTCTTTTTGATAAAATTTAATTTGATGAAATGGAATGTAATGCCACCTTTATTTTAACCCTTGGATGCTCAAGGTAAAAAAAAATTCCACTTTCACCCAAGGCGGGTCCAAACGTACCTCGACACATTTGTTGTTACCGAAACTGAACCATTTTCAGAAATAAATATGTCAAATGAATTAAAAAAAACTATTCTCTATAATTTATACTTTTAAATTTCCTTTAACTCCATTTATTAATTTCATTTGACCCAAAATGTTTCTCCATTGGCTGATAACGGCCATTATTCAAATAGTTTAAATTTCAAATCTTAAAATCCCGCGTATATGTGGCCATTGCGAGGGAAATTTTTCCTTTTTTCTACTTGGAATCTTGAGATTTATCTTTTGAGTGATATATATTTCTACGATATAACTTTTTCTTTTATATGGACATACTTGTAATATTCAGAGTTTCCTCGCAGCACATACACTTGGCATAAATGCTTCTCAAAAATAAATTTCCAACAACTGGAGGATAAAAAGTTTTATTTTACATGGTTATTAAATTTCAATTTCCAGCCTCTATGATGCCGACGTTATAGGCTCTGACACCGCTTCATCACAACTTCAACGCTGAACTTCCCTCGGGTGAATTTATTCAAATGTTGAACTTTGGTTCACATTGGGTCACCATCTCCAATATCAATTGCGGGCCGGACGAGGTGTGTTTGTTTGATAGCTTAAATTTTGATATCAACGAACAAGCTCAAAGGTCCATAGCTTATAAGGCTAGAAATTGCATTCGTGACAAGGAACTAAAAATTATCCGGAGGGGTCCAGCAGCAAGCTGGGTTTGATGACTTCGGCCTTATGGCCATTGCCTATGCATATTCGTTGTGTTTAGGTTTTGACCCTAGAGGCTGCAGTTATATCCAGGAAGATCTGAGGAAGGTCGAAGTGAGGTTCTTCAAAGAAGAGGAGATAGACACACCGATAATGAGAATGAACCTAGCAATTTTGATAGCAATGCACTTGATTTAACCAATCTCATTTAAACTAACATGTTCCAAAATCTAAAGGATCGTCAAAACTAGGGAGTTATCTATGTCGAATTGTGGTGCCACAGGGTCCTGCCAATGAAGTTAAGGACATATTTCCAGTCGGGGGAAGTAATAACGAGGCATTACCTTGTATTGTTAAGAATTGATCGCGTTAATACTTTCCAGAACTTGTTGGTGAGGAATGATTAAAGAAAGTGATAGAACATTCCATGGAATTTGATTGGTAAAATGGACAAAGTTGACTGGGAATGTGATTAGGAATGAGAGTCAATGTCGAGATTTTATGTGAGAATTGCGAGTTCGAGTGAAGATTGACAAATGTCAGCTCAGAAACGCAAGCGAACGGTTGGCTGGACAATTTCAAGAAGCGCCACGACATCACGTTCAAGACAGTGCAGAGTGAAGCTGAAGCGGTGGTCGCGAGTCTGGTGTGATGTAAGCGTGCGATCGGCTAGACAACAAGATCTGCCGAAAGGAGATGCGATTGCCAACGATTATGAGAGCTTTAGACTGAGTTGTTGGATAACTTGAGAAAATAAAGCCATTTGTATTTGATAAAATGAGACCCTCGTTACTATGCCACTCCCGCAACTATGCCACTTTTGCTCGGTTCCGACGGGTGGAATACTAGCGAGACTTGACTGTTTCTAGAATATTGTTAATTAACAATATATAACAAAATTACTTTACACCGCCGAAAGCAATAAAACTTTACTACCGTGAATAAAGTAAAAATTGTTTCGAAAAAAAAGTTTGATTAGAGACAAAAAAAATCCCTACAAATCTGTTAAGATGAATTTACATTAAAATTTTTTAGCTCTCCTACAGATCCATGATGGTGCTTCTAAAACGTGTTTCGTCTTAAAAGAAGAAATTGCCAACGATTATGAGAGGTTTAGATTGAGCTGTTGTGTAACTTGAGAGAATAAAGCCGTTTGTATTTGATAAAATAAGACCATTTTTGCAAACCCTCGTTATGGCATCTTCGCTACTATATATACTTGACTGTATATATATTTTTTTATTTATTCGAGAATTACGTTAAAGTCATGGCCAGGAAAGCCAGATGGAAAGTGTTTCTTCCTGCCCACTACGAAAAAGTTACGTGATCATCCTTAAATCTTGGACCATGTTAAATCTCTACATTAATCATCTCAACTCAATAGACAACTCAACTTTTCAGACAATTAATGATTGGTCTAAGAATCCAGTTGAATTTACACTTAATTCTTAATCAAAGCAAAAAAAATTTAAGATATACATTCAATGTGAATACTATGCATATACTCTTATTTTGAGCTTTGTATGACTTAAAATCAAGGTTATCGTAAAAAAAGTGGTAGGCCGTAAAGTTTCTTCTACCACTGTTTATAAATATATATGTATTATTTTTTTATTTATTCATCCTTAAATCTTCATAATTAAAAATTAATTCATTAGTTTATTTTATTATTTTACTTCATTATTTCAGGTCCGCCCTAATCATATGCAAATCACCCTTGTTTTTGTTTATTTTCTGATCCATTTTGTTTACGGGTTCGTATGACGCTGGTCTTTTTTTAACTGTCCGAGTGCCCGAAATAAACAATTATCCGCCATTGATCTTGCGGGCATTCAAACTCAAATTTGAGTCAAATAACAGATTTTAAAAATCCCAGAACCCTCCCTAATCAAGCAAATGTATTTTTATAAGCTGTTACATTCCAAAAGCTGCCTATTACGGCCTAATTTCAATGCTTTCACCCACTAAAATTTCCGAAATAGGAGTTGTAACAAAAATCGGCAATTGATATCTTAAAATAAAGGTTTAATTATTAGTATTATTTTCCAAAATCGGCGTAGTTTGAAATGCATTAATAACGGAGTTATCAAACAAACTTTAAATTACAGCAGCAATAACTTTTAAATTCATTTATGTCATAGATTTCGGTCTAACTAAGCTTTTGATACATTTCCAGTAAATATAGCAGGCATTAAGTAAGAGTTTTTGAAGAAAAAGACAAAAATAATATCGAGTTATTTGAATTTCAAAGAGACGCGATCCATTTTAAGTCTAAAATTAATATATTGAGGCGGGTTTCTGAGCCCATTTTCAAATATGTTGTGTATTAATCATATATCTCTTCAATACCAAACTTTCGGCTTCCAATTTGTTGTGGTTTTAGAGTAAATTGGAAATAACAAATCATCGCAACTTTTGAGAATCGAGTTTGGCGATCAAGTCCAGTGACTCGAATCCGCGCCCTATAGGCTCTTTTTCTCAATTTCGAAAATAAGAAAAAATTAAATTTAAAGTAATTCAGGTAATAGGTTAATAATGAGAAGTACGAATGATAAAGCCGAAGTTGGGACTTCTAAATTGAATAGTTTTTCTTAAAATCTCGAAAATATAAAATGGACGCGAAACTTTAAAAATTCTAAAACCTAAAGTTTGATAAGACATGTGATAAACTATCTTCACAAAGTTTACTTCGCTATCAACAGCGAATTTTTGTGGTAAAAATGAGCAATTTTGCACAAGTTCTTTATAGACGACCCCTAGCATGTTTTGAAAACAATTCGTAGGGGACCGGCCTGATAAATTTAAAATATGAAGTTTATTCAAAACTAATATAATATAACTCAAAATAAAGATTTAATTGTCAGTAATGTTTTTCTAAAATTAACTTTACTTGAAATTTATTATTAACAAAATTAGGAAGCATAAACCTTTATTTTCATTCTCATAATTTTGAAATGTAGATATGTCATGCATCTTAGTATAAATAAGCTTTTGAAATACTTTTCAAAGTACTTAACAAACATTAAATGGGAGTTTTTGGCCGAAAAGACTAAAATAATAGCGAGTTTTCTGAATTAAACTAAGCGAGGCAGTTCATTTAAGGCCGAAAATTAATATTTCTCGTTAGAGGTTGGAGTTAATTTTTACACATGTTGAAGCTTAGACATATATCTTTTCATTAACGGTTTTTTCGGTTTTAAATTTGATGTAGTTTCGACGTAAATTTGAAATAGCTCACCGAACTCCATTTTTGTGAATCGCGTTCGGAAACTAAGTCGAGTAACACTCAAAAGTAACCTATAGGCTGCTTTTTCTCAATTTTGAAAATCAAAATATAATTAAATTTAAAACTAGATAATAGATTAATAATATGCATTATGAATGGGGAACTCGGAGATGGATCCTGTAAAGTGAATAGGTTTCCTTATAATCCCGAAAATGTAAATTTGGCGCGAAAGTTGAGAAAACGAATCGCGAGAGATCATTTAAATTTCAAAATTATTAAGTCATACATTTTACGTTTGAAATAGGTTAATAATAATCTTATTATGTAAAAATTATTTCTTAATAATTCGTCCCTTTGCCGGACTGAGCCCATGATGAATGTCACCGGGTTTAACATGCGTTATTTGATTCATGGTATTATTATTGTGGTAGCAAGAAATGCAATCGTTTGCCTCGGTATTAATTATTATAGTAATTATTAATTAATTATTGGCAATCGTAACAATTAAGAATAATAATTGTTATTGTGGCAAGAAATGTATTTATTATTTTTTTATTTAATTATTAGCATTAGTAATAATAATAATAATAATAATTATATTAATTACGACTGCTAAGATTAACAATCAAAGCAATAATAAATACTTATGTAAACGTTTGCGTATTTCTTGCCACCACAATATTTCTTCTGATCGCCAGTGCATGAAACGTTGCAGGATTTGTATTCATTGAAATTTGGATGTAATATCGTATTCAAGCAGTAACACTCGTTGCCATTATAATAAACAAATAAATAAAAATAAATAAATAAATTCATTAATTACTAAAAAAAATTTCAATACTATGTGCGGAGGCCAGCTAAATATCATGTGTTCAGGGGCGAGAACACGCCACTGTATTTGCAAGTTATTTAAATGCATTAATCCGATGATTTTGGCATTCAAAAAAAAAATTATGTATATATAAATATGTATATATAAACATTTAACTGACAAGATTATAATAATAGATATCCAAAATATCACTTGACCAAAAGAGGTTAGCTAAAAAATTTTTTAAAACTGATTGGATTCTCGAAAAGAATTGAAATGAAAAGCGTAGATATTCTTTTAAGCATCGAAACGTCATTCATTGGCATTAAACACGATAAACCCAAAACAACTCTTATTTCAGCCTTAAATACAGCTTCTTTTGTAGCCGAGACAATGTTATAAAGTAATTTACATTAATTTGTTAATGTGAAATAATAATATTAATAAGTTGGCTTCTTTTAATCGGACATTTATCTAATGAACATCGGTAAACAACAAAATTGTGTTAATTTCAAGGATTGAAAATTTCTTCGTAATGAATTTTTGCGCAAAAAGCTTTTATTTCTTGGTCCTGAATTTATTATCAGGTTAATTTTATTTTAACAAACATTAATTAATCAGTTAGCTATTTATTTATCTAAACCCTTTTAGAGTCTCTAGCAGTAAACATAGCTTTATGGAAGGATGCTGCATTTTGCATCCAGGTAGACCTCTCCAAAAAGGTCATTGATGGTAACAAGACAAGAACAGAAGCTATGGATTATTCCTGCTACAAGACTTCATTTATTCGTATTAACTTGAAAGCTTTTTATAGCGTTCATTTTGTCATTGTCTTTGCAGGATATGGTGAGATTTATTCATAGTTTTTTTATACTTTGTCTATAGAAAATAGAAATACTATTAAAGAAAAATAAATAGCGCCTTAATAAACACCGCAACGTTATATGAACTGCACAAGTTAATAAATAAATATATTTTAAACTCTTCAACCCTCAGCACTATTTGATAAATGCAAAATATTGTTGTAAGTAATTCAAGTAGAACATGGATGAATATCAAGACATTTTATGCATTACCGTCCTTTTTTTTCCAAGGAACTGATGAACGCCAGTTGGACTTCTTCTATGCGTATACCATTGACAGTCCTCATACTAAAGTTCCGTGCTCTAAATACCCTGGAAAGGTCAAAAGCGGTATTGGTCTTCGGGTGAACTGTGTTCCTTCGAAGTCTTTCTTCTTTGAAGTGGAAATAGAATCAATGAAAAACAAGGGATTGTACATTACCGAGATCGAGGTTCACACCCTAGGTAGAATTATTTTTATAATACTCGACTTTAATGAGAAATATGCGTCTAGCATTATATAATACCTGCTCGTTGTCAGGGGAGGATAATCATCGGGAGCATGCCTTGATCCATCGCGGATGTTTTGCAGATTTCGGTGAGAAATTAATCGGTAATAGCTCGAGTTTGAAAGATTGCCGGTCTTCCTGCATGGCGAAATATTACATATTTGCTGGAGTCAAAGTAACATGGCCCTTTTGTACCGATATTATTATTTCATGCGTTTTTATCTTATTTACTACTATATTGTTTAAGCTAAACTTTAATGGTTTCTGGAAATAATAATAAATTATTTCACAATAATTATTGATGTACGTAAATTAGTTTAGAACAAGTACTTAGTTCGGGTCTCTTAGCAAATCATTGTTCTTCAAAGACATTCTATTCTAATGGAGACCAACTGTCACTCATTTAATTTTTGGAGTCACAAAATTTCAATACGGACTCGAATTGACTAGTATCCTTAGAAAGCAAACTAATTTCAATATTGCTAATTTGAAAATTACAATAAAACAGCAGCATTGTAGGGCAGGGGATGCTATCTGATAAATCTGAAGAGTTGAGAGGGAAAAAATGGTAAAATAACAACGTGTAATTAATATTTTATCATGTAATAAAATCAGTCGCCTTAGATACAATATTAGAGTCAAGAAAACTTGTTATGAGAAAAAAAGAATTTTAAATAGTACATGGATAAAGTTATACAGAACGGCTTTTGCTTCTTGGAAAGGATACAATATTGTTATGTGCTTGTGGGAATAACATTGATGAAAGCAAATCAGAACGTTTGCAAAAGTGCAACTACATGTGTGAAGACGGTGTGCGTAAATGCGGTGGTGAAGGATATTTTTCAGTTTATCTGGGTAGGAATTTGATCATCGCAACATCTTTTATATACTGTCTTGATTTTATGGACTATCTTCCATTATAATATAATTTGATTGATGTATCATCTACATATATCGTATCATTCTATTGCAGTCCTTGCGCCGTTGCCCCATTTCAAAGGATGTTATAGAATACCGCCTGGTTCATTGACTGTAACTGAACAAACGTCTGACATGACGGTGTCAAGATGTCTTCGCTTATGTGACAATTATCTATTCGCATCGCTAACGGTTCAACATATTTTGTTTTCAAATTTATCTTATTCATGTTTTCATCAAATTACGTTTTGTAAGGATAACAATAAATCATACTAAGTTTTATGCTTTTAAGAAAGGTAATTCATGCATTTGCACGGATGATATCGACATTGGAAAAGTCACCGATGACATGGCAGAATGCAATTCTAAATGCGTAGGCCAATCAAACATCATGTGCGGAGGACCACGATATGCTTCTGTATTTAGAAGTAAAAATGATTTTCATATAATATCAACAGGAATAATAATCGACATTCAATATTTATTACTAAAAATTTACCTTAATTACCATACATTTCTGGATAGCTTGCAAGCAAGACTCGGGAGACTACATAAAATGTTCACAGTTATTTAAGTGTCTGAACACGTACGATATGTATGGTGACTGTGGTGGTGAATGTAAAGAAGGATTTGCCGGAAGACATTGCTTAGGAAACGGTAATTCATTTGATCCAACCAATTCAATATACATTGAATGAACATTTAGTTATTTTGAGTAAGCAACGTGGTGAGTGGACACTTTTCATACGGAATTATGAAACGAGGGCAATTTCTTTTTATTTATTCATTCATTCATTTATTAATTTGAATTTATTATAAATAAATAAATAAAAACTTTTAAAAGTTAATAACATTTTGGAAATTCACCAGAAAACCAAAAGAATATTAATTGTAGCGATTACATGTTGGTTTAAACAGAGAGTGAAAACATTTGATAACAATTTATTATCAATTCTCTGAATGATGTAATTGTTGCAATAATATTAAAATCAAAACTATTACAATGCAATGAAGCATGCATATCATGCATGTTGCATTACTTACATGCATCTAGACGTTGGTAGTGATATCCTGGAAGACACTGCCGGCGAAATGGCAGGACATCCTTTAGATATATGCCTGGATTTGGACATGTGCGCGTTCTTACCATTATCAATTTGCAAGATGATTGAAGATGAAGTTGCTTGTGCATGCGTAGATGGTTTTGCAAGGGATGCAGATCAAAAATGTCAAGGGGAGTTGCTGGAAACACTGTTTACGTAGCAAAATTAATTAACTAATTTATGTATCAACATCAATATATTTTCATTGATTAAGTAACGGATACCAATGTTGTCAATATTGTCAAATGAATCATAGTCATTTTATTTAATTAGTTCAGACCTTCTGAATAAAATAATCCTTTCTAACTGACAACGACATAAGCAAATGTTGTCTTACGGATTAACTTTTATTAATTTTTAATAATGTATTACAATAATATTATTATTATTAATAATTATAATTATAATAATGTATTATAATTATAATTTTAATAATATGTTTATATAATATAATTATAAAGGTGATTTTCAAAGAAATGTAAACAAATGAAGTCAATAAAAAAAATATCGGTTAAAATCGGTTTTTATTTGTCTTTAGATATCAATGAATGCTTGGGAGATCCGTGCAGAGACAGTTTTGCAGTTTGTACGAACCTGAATGGTTCTTATTCGTGTAGTTGCAAACCCGGATATATTGTAAAAAATGGCTTTTGCCGTGGTAATTTAAGATAAACTTTTCAATTTTTCCAATTACTTTAGAACTCAAAACAATAAATCCTTCGGTCCTTAGCAGGGACATCTTACATTTTAATTAAGACACGCCATTTACCGCAATCCAAAACAATAGTTTTGGATACTTAAGTGTTTGATCCGAAAGGCGCTCTTTGCACTCAATTTTCAAATGAGCTAAATATTGGATTAAATAAGCAAAGGAATAATTCAAGACATTGCTTCATAGTACTTAACAGTAACAATTAATCAATTAATTTAATTTAATTTAATTTAATTAATGTATTTTATTTACGTGAAGACGAGAACGAAACTTTTTCAGATAACGATACTTCCTTCGATGACGAAAGTCTAGAGAAAAAGAGTTTTTCAGATAACGATACTTCATTCGATGAGGAAAGTCTAGAGAAAAAGGCAGTGCTATTGGTACCAGCTCTGATTCTAATCATCCTGGCTTTGATTATTTGGTTGGATGTTCTTTATGAACTTATTGGCATTCATTAACTGTACAACCATTCGTCTCTCACATATCAGCTTGACTAAGAAAAAAGTGGATAGAAAGGAATCTGTCAGCACTGTCTCGACCAGTTCCAAGAATTAAATCGTAGAACACTGCAACAAAGTTTTGCTTTGAACATCAATTGTGGATATTTCTTTAAAGTCTACTCGTAGTCTTTGTTACTCCAAAAACAAAGTCTGGGACAGCAATTACTGTGAAAACAACGATTTTATTTGATATAGCTTTTGATTAGTATTTAAAAAAAACATTGTAAAGTACGATCATATTTTTTGCAACATCTTAGTTTCCAAACTTTGAAAAACATCCTGAGCTACAGTCAAATAGGCTCCGAATAAAAAAACCAACGTCTCCATAGATACTGCCAAAGAAATTAACATTTTCCTAATTTAACTCAAAAAATGAGAAAATGGTATATGCTAGTCTATTACATACAGCAACATGGCTTATCTGTGTCACAATATCTTTGCATAAAATGTTGTGACACAGCTAAGCCATGTTGCTGTATGCTGTATGTAATAGAATAGCATTCGAGAACAATTTGTGAATATAGCAAGAGCTTTAATTTGATGAAATGGAATGTAATGCCGCCTTTATTTTAATTCTTTGATGCTCATGGTAAAAAAAATTCCACTTTCAGCCAAGGGGGGTACAAATGTACCCCGACACATTTGTTGTTACCGAAACTTTATTATTAAAAATATTTTACCAGTCAATAGGCACGTGTTCAGAGAATATAAAAATATATATTCTTCATTAAACAATTATTAAATTATGTGTTGCAGGTTTACAATTGTACCCCACCTTGGGTATCCAAGGTTTAAGGAACTAATGAATGCCAGTTGGACTTTGTCATTGTGTACAGCATTGCAGTCCTAAAACTCTGTGGTCAAAATACCTTGGAAAATCAAGAAATGACCTTGCACTTCGAGCTCTCGAAGTAGTGTTAGCACCAATGATAAAAGGTCTTTTACACACGTTGATGGTCTTACATATTAAAGTTATAATATTATACTTGTATAATATTAATACGGTTAATATCTAGATAAAGTAAATTTCCAGAATTCAACTCCTCCTTTGATGGGAGGATCGTGCGTATTAATGCGCTGCCTGATGTCGCCAGACGCTGCAGGTTTCCGGCTTTGGCAAATGTTTCACTTCGCTCTTTTGGATTCATACAAGATGACAATAAATATTGGCTTGTTTAAGCGTTCTTCTTACGTGTTCTTTTGTTTTTATTACACAACTTATTTTTCAACTTTGGTTGCGTGCAGTTCAATTTTAAAATTACGCCAGACTTTGTTTACGTTTCGACAAGAAAACTTATCCATGAAAGAAACACGAGAAAACGAACGTTTTATGGTCAAGTGAGATAACGAGACTATAATTTATATCTATTAAACATAATGCTATAAGTTGGTTACATTTTACAAGACTGTGCATCCTTTAAATGACATCCTTTAAATTATTTTATTTATATTAATTTATTTTATCACTAATTAAACATTGTACGTTGTATTGTATTGTTTTATGTCTTTTAAATGTCACTTCTAATTGCTGGGCATTCCCGTTCAAGTGTGAATAAAATAGAAAATTTTATTTAGAAAAAGAACACGTATTGTGAATATTAATAATTTGGCATTGTTAAATTTAGTTTTATTTCGATGAACATTCTGCCTAAAAAGAACAATGCTGGGCGTCGCCATCTTGATTTCAGCAACGATTAGTGGTCAGTCTCTGTCACGTAACTCGTCGTGTTATCGGGATTTTGTAACCATATCCCAACAAATTAACTGATAGATATTATTATAAAAAAATTAAGTATTCTTGTAAATATATTTTTAGATTAATTTTCAAGAATGCGACAATAGCTTCGATGAATTAATCCTTCATATGTCAAGTACACTATTTGACTCTTTAGGGCATATTGTACTGATGGCAATCATGATCTCAACAGTCAAGTTGACTGTTTAATCACGTTTAATCTTTCTCTTATATTTTTGCAGGATTGGCTGGGATAAACGTAGCTTTGAACAAGAACATCACTTGCGATGCTCTGCTTCTAGACAAGAAAATCACTGATGGCGATCTCAGCATTAATAATCCCGTCCAAGTTAAGCTCTCATGCAGTCAACTGTACATTTATTTGGGAGCACCGTTTAGCGTACATTATGTCATCGTCTATGAAGGAACCAAAACCTCAAAGATAGGTATTGAAACAAATGGAAATATTCTGCTACTGTTAATATCAAGCACAGATAAATTGCAACGTGTAGTTTTTTTTTGTATCAATTCTCATTCAGTTTACTTGACATGAATGTTTAATTTGTTGAATTTGACAAGATCTTAGTGTTCTTGGTGATAATTTTAGAATAGGTTAACTAAAGCAATCAATATTAGAACTGAACATATAATTAAACAACTTGAAAGGAAATTGGGATTATTTCTCTGTTTACCTCAAAACTACTATGGAAGAGCAAAGAAGTTGTGCCATGTACCCTAGAAAGGCCGTAACGCCGCAGTACATGGCGGGGAACAGGGTCAACTGTATGGGATGGCCTGGCAGCTACTTTACAATGGTCGAGTTGGTGTCTCCTTTGAACCATGGTTACACGATTGCAGAAATTGAAGTTCATTCGATTGGTAATTTTTTTATGAAATTTCACAAGAAATTGAAGAAATCATTGAACTTGAGGACCCCTGACCTTAAGGACTGCATCGTAAATGTATTAGTAGCTTTGATGTGCAGTTGAATAAGCAAACTAAGCAATGGAATAGAGAAATATTGTCAAAATAGCTTTCTGAGCAGAGATAAACAAATGTTTTTGAGGTAAGGATTAGGTTAAGTAAAAAGGGTTTATGATTAGAGCTTATAATAATAGACACGGTTGCTAATCGATACGCACGTTGATTGCACTGTGATTGAAGATATTAAACATTTTCTTTTTTAAATATCAATTACCAGTTCTAACTTATCCAGCAAGTTCTATGCTTGCAGGCTTAGGAGAGACAAACACTATGGTCATGATATACCGTGGTTGCTACGCAGAAGATTCGTTCAGGAGGTCAGGTGAAGGTCACAGTGTTTCTACCTGTGGTCACTTGTGTCGTAATTATGGTTTTGCTTTTATGAAGGTCAGTTGGATTTCTGTAAATGGCTTTTTTTTAGCAGTTCAGAATCTGATTTCGTTCCCTTCTGTCCATGTACTGAGTTTCGTAATAGTGGTGATCGCAGTCTGCATACTTGATATTTACAATGTAACAAATATTTAATAACCCCATTACAGTACATTATCTTTTGAACAACAAATGTATTGCATGTGGATTCCAGCAGTGCTGACAATAATTTTAAAACTAACAATGATAATAATAATAATAATAATAAAGGCATTAGTTTGCTTATTTATACTTATTATTTTTTTATCAATGGCGGATTTAATTCTTAAAAATTTTAAACGAAACCCCGAAGGAAAAACGATGTCGTTGCAGCAACGGCTATAAGTCGAAGAATGAATTGCCCACCAACAGGTGCTACTTCAACTGCCCCAACACTCCGGGCAAATATTGCGGAGGAAAAACGGGTTATTCTGCTTATATTGGTTAGAATCTAATTTTATTTGTTTATTTATTTTACATTATTTTGTTTCATTAGGAAGAGGTTAGAGATTAAAATTTAAATCATTATCAATTTCAATGATGCGAATGTTTAGGGCTTTCATTTTCGAATCGTTCTCGTGGTTTTGCAGCTTTTTATTTGAAATCCATCAATACTCTTAGCTTCATTAACAAGCTAAATCGATAAAATAATGAATTAATAACCAGTCAACGTCCAGCTGCCATATTACAACGGTTGTTATGACGAAAAAGTTGTCTGCACCGCAACCAATTGCTTGGAAGACACTAACATGTCCCCACCCAAGTGTACTCTTTTCTGTCATAAATCCATGTATGCCCTGATAAAGGTTACAAATCTTTTTTGTTTCAATCCCTATAGAATAAATAAATATATATTTATACATGTATGTATGTATGTATGTATGTATGTATGTATGTATGTATGTATGTATGTATGTATGTATGTATGTATGTATGTATGTATGTATGTATGTATGTATGTATGTATGTATGTATGTATGTATGTATGTATGTATGTATGTATGTATGTATGTATGTATGTATGTATGTATGAATGTATGTATGTATGTATGTATGTATGTATGTATGTATGTATGTATGTATGTATGTATGTATGTATGTATGTATGTATGTATGTATGTATGTTTCATTAGGAGTATTCAAAGGTATTCGATGTTTCTTTTCGTTTTCAAGGAAGGCACGATATGCATCTGCTCGGACGTTATCCCGAAAGGTACGGACGTCCGACAGAATTGCGACATTCCCTGTACTGGCGACGCCAACAACATGTGCGGCGGAGGGGAATCGCATTCCACTTACGGGAGTATGGAACTTTTAATAGTAATAATAATGGTAATAATAATAATATATAGGTAATATAATATAACCGATATTATTAATGATAATAGTAACTGTGGAATCAATTCTTCCCTAACCTAGAATATTTCCAATAACACCTAATAATTAACAGCTCCAATAATACTGAGAAATATATTTGACTGTTAACCATACTCTGTAATAGACCCTAAGTAACCATACCCCATCGTGGTCGAAACAGTTGCAACGACAAATGAATTGCCAGCTCCCCTGTATCTCACTCGCTGGGCGCTATATAAATGACCTATTACTATTATTATTATTAATATTAATATTATTATTACGTAAGGATCAGGTAGAGATATTTTTTAAATTTTTTTTCGCCTATTTTTTTCTTTCTTTATTTATTTCTTTCCTTCCTTCCCTTCCCCTCTTTCTTTTTTTTCTTTCTTTGTTCCCCTTCGTCTTTTTCGAAGCCTGCGTCTTCGGCGGCAACATCTTGGGCTGTCCCGATATGATCCAGTGCGACTACCAGTTGGACATCTTCGGGAACTGCCTCGGAGAATGCAAGGAGGGCTTCACCGGAGATTATTGCCTGGAGAAAGGTAAACTCTGGGGGGCGGCGGACGTTCGGTCGGTCAATCGCTTACCGCATGTTGCGAGCGAGCGGGCTTGTCGATCGGTTGCGATGTACTTATGCCAGGGCTGGGTGGTGGTTTAATGATGTGCATTACAATATTAGTATCTCGTGGATGTAATATTAATAATATGAAATAATGATAAGTGCACTTCGTTATCTTCTCCTCGACCTTAGCGGTAATTCCAATCTTCTTGCAGATTGGAATGCATTGCGAATATTTAAGATAATAAAAGATATTTTCCATGAGATTATGAAGGGAAAAAAAGACGTTGGAAAAATTTCATCCTGAATTTAAGTCAATGTAACGTCAGAAATCACCTCTGACCTCTGAAACTCGTAGAGAGCTCTTACGTTCATAACTCTCCTCGCATGCTAACAGACTTGAGGGGAGTTCTGTTCGACTACGATCCCGATGGGACCAAGAAGCCCGCGGCCAAGCAGTCGACGACGAAAGGGATCGCACTAACTGCGAAAAAGCCGTCATCTACCAAAGCGAAGGACGCTTGTGAGGACAAACCTTGTAAGGACAAATCCAACACGAGGTGCGTTCCTTCAACTGAAGGGGACACTTTCACGTGCGACTGTCTCAAAGGTTACTTCAAAGTTGGAGAAACGACGGAGAAATGCGAAGGTTACGGGGAAGTGGAAGTTTATATACTTTAATCGATTCTTTGTCAAAAAAAAATAAAGAGAAAGGAGTCTTACAGATGAGCTGTGCGACAACTTGTGTTGTAACCTGCCCATTAGGTTTAGTTGTGAGATCAATTTTTTGATAGGATAGGATTGTTTGAGTCATCAACAATTACAAATGTATTGTTACGAATACAAAGTAATTGTGTGCTGTGCTGTCCAATTAACAACGTTAATAGTAATAAATTATGGAAAAAATTAAGAATATAATAAATTATATATACAAGAATATAATAACTTATTATATATATATACACAATCAAATTTAGTATGCAGGAGAATTGATCTGTATTATTCTGAATGTCTCTAGCAGTCATTTCTAGTCATAAGAAAATAGAATTGGGAAAAATTTGTCCTTGGGGAGAATGGGTGCATCTCTTCTGGAGTTTTGCCATCTTGGCATCTCCGCCACGGGTTTTAGCCGCAATCGATTAATTATGTAACAAACCAGTTAAATATTAAATACTAAAATGTTAATATATTTCACAGATATCGACGAATGCCTGATGCCGGCGTGCGACCCGGGAACGTCGATTTGCAAGAACACCGAAGGAGGGTACTTCTGCGACTGCTTCCCGGGTTATGCCATGGACGATGAGAATACCTGCTTGAGTACTCGTTTACTAGTCGTTTATTTGCCTATCATATTGCGAATATTATTATTATTATTATTATCATTATTATTATTATTATTTTTAGATTGTCGCATTGATTTCAACTCGTCCAAAACTGATCCAATAATGATCGTAATTTACGAAGTTATTGATACTGTCGTTACAGGTCCGCGATTAATTTACTAATTATTAATAAGTTTTTTAATATATTGTTTATTAAAAAAAGTATTTATTAACATATAATAATACAAATAATAATAATTTATTGGAAAATAATAAATAAGTTTAGCTACCTTTGTTAATCAAATTTTAATATAACATCCCGAGTGTAATGTAAGTCGTCTGTTAGTCGTTATGTGTTGAATCCTTTTCTGAGGATGAGGTGATAAATCAAAAATAAACGATATAATAATTACGTTAATAAGTCATTAATCCAGTCGATTAAACACTCGATTAATCAAATTGACTTTTTTTTATAAGTAAAATTACACGAAATATAATTACAGACGTCACGGCATCGGAAGATGAATTCGACCAGGAACAGTACGTTATGTATATATTCTACGCTGCCAGCTTCGTAGTCATCAGCACTCTTCTCGGTGTCTATTGGTTATTGGCATACTTTGTCCTCCTTATTGTTATTAGTGGTTAATTATAATGTTAATTATAAATATTATTACAGCCGTTATTATTATTATTATTACCATCTTAGATGTGATAGGTTATTATCAATATCCCAGTTATGATTTTTGAAATTATGAAGCATATTGCATTTGATACCTGTTGCATTTGACAAAATGTCAAGCATCTTAGCGATCTTGTCTGCTTTTGCTGTGTCGCTAAGCTAGACTTTGTGATATCATCCAGGTACGATATAAATGATATCAGCGATTGAAAGTCCACGCTGCAGGTAGGAACAAAGAATTCTGTTGTGAAACAATCTATCTGTTGTGACCGATGTAGAACGAGTTCATTTTCAGCTATGAAATTCAGCTGAATAGGAACAAGTACAGAACATCACCACACTATGAGGAGTAAGTTGTCAAGAACATCTGACAGAAATACAAACTTTTCACAAACCATTCACAGACCATTGTGATAAATAAGCTGTTTGTTTCAAGCACAACTACTTAAACATTCTGGTCAAAGATATGTCTTACAATCTTCCACGAAATGACAATATGTTTAGTGCTGTGATTGTTTCATTTTAACGAAACACAAACTTTTTACAAAGTCTTAAAGCCCCAGTGTGGAGAATTTGGCTTTTATGCCAGAATAGAATCTAACAAAAGCTCGTCGGACATATTCAGACGTGTTTGTTTGTTAATTTGTTAGTAACAAATCTTAAAAAAGTACGGAGAAGTAGGGTTGTTCACCTCACTAACCAAATTTTTCTAAGATTCGTTGGACCACGCGTAGTAAAATTTAACGAGAAACAAATACGAACAGTTCCAATCAACCACAGTCAGAAACAGTTCAGTAGCTTTTTTACTTCACGGATGAGAGAACCCGGCCAGCGACAATCCTACACAATAATGTGTAAATATTTTTGTCTGTTCAAATTTTCCATGTTTTTAAAAAGCCTTTTAATCAAACGTTGGCTCGCAGTTTCGTAATAATAAATATTTATTTATATATATTTATTTATATACATATATATTTATACATATTTATTTATATATTATATAATAAATATTTTGAAATTATTTTTTAAAATTTAGGCGGAGATTAGGTGGCGGGAGAATTTGAAACGTTAACGTCCAATGACGCAGTCCCTTCAGAAAATAAACTTCTCCGACATGTTGCTGTGCGTCTTCCTGTACATATTGCTCTATCGAAGTGAGATTAAAACGATTTTTTTTTGACTAATCATTCACTAATTTGAACATTCTAATGTGAACAAATAAATTCCAGTCAAAAATATTCTACGCGTTCGTGTGTAACATCATATTCATCTCATTCTGTTACTAAGTAACTTTAGTAAATTTTAAATTCAAATTTTTTTGGTGTCAAATTGTTCCAATATGATCGTAGCATAAGGATCTGTACATTTGAAGGCGCATACTAACTTTATAAAAGCAAAATGGAGACATTGAAAGCACCATTTTGCCGTGACTTGTTTTAATGCTGCAGGCCTATATGACAGTATAAAAGCAAAAGACGACATCTGAGGATATTAATTAATAAATAATAATTAATAATAATCAGTTAATCAAGTCCAGAAAATAGTTTCAGGCTGACAATATACTATTTTTGTTAATAATATCGTTAATTGTTGTCGTTATTACATTATTGTTAATAATAATTTTATTATTGTTATGTTGCTGAACTACGTATCTATAAGACGTATCTACGTATCTATTTCAATCTTCTAATCGTCTCATATGCCTACCCATCGATGCACAGGGGTAGAAGGAGTTAACGTAGCCTCTAGGAAGAATGTCACGTGCGGTCCCCATCTCCTCCCAGAAGGAATTACAGATGGCATTTACGATATAGAAAGTCCGGTAGTGGTCCGCAGAGCTTGTCCTTCTTTGGCAATCAACTTGTTAGATGAATACTTTATACACTACGTCGAAGTTTTCCAAGCCATAAAGCCGAAGGATTTGATGCGTGAGTTTTGCATTCTTAATTTTTTGATCGGGTCGGTTGAAAGTTTTTGTCTCCTGGCACGGATGTTTTTCTTGACTCGTCTGCAACGCTACGGTTTTTTTTTTTTTTTGAGTTTATGAGTTTATTGAACAAACAATTATGTACACAAACGAAACAAATGAAACTTAAAATACAACATTTTGATAGAGCTAATTTATTTTATTTATTTATTTATTTATTTATTTCTCAACAAATTGAAGGGTCATCCAATGACCACTAACACAAATTTGAATAAGTACAGCAGATTGTGCGTAAATAAAGTGCAGAAGCAAGCTTAAATTGATAGGTATTTGTTAAAGTCAGTAGTCGAGATGCAGGATTTAAATCGGGATAAAGTTGAGGAGTTTATTATATCAAGGGGTAAGGAGTTCCAGGGCTTGATGATCCGGTTGGTGAAAAAGTTCTGCCTGTGACTGGTGAGACACTTCTCTTGGCGTAGACGAAGGGGATGACCACGGGTTCAAATACAAAAGTTTCAATGTGTAGTCAATGCTTCTTTTAGAAACGTACTTGAAACATACTTTCGGCGTAAGTTAAAGAATTAGATAAATGAACTGAGCATAAGACGCTTCCCCTCTTTCAACGATGGCTTTAGCAAGTTAATTAGCCATCAATAAATCATCAATAAATCAATCATCAATCAATAGTTTATCACCATTTTTTCATACGTTCCATCAGCTGGAGGGATACGAAACTGGGATTACTTTAACACATACTTGAAGAACGATTATGGGGGTCTTCACGATTGCGGAACATACCAGAAGATGTCCACACCACCTGAATATCGTGTCGGATTCAGAGTAAACTGCGTGGGTTGGGACAAGCCTTTCAGATATGTTGAAATAAGCTCCACTACCAACTACGGTTACTCCATTGCCGAAATAGTGGTTCATTCTATAGGTGTGTGCTATTACTGTTACTTTGTCTTTACAACGGCAATAGAATAGCGTACATTTAATGACTAAGCAAGTCGATTAGCCAAACTTGTGATCGCGATGCTATGGACGATTTGATAGCCGGGTAGCCACACGTGCGAAGAAAATCACTGATATCCTTCGATATTCATTCTTTTTTCAGGAAAAGGCTTACCACGGATGGGAATTCTCCTGTATCGCGGTTGTTTGAAAGATTTTTATGTTATGCGAAAAGAGACAGGTCACAGCATTATGACGTGTGGATATTTATGTACCCTTTACGGATTTTTCGCCATGATGGTGTGAAGGTTTTTCAGTGCAATTCTAGATATAATTTAAGGGAACATGTTATTTTATCTAATTTATTTATTTTTATTTTAGCGCGAAGCCAATTTCTGCGCTCTCGGCTAACTTCTGGACTGTCTGTAAGACTTATTCCCATAAGAAAGGCCTATGTAACCTTGCCTACCAGCCCTCTTGTTCCGACTTCTACGAACATCAAGCGGGCGCTTTATCCTTTTCCCTCTAGCTCCATTGACAGCTCTTCGTAGCGGTCGCTCTTCAGAGCATTACTGAGTTCCATATATATATATATTATTTTTTGTATATATATATATATATATAACCGGTGCGGTTAGATTTCACGTTCCATATCCGGTTAATTTCAATCTCAGTGAAAATTTCAATCTCCAGGTCCTTGCATTTGCAATTTTTTTCAGCCTCTTTAAGCGCTACGTTTTTATCATCTGAAGCGTCAATTAGCATAGACGACTGGATGGATGGTGACTTGGATTTCCTGTCATGGACGGCAGTCCCAAGTCTGTTGGCCAATAGTTTCCTGTCCGTGGTTATCGCGAAGTTATCATAAGATGGTACACTCGTTTATATTTATCACAGTGTTGAGGTGTGTTCGTACCGTTTCTTTGGAACTTCACATCCTAGCTCACGGCATACAACCCAGTGAATGTAACTGGCCACCTTATTATGTCGGTGCAGATATTCAGTTGCTGCTAGCACGGTGAAACTCGACGTTATGTGGCATATGGTTTCTTGGGCCCTGCCACAGATTCTGCAATTGCCATCTATCTGTTGCTTCAGTATCATTCGTTGATGATATTTTGTGTGTAGTGTTTGGTCCTGAGCTGCCATGACTGAAACTTCAGTTTCGCCTTTGAGCCAACGCTTCTTGACGAAGCACGGCTGCTCTTTTGTCCTCACAAGGCTTTTCTAAAAAAGAATTGTCCATGCATGGGTTTTTCCCTCAATTCATTTATTCTTTCTTTCTCCATGTTGTCCTTTAACATTTCTTTCAAGGATGTTTGAACTGTGGGCAAAGGCAGATATTTATTTTTAATTGTCTTTGCTTCCTTAAGGAGAGATTATTTTGCCTTCCCTGCTTCATGCTTTTTGTTTAAAGAGCCTGCCTTTGCCTTATTCAATAAAATCTCTCAAACTAAACATGGTTATTATTATTATTATTATTATTATTATTATTATTATTATTATTATTATTATTATTATTATTATTATTATTATTATTATTATTATTATTATTATCTTCCGAAAACCTGATTGTGTTGGGGTTCCAGCCTGATTCACCTGAGAACGTCTTTGTCCTTTCTAGTGTAGGACAAAATAGCTGGGTAGTTACAGAACCTTTAAAAGTTGATTTTTTTTTGTAGGAAAAAACTTGCTACTGCTTTAAAGATTTTAAACCTCCTGACGAGATCGAAACAAAGAGATGCTATTACAAGTGCCCGGTTGAACCAGAATATTATTGTGGCGGGAGGATTGGTTATTCGTATTATCTATGTAATTATGAATATGTAATTGTTCGATCGTTTATTGATTTATCTATGGACGTAGTTATTGTAACTATTTATTAAGTGCTATTTAAGCATTGGTAAGCTTTTTTTTTTACAAATGAATTAAATTTAATTCTTATTTTCAGCACATTTCCAGCTGCCATATTACTACGGTTGCATGCAAGGAAAGTTGAACTGCAGCAATAGGATATGCACAATAGATTACGAAATGACAGTAGAAAAGTGCCAGGCATTCTGCGAGAAAAGCATATTTGCCAATATACAAGTAATTTGACTTTAGATTTTTGATTTTTTTTTTAAATTTACGATATTGATTACCATCATTGTAAATTACAGTATTCATCCTCTTTCCAGGGTCATTACTGTTTGTGTGATGATATTGAAGGAATAAGGCCTGTTTTTTTTAAGAAGTGCACCAAGAACTGCACCGGAAACCCAGATGATATCTGCGGCGGAAATCAAACTCACACCAGATACTCAAGTGTTACGACTTTATTTTTTTTTCTTTTTGATTTTTTAATAACGAACGATTCATTCTCAAGCCTGCCGGAATACTTTTAACTTAATGCCTTGTTCCGTGCTGATACAATGCAGTAACTGGATAGACAAATTTGGGGTCTGCAAGGGCGCATGCAAAATAGGTTACAAGGGAGAATACTGTTTGGAAAGGGGTAATCGAGCGTCGTGAGATTTTGTTCTTGTACAGCGTAGAGACCTGCTGGCGGGCTTTCAAAGCACTTCAAAGCGGGCCATTATGTTCTCAGCCAAGATTTTACTTTTAAGATCGCTTAAATTACGGCTAATACTAACCTTTCTATAGCGATTCAACCTCCTAGAAATCTCAGAAATTAAGAAATACAAGATCTTCTGTGGGATGCATAATGGCGTGGTCGGGCCGGACATTCACATATCGCATTAGAAGCTTCGAGCTATTCACCTCTAGCGGGACGGGCTTAGGAAAAAAAAAATCCGGCCCGTGCAGGTCTCTAGTTTAGTTTTATTTTTCTTATTTTTTATATCCGATTCGAAATGTTAACTATTTAATTAAGCAAGATTAGATCGAGCAAAACAAAAACGAAATTGTGTACTCGACGTGTAAAGCGCTACGTAATGATTCGTCCTCGAATGTTCAGATTTGAGTCGCATACTCTTCGACTACGAGTACCACGAATCGACCACACCGACTACTAGTACGACGACAGTGACGACAACGACTACTACACAGTTGACCACGACCACTACCGTAAAGACCACGCCCACCACCAGAACGACCAAACTTAGGACCACAACAAGGACTACCTCGGTTACTTTCAAAATCTATATTGACGCCTGCCAGCCGGAGCCCTGTAAAAAAGATAACAAATCCATATGCATCAACATTCCAACTGAAGATTATTTTTGCCAATGCGTCCCAGGATATGCCAAGAAAGATTCCAACACACGCTGTGAAGGTCCATCGCTTTTAGTTTCATTGTTGGTTGCTATCTCTGTTACAACATCCCTGTTACAATTTTTTTTAACGCTACTCATTGGAGCGTTGTTGAGCTGCTCACTCAGGCGGATTAATTGATTGATCAATTGATTAGTCAAGAAATTAAAAAATGTATCAATTGACGGTAAGTCAGATATCGACGAGTGCAACGAGGAGGAATCTGTGTGCGACCCTCAAACGACCAAGTGCAAGAATCATCCCGGATTCTATGAGTGCGATTGCAAAGATGGATTCACGAACGATGAATTCGACATCTGCACAAGTACTTCTACCATTTATCTGCCGGCCGCGCGCTAACAAAATGATTTAATTTCAATTTTCGGCACGACTATCTTTCATTTTTCTCTCTCATTCTGCACGCAATTTATGTCGTTATCTAAGCGACAGGAGTGGCGCTTTATTCTTTAATTGTTTATTTTTTTTTTTTGTACTCAGATACCTTCGTATCCTTCGTAAGGTCTCACGCCATAGCTATTCCAACATTTGTAACCGCTACCTCCACTTTCGAGTTCTACCTTTTTTTATATTTTTTAGCGAAAAAAAAAAGAAAATTCTTATTTAAAGCTTAAAATTAGTTAATAAGTTATCTGATTATTTCGTTTTCACCTAGTGAACGTAAGTGCAGTCACCGGCGTTGAATACGATACGGACAGCTATGCTATGACTTTGTTCTACATTGCTTGCTTGGGACTGATAGGCGTACTCCTGGCTATATACTTGTACGTCTTGCAATCCATTATTATTTATTTATTTATTTATTATTTTGTAATTAAAATTGTTTTCTCAATTAAAAGTTAGTTAAATAGTCGGACAAATCCCTTCGACATTCTGATAAAAACTCATAATTCTTGAGAGTTATATTTTTAAAGAAAATATAACGCAATGAGATTCTAAAAAGCCCTGCTGGGCGACTGATGACTTTGACAAGAAAGAAGACCCTGCACGCGCCCATTGTTGACGACCTTAAAGGTTTAAGTACCAAACTAACAGCTTAAAAAACATCCAAGATGGACGGCGCATGAGTTTTCACACTTAATTTAGATATTTAGCATTCATTCATCCATCCAACCATCTATTCATCCATTCATCCATCCATTCATTCATTCATTCATCCATTCATTCATTCTTATTTTCTGCCATTCAATTGAATGTGAATTCAGTTACGACACGGCAATCGACGTAGACGATGAAGATTGACTCCTCCTCCTCCTCCTCCCTCCTTTTTTGGTAACAAAAAAAAAAGTAAGATCTGAAAAGTGAATTATTTTTTATTGCTAATTTATTTTTGTGCCAAAAAATGCAGCAAATTTAAGCAACTAGATCGTGTCTCAGGAAAACGTGCGAAGGAACGAATCAATCAATCGAACGAATCAATCAATCTAACGAATCAATCAATCGAACGAATCAATCAATCTAATGAATCAATCGAACGAATCAATCAATCGAACGAATCAATCAATCTAACGAATCAATCAATCGAACGAATCAATCCCCATCGAACGAACGAAGAATGAAAGACGTCTTTAGAAGCCGAAAAGTTCAAGATCACACCTTTTAGATCATCATTGTCTGGTAAGAACTCTAGGAGGCGTTTTAAACTCCTTAAACATCACTTCGATCTGACACGCATAAAAAAAAAATTTTTTCATAAATTCTTGAAAATCTGTCGGAAAAGAGAAGAAAAAAACACATTTTATTCCATCGAATCGATTTCTGGCTCTTCTTCAATAAACTCTTCCGCAAACTCTTCTTTCGGGTCTTCGACTTCTTCGGGGGAGGTCGCCTCTTGGCGTCCCTCCTCGGTCTTTGGAGGAGCCACGAAGCTAAACGAGATTTCACGTTCTCGTCACATCGGTTGCGGTTGCGTTTTGCTGGCTCGGCTTTCACGGGCCGATCGTTAGCGGGGAACATGCGGGGTTGCGAGAGGCTGCTGGCATCGCTTGTCCGAGTCGTTTGAGAATTGTTCGCGAGTTGCAAGCGTTGTGTGCGCCTAGCTTTTAAGCTTACTAAAACTCTAGAAGCCTGATGGTCACCTTAGGGGGGGAGTTTACTGTGGCTTGCAGTGATCACTGTCGATCGAGCCAGCCTGCTACCGTCTTTATGTTATGGTGAAGTCGACGACGATGGTAATGGTGATGATGGGACACGAGAACTAACCACGAGAGTATGGAAATGGCCAGAGCCCCGAGGAGAGGAATGATGACGAGGATGTGGTCCAGAATGCTTCCCTCGCCGCCAGTTTCGAGTCCGGTCTTATTGGCTGAATAATGGAGGTGGTTGACATGATGGTTTGATAGTTAAGAACCATTTAGAGAGATTTTTTTCTATGTCAGGTATCAGAACGACGTCCTAATTTGAAGCCACGATTTAACTTTTATTTTCAATTTTTAACACTTAATAGACTTCTACACTAGCTCATTTAAAGAGTGGATGGATGAATGGAATCGATGGATGGATGGATGAATGGAATCGATCAATGGATGGATGAATGGAATCAATGGATGGATGAAATAGACTTCTCCTAAGCTAGCTCATTCAAAGAGAGATATTAGATGAATCCACATAAAAATATGACAATGAAATTGCAGAAATAGAAATAAATAAAAAAAAATAAATAAATGAATAACAGTCACCGTACAGGTGCAAACGTCCTGCGAGACCATGTTGTGTCCGAGTTTGCAGCTGCAACTGTACGTCCCTCGTTGGTTCTGACAGGTGGAAGTTCTCGTGTCACAGGGTTCGAAGGTGCATTCGTCCACGTCTGTCGAAAAGAAACAAGAAAAGGAACGCAATTTTAGCTAGAATTTCGAAAAAAAAAAAAAACAAATTATGCGCCCGAGTTACCCGCATTTGGGGTAATCGCAGCCTTCAGCCAACCCCGGGTGCAATGGATCGGCCTCCGACTGGGTGTGCTGCCTTTTTGATCACGGCTACCACCTACGCTGGGAAATAGGATGACAAAATGACGATTTGGGACCAAATTTGGCACTCCTGGATCAGACAAAGGTGGTTTAGAGTCGAGAAATACGAGCAAAACTGCCGAAGGTCCCGTTAACGTTCAGGTGCATACGTCTCACAACACAACGCCTCCTCACTAAACGATTAGATACTTCCTCCTCTGGGGATCCATCTCCGGTCTTTTCAAAGGTCGACGGTCACTTGCAGGTCTTGCTTCCGAAGTCCGTGGTTGCCACACCCCCCCTACCCCTATGCAGACCGACAAATGTCAATTCAATTCAATTCCTCCAATATTTTAAGTGCCTTTTTTATCCAAGTCCTAGGATGTCAAGGCACTGCCGACGCACATTACCATAGACACGACCGAGCACAACATAATGAAATAATGAGAACAAAAGACAATTAAAAAAAAAAAATAATAATATGCAAACTAAAATATTTAAGAATAACATTGAATAAACAAATGAGTCTTTAAATGTTGAATTAGTACGATTATAAAATTTGCACTCACCTATGCAGACTGACCCGATGTGATCCATTTCGAACCCGGCCCGACAGACGCACCTGTACGAGTTGCTGTTGAGTCGGATGCACACGGTGTCGGAGACGTTCTTGCAAGCATCTTTGGGCACGCATTCTTCATCCTTAAAAAAACAAAAAACAAAATAATAAATATATGAATAAAAAATAAAAATAAATAAACAGAAAACGATTTCCCTTGATTGGAATTAAATATAAAATATGTAAATTTATAATAAATATAATAATATAATAAAAATAAATATAATAATAATAAATATATAACGATAAATAATAATAAAATAATAAATATATAACTTAATATATATATATATATATACATAAACATGAGTAAAAATGTTAATGTACAGAGGAATATCATCATCATCATCATCATCATCATCATCTCCTGTACTAACAGAAACCACGTGACCCAGTTGAGGCATTGGCGCCGTGACCGCAAATGGGCCCCCGGTTGGCATAAAAGCTGCGAAGGTGGTTGGAAAAATAATTAAGTTATAAATTCTGGAAATGCCGTTAACTTAATATTAAAAAGTTGGACTTTATGTTATATATATTATGTTGAATGTTATATTTTATATATTATATTGTATATTATATTTTACATATTGTGTTATATATTATATTATATATTATATTGTATATTGTATTTTATACATTCTATTTACATATATTAACGTATCAAAATTAATAAATTGGCTGCATCTATTATAGATTAAATATTATATCATATTTTGTGTTACATATACATTATGTATATGTATGTGTTAATACATCACACTTAATATATTGGATGCATCAAGACAATCCAACCAAACTGACAAGCTTAGAATAATTCGAGAGTCTGATCAACAATTTACGATTGTTTAAGGAAAACCATTTCCCTCTACGTTTAGCTCCTGATTAGATTTTAAATTAAATTTAATTTTGAATAATTATTTATTTATTTATATATTTATTTATTTATTTGCTTGTTTATTTTTGTTTTTACACATTTCGAGGCAGAAAGAGCCTATGAAACCCAGTTGACATTTGCTCCTGCAAACTCCGAACTCATCCCAGTCCTCACACTGCAGTCTCCCCAGCCACGGCACTCCATTGTAGAACGCCCCGTCTGTGATTGGATTAATTAATTAGCATAATTAACATTAACATAATTAATCAACGTAATTAATCTGTTATATGCTCCGGCAGACCGAGCTTGATTCTTTGTCCATTGTCTGGGACGACACATTAAACTAATTAATCATATTTACTTATTTATTCATTCATTCATTCATTCATTCATTCATTCATTCATTCATTCATTCATTCATTCATTTATTTATTTATTTATTTATTTATTTATTTATTTATTTATTTATTATGTTAATTACATAACTTTATGACAGGCAAGACATTCCACTACGGCCATTGAACGAATCATTGAAAAATAAAATTGTTCAAATGATTTGAAGAAGAAAACAAAATAAAAGAAAGGAAAAAAAATGGCTGAAGCAATAATAAGTTATCTCGTTAGCTAAATGTATTTCCAGTCCAAACTAACAATAATAATAATAATAATAGTAATAATAATAGTAATTATTATTATTATTATTATTAATACTAATTGCTATGACTGCTAACAATTAATTAACAATCAAAGCAATAATAAATACTTATGTAAACGTTTGCGTATTTCTTGCCACCACAATATTTCTTCTGATCGCCAGTGCATGAAACGTTGCAGGATTTGTATTCATTGAAATTTGGATGTATTATCGTATTCAAGCAGTAACACTCGTTGCCATTCTAATAAACAAATAAATAAAAATAAATTAATTAATTTAATTAATTATTATTATTAATTAATTAGTAAATAAATTAAAAAATTGAAACTGGGGATCAAAAGATTCTGTCTGCATACTGCTTCTTCTTCTTCTTCTTCTTCTTCTTCTTCTTCTTCTCCAATAGATAAAAGCATATACAAGAAATAATGAAATAATGTTTTTGATGGAATTTTTGTGAAATTTGATAAAAGAGTTTTCACTTTTGAATTGAAAATTAAGATATATCCAGATTATTATTTATTATTATATTATATTATTAAGATATATCCAGATTATTATTTGTTATTATATTGTATTATATTATTTATTATCCAGAGTCTATCCATAGCTAATGAGTATCTAATGCATTTTTACACATTTAATTTATTTATATATATATATATTGATAGAAACTCTTGAGCGAGCGTTATGACAGGGATCTTCAGAGGAATGGCCCCCTCTACGAGTGTTTCGGCCCTGAATCCTGACACCCTCGGGGGCTGGGCCGCATCCGTTGATCAAGCGGATGTCCCTGCCAGATACTTTCTTCCGATAACCAGACAACGACTTCCGACAAACAAACAATACTTGCACCGCCATTTTACGAAAAATTCCGCGAGGGCTCCGCGATATATATATATATATTCTCTCTCTCTCCCACTCTCACCTATATATATATATATATATATTATTTTATATTATTTATTATCCAGAGTCTATCCATAGCTAATCAGTATCTAATGCATTTTTACACATTTAATTTCAAGCATTTTATTTCATAAAGAAAATATATCCTATACATATCCTCTTATTTTGAGCTTTGTATGACTTTTAAAATCAAGGTCAAAATCAATACCCAGCCAGTCAGAGGACCCTAAAAGGCCCACTAATATGACCGACCATAGGAAGAAGAAAAAATAACGAGCAAGATGGCAAACAAGCAAACAAACAAACATTAAATTACAAAATTTACAAAAAAAATTACATTTAAAAATTTATTAAAAAAAAAAAACTCGCCCCCAAACATCACCTTGACGATAGAGACGATGGCATTCCTGCACCTGACGAGGCACCTGAGGACGGTCATGTTTCCAAAGATCGTGATTCCGTTTATTTCTGAAGTTTCGCGATGGCAACCGTTGCTATAGGGCAGCTGGAGATTCACTGAGAATCAAATTCTGAAATTATTCTTCACGTTTTTTCCGGTCGCTTTTTGAATCGCTTCTTAGGGAACTTACAAAAAGTATTCGTACAATAGGAAATCATGGTTTCAAAACGTACAAAAAGTATTCGTACAATAGGAAATCATGGTTTCAAAACGTACAAAAAATATCCGTACAATAGGAAACACGAGATTTCAAATTCAAAACTATATAATAGAGCCATTAACTCTTAGCATTCAAGCAAATTTATTTAAGTATTTATATATATTTAAAGTAACTTAATTTACGAAAATTTTTAAATAAATAAAAAAAAAAGTTTAGCAACAAAAACAAATGAATATATATTTGATTGACAAATGACTTTTGAAAAGCTTGAGTGTACTTTTGATTGTACTTTTGATTATACTTTTGATTGTACTTTTGATTGTACTTTTGATTTTACTTTTCTAACAAGAAGCTTATTAATGACACGAACCTATAAATATGGAGAAGATGTCTTGACCACCGCAATACTGACCGTTGCATCTCTCGTTGCACAATTCCAAAGGCAATAAATCGGCCTGACTCGGGAAATTCCCGCAATGGCATTGTTGACCTTTCTGCAAAACAAAACTTAACTTGAGTTAGTGCTGGCTGCACTAAGATCACATCATCATAAAAAAAAAGGGATTTGAAGTCCAATTCAGGTTATGAAATGTTAATGTTATTTTTTTGGCAGTTGTGCCCTGCGATGGGATTTCTGAAGGCAATGTATCTGCTTGAAAGTGTTGCAAGTGTTGTATTGCAATAACTCTATTATTGTTTTGTATATATAGTGTAGTTTATTGTATATGTGGTATAACTTTATTATTGTATTGTATATATAGTATCATATTACAATAACTCTGTTATTGTATTGATTACATAATATTGTATTGCAATAACTCTATTATTATATTGTATATTTAGTAATGTATTGCAATAACTCCATAACTGTATTGTATATTATTGTATCGCAATACAATACAATTAATCGTCAATCGATTCGTTACTTTTAGTCCGGCAAAGACGTAACTCTTCCCGCATTTGTTGACACAATCCCTGAAACTCGTGAGGTTCGACTTCTCATAAGTTTCGAATCCTTTCGAACATCCGTAATGTATCGTGAGCGCATCATTTGGATTTCCCGAAGCTGAAATGATTGGTCATTGATCCTGGCCATTTATCAATATTAATCAATATATATATATATATATATGTTACTGTTGTTGTTGTTGTTATTTCTGCGGATGTTGCTGCTGTTAATTTATTGCAAATTAACTAAGGTCGCCTTTTTAATTAAGTTATTCGTTAACCATTAAACGACAACAATGACAACAACGTTAACAGCAGCTGTCCCAAATGTTGTGATGTTCAAATTACAAACAGTTTATACTGACCTAGGGTGTAGATTTCGATTTCTGCTATTGAAAAGCCAATGTTGATGTGGGATTTTAATCTGACTTTGACGCTCAAATCTACGAGACAATTGACCCTCATTTTCTGCGGGCCAACGCTGACGCCGGTGAACATGGAACACGGGTACACAGTTCCGTCGGATTTTGTGTTTTCGACCAAAAAATAATCCAGCGATCCTAAATTTATTAATCTATTTGATTGCAATCGAAGAGGAAAATGTCGACAGATTTCAATAACATTTTCGACTACATGTTCCCAAAAATTTTGGAATTTGTAAAATCTGATAATCGCTTCCATGGATACTTGACCAGGACGGGTCAAAACTGATTTAAACCGATTAGTTTTTGGGTGGAATTAATTTATTGAAGTGAAATCTTGGCCGATGAAATGGTCACCTATAGCGAAGGAAGTTACTCCACTGAAGTAGATAATTTACTGAAGGTTTTGTCCTTACAACGTAATCATCGCTTAATCAAGACATCTCTATACAAAAGAAATATGCCCCATTTAATCTATTTAAAATGAATATAATTGTATTTACCATGCAAAACAGGTTCCCCCTCGTAAACGATGACGTAATGTACGTAGTACGAATCTCCCAGTTTAATATCTATGTACGAGTACTCTTTACATGGAGAATCAATTCTATCGGCATTTATTGGGTTCGTATCGCCGTCAACGACCTTAGAAGATAGGAGTGTACTGCAGTAGGTGACCTCTTTGTTCAGTGCCAAATTTACATCGGTGGTTCCTGCAATTTTTTGGCATTATGTTAGTGGAATGTAATTCATGTTCTAAATAATTTGGACATTTCTGATTTGGAAAAGGGACCTAATGTCTCAAAATCTTTTAAAGGGACTTGAAGCGTTTTCAGGTGGAGGATGAGGTCAAAATAGGTTTTAGCGAGGGTAAGTTAAAAGCGTACATTACTAAAGTTTCCTATTGCCCAACTTATGCCAAAATAAAATTAATGACGAAATTAATGATGATAATCGACCTTGTTTCAAAGAAATCATTAAAACAATTGCTAGCAACATTGTTTACATATTTCTGTGACGTTCTTCAATTTTTAATTCCCTAAAAATGTCCAGAATAACTTCAAAGAAATCTCAGAATCTTTGTACTGAAATTTTTTTCCCGTGTGATTGATCGACACACATAATTGAAAATTTTAGCCTTCTTTTTATTCCGTTTTGTGCTTAAATTAAATAAGAAAATTTTAAAAATGATAATCAAATGCAGGCTTTCTTTAAAGAGAGATGAAAAATTATAAACATGTCACAATCTACGCTGTAGTGCGCACGCATTTGCCTGTGTTGACATGTTATGTCGCTTATGCCTCGGCTTAATTCATTAAATTTACGTCAATATTATTCATGATTTGAGGCGATTGATTTCCTTTGAGAATTCTTGATCTTCTCCGTCATCTTTTGAGTTCTGGCGCAAATGGTGTTCCACAGCGATCCTTGTGGAATCATATGCATTATCATTGTATATTCGGCAGTTTTCTATGCCGACTACGTCGTTGTACGGCACATCATAGAACCAACAATGTCCGATACGTAAGTCCGGGATTTATTTTTTCTTGATTTTTAATTTACTGCTTACTTACTGTAATTGAGAAATTATGGCAGTTTTATGTCAGATGTGTGAATGTTTAGTGTTTGTTTGTATCTTGACTAGCGTGTTTGGTTTTAATTGTTTTATTTTGAAGGTGCTCTAAAGTAGATTGCCTTAGGATAAGTTTCTGGGAGCAATTTGTAAACAAATCAATCTGTAATTATCCTATGTTGAAAACAATAGACTGGTATTAATTACAAGTGGTCTGGAGAGATAGGATTGCATAATTAATATACCACCATAATTAATCAGTATTTATTAACAAATATTCATAATTTAATTGTTGCACACTATTATTATGTTAAGATAATAATTGAAAGAAGAATGGAAAGTGATTGTACAGTTCTGAGAATCAGAGCTGATTATTAAATAAAATACACAGGTATTATACAGATTACTAAATGAAATACACAGGTATTATACAGATTACTAAATGAAATACACAGGTATTATACAGATTATTAAATAAAATACACAGGTATTATACAGATTGCTAAATGAAATACACTGGTATTATACAGCTTATTAAATAAAATACACAGGTATTATACAGATTATTAAAAGAAAAAATACACAGGTATTATACAGATTATTAAATAAAATACACAGGTATTATACAGATTATTAAATGAAATACACAGGTATTATACAGATTATTAAATAAAATACACAGGTATTATACAGATTATTAAATAAAATACACAGGTATTATACAGATTATTAAATAAAATACACAGGTATTATACAGATTATTAAATAAAATACACAGGTCGTATTATACAGCATTTCTGATCAGAATTACATGATAACGTTCAAAAGTATTCGTACTTTTTATGGCTCGCGTTGCTTGCTTTTCGCGCGAATTCCAAAGAAACACGTCGACAGGCGACATCTCGAGTCACGCCGTTGAACGAGTCCGAGATTGATTCGTCCTAAGAAAACCCATTCTCAAATTTGGTCACAGTTCAATGACTAGCGACGCATAGAGCAGTCGTCTGCTCACTCGTGACGCGCGTTGACGCGACTCGGTCGCGATGCCGGCAGGAAGGAAGTCGCGACGTGGTCTTGCGATTTTCATCCAAGTTTCAAACAAATAAATAAAACAAACGAAAACGTCGGACATTTTTCTCCGAGCAGGTTGTTGGGAGCCGCCAACGTCGTGGCCTTTAACCTCATCATCTTCTTCATCGTCGTCGCCCACGTCCGCTCGGTCTTCTCCGATCCCGGCACAGTGCCACTCCCGAGGACGGGACTGGACTTCTCGGACGTCCACGCGGGGCAAAGGATCACGAAAGGGGTTCGGATGGATTTTGAATTGTGTTGACGATGTTGTCTTTGATGGTAGTTATGGTGGTGGTGGCGGCAGTAATAATAATATTTATTTTATTATAATAATAATAGTAATAATATACAAGTTATAAATAAATAATGCCAGTATATTCAGGAGTATGGTGGTGGTGGTATTCTGGGAACTTGTATGCGGTGATGGTAGTAATAATAATAATAATAATAATAATGATAAATATAAATTAATCAATAACATTAATAATAATAACAATAAAAAAAATTATTATTATTAGTATTATTACAGGAGAATCGTAGTGGTGAATGGGGGGTGATTGGGAACTTGTATGGCATTCGAGGGGATAATAAATCTTTTTTTGTGATTTGTGAAATAATAGACAATAATATGTTATTGCAATATTTATAATAGTATTTATATAATATATACTGTGATAATTAATATTATTATTGTTATCTTGGAATATGATTATGGGTATTATCATGACATTTATGTGGTATTAAGCATTAATATTTTAATAACAATATTTATAATATTTAATATAATATTTATAATTACATAATATAGACTATAATAAATATTATTTTAACATCAAAGATTATTTTAATTATGATTGTGGGAATGTCTTCATAATAACAAATGTGGGAACAAATAATAATAATAATAATAATAGTAACTTGTCTGCAGAGGTAATTAATGGTAATTATAGATAAATTTGACACTAATAATAATAATAATAATAATAGTAACTTGTCTGCAGAGGTAATTAATGGTAATTATAGATAAATTTGACAATAATAATAATAATAATAATAGTAGTATCTAAATAGTATTTAATTTTAATAATAGTAATAACACCATAATTATTAATATTCATTGTATAATAATAATAATAATGTCTAAATAACATTTACTAATAACAATAATAGTATTTAATTTTAATATTATTATTATTATTATTATTATTATTATTATTATTATTCCAGGAGAACGGCTGGACAATCTGCCTGAAGTGTGAGACGTACAGGCCACCACGGGCCCATCACTGCAGGGTCTGCAGAAGGTGCATCAGGAGGATGGATCACCACTGCCCCTGGTAGTTGTGATGATGATGATGATGACGACGATGATGATGATGATGAGGACCATGATGATGATGATGACGACGACGATGAGGACCATGATGATGATGATGATGATGATGAGGACCATGATGATGGGTCTAAGAGAGGAAGCCAGTCTTTTTAAAAAATGTTTAATGGGCATTTGTCATGTGTTTTGAGATGATGATGGTGATGATAATATTATAATAGTAATAATATTAATAGTAATAATAATAATATGTAGATTAACCAATTACAACCACATCGTATAAACATTGTTATTTTTTTTAATGTTGTTTGCTATTATTATTATTTATTATTATTATTATTTATTATTATTATTATTATTATTATTTATTATTATTATTATTTATTATTATTATTATTTATTATTATTATTATTATTTATTATTATTATTTATTATTATTATTATTATTATTATTTATTATTATTATTTATTATTATTATTATTATTTATTATTATTATTATTTATTATTATTATTATTTATTATTATTATTATTATTATTATTATTATTATTTATTATTATTATTTATTATTATTATTATTATTTATTATTATTATTATTTATTATTATTATTATTTATTATTATTATTATTATTATTATTTATTATTATTATTATTTATTATTATTATTATTTATTATTATTATTATTGTCATTTTTTTTGAAGGATCAACAATTGCGTGGGTGAAGCGAACCAAAAGTTCTTCATTCAGTTCCTGTTTTTCGTTGGTGAGTTCAAGGCGGGGTCGTTGGGTGCCGAGCCGAGGTCATCGCTTCGCGAATTAAAAATTAATTCCGACAATTTCTGATTAAGCGATGATTAATTAAAATATTATAAATAATAATTTCGTAATTTAAATATTATAACTTCATAATTTACATAATAATTTTGCCATTTAATAATTTCCAGGAATAGCATGCCTCTACTCCATTAGTCTGGTTGTAGCTTCTTGGGTCATTCAACCCAACAGCAAGCCCCCAACCTCCCACCAATACAGAGTGTGAGTCACTCATTTGCATGAATATTAATAAGCCTTTGAATATTAATTGCCTATCGATTGATTTGATTGGTGGGAATTAATAAGTTCTCTAATAATGGCCAATTGGGCTGCAAATCATTTAGAAATTGATTTGAATTGATTTATATATAATTTATTAAAAATATTAAAAATTATTTCATGATTTAAACGAATATGTGTGTGTGTTTAACATAATTTAATAATTAATTTTTAATAATTAATTAGTTTAACAATTAATAACAACTCGGTCGACTTCTTGCTCGTCCAGGATACATTCCAGTGTTCTTGTCATTGAATCGATTCTCTTTGGACTTTTTGTGGTTGCAATCGGCTGTGATCAAGTAGGTTCGATGTTGTTGTTGATGTTGTTGTTGATGCTGCTGTGGTTGTTGTTGTGTTTTTTTTTTTTTTGAGTTTATGAGTTTATTGAACAAACAATTATGTACATAACACAATGAAACAAATGAACTTAAAATACAAAATAAACTCATAGGGTCAGTCTTAAGGAAGCGCAAGCTTCCGCTAAACAGACTGGCCCTGGAAATCATAACATATATATTATTACTTTACTGTTTATTTGTTGTTGATGCTGTTGCTGTGGTGGTTGTTGTGTTATTGGTGTGGTTGTTCATGCTGTTGTTGTTATTGCTGTGGTGGTTGTTGTATTGTTGATGCTGTTGCCATTCCAGGATCGTTTGTTGACGTTCTAAAACTATAGGAGAGGCCTAATTGAAACTAATTGACCACTTGCTTAAGACTTAATTCATTAAGCAAATAAGATAATTAATTAATTAAGTAAATCATCGTCGTCGTCGTCGTCATCATCAGATGCATTCCATACTCGGAGACGAGACCGCAGTGGAGCAGGCCAAGAAGCAGGGTTCGTACAGGGGGAACGTGTCCAGGATGCACCTCCTTTCCGAGGTCTTCGGGAGAGGTGAGCAGCGTCTCCGTGTGTGTGCGTGCGTTTTAAGGCATCATGGTTCATCTTTTCCAAAACTATTTCCAGGTCCTGCCGTATTCTGGTTGTGTCCCTTCCAGTCGCAAACTCCCTCCTCGATCGACCCGTATGCAGACGACTACGTCGTCTGAGAAGCAGACGATGACCACGCAGTCGAAACTATTTGTTGATGTTTCGTCTTTGCTCGACGAAAATCGTATTTTTCTTCGTTTCTGACGGTTTTATACACTTTTAGTGTTTACAAGTGATGTTTATTTATCTTCGTTTCCATCTCTATGATCCCAGATTTTGCGGGCAAGCTATGAGGTTATAAGGATGTCGGAGGCGGCCGTTTTTGTCGCACCCTTCTGTCGGTGTCGCGCTCTCGGTTTGTTGTTGTTGAACAACAACAACTTTTGAGTTGAGAGAAGTTGCGCAAAAGTACTTTTCAGGCTCTTGCATGGTCACGATGGCCGTGTTGCTGATCTCTGAAGTGGAAGAAATTATTTTTGACGAAACTTTCCGCCTAACGTGAGGCGTCTGCTTCTCGCGAGTCGCGTCGGTTTGCATAGTCGTTTCGGTCTCCTTCGACCTGCACGCAACGTCATCGGACGTCTGTCAATGACCGACGTAGTGCTTACTGTTGTTGTTGCTGTTGTAGTCATTGTTGTTGTGGTTGTTGATGTTGCAGTCGTTGCTGTTGCAGTCATTGTTGTTGTTTTTGTAGTTGTTGCTTTGTTTTGTGAGACCAACGTATTCCAGGGGCTTCTCCATTCGGGCGTCTTGGAGTTTCTACATTATTTTGCTACCTTTAACTTTAAGCTTTCTACGTCGACGTCCAAGTTCGACGGTCATGGAATGACATTGGTTGTCATGACGACGCTGCGAGTTGACGTTCTTTTTGCCAGTCGATCGATCCTCAACTCTGCTTTAATGCCGCATCCTCCAATCCGATCCTCGATCGAATCTTTTCGTCGAAAACCCCGCAACGCCCACGACCCCGATCAGAACGCACTTTCCACCTACATGCCCCCGATCAGGATGCACTTTGATCTCTTCGAGTCCCTATGTGAATGAATGAAGCATGTGTTCCTTACTGTTTTTAAATCACCTTCACCACTCTATTGTGATCGATTTTCCTGAATATCAATTTTTTTTTCTTTGAGTTGATGCTTTGTCACTGACCTACCGTTTTTAGGAATACTTTGTGGATTGCCTACCTTTTGAATTGGTTTTGTTTTAATTAATTAATTAATATTTTATTAATTATTAAACTTAAATATTTCGTTAACATATGACCTTTGATCTTCGACCTTCGCTCGAGTATACTTTTCTTTTTTCTTTATATCCAGTGTTTTTACTGTATTTTTGCTGTAATTTGCAATCAAATCATCAAAATGTTTGCATGAATTGCTGCTACAGCACCTTTGTTTTCAAAGGTTTTCGTGTGCATGGATTCATCTCCGAGCATGCATTTTGGAGGAGAACAACACTCTAGTAACGGTGTTACTACAGAGGCATCATCATGCCTTGAAGTTTTGATTTTTTTTTTTTAGTTTTTCTTTTTCTGCTGTCTGTGATTCGCAAGAAACTGAGAGCTGCATGAACCCCGATTATTATTAGATCAATGGATCGCTCACTCAATCAATCAAAACGGTAAAACTTTGAATCGTCGACGTTGGTGCCTGTCGGTTTGTTTTGTATGCGGGCGTCTTCGTATGCGAATGTACGCCGTTGTATCGCTCACTCGCGTCGGGTCTGCTTTGATAGGCTTCACCGCGTTTTAGATTCCCAACCGTGCACTGCAATCCCACTTTGCTCGAATCTTTTACAGTTTGGCGCCCCCGATTGCAGACGCCTATCGAAATAAACCTATTAGTGGCCATCATGACAACGCCTGCCGAAGTTGTAGTCGTTTTCCTCGGCCGAGCGAGCAGTGAGTCGCCAAAGACGGCGAATGTCGAGCCGAGACCTGTCAAAATTTGGTGCACAATACTTTGGATTTGGAGCATTTTGATGAAAAGTTACAGGGACATTTCAGTTTTTTTTTATTCAGTGGGGGCAGGCTGACCCGTGGACAAGACAGGGGGGGGCCTCTTTGTTTCTTACAAATATTTGTGGGATGTGAAGAAAATGAAAGTTCTGATTACGTAACATTATGTTCTGGAAGCCTTTTGTGGACAAAATACCGACATCTTTTTGTACTGTTTATTTTTATTTTACTGTTTATTTGAGGTTTATTCCGAACCGGGAGTAGAATCCACCTGCGGTTCATGCTAGTGGGGACTTTGCGATTTGCTTTGATGAGTTTTGAATTTATTTTGATAAACGTTGAATATCGTTTCAAGTAAAGTCAGAGTTCCTGAGTAAAACACAAAGTCACGGATCAGCTTCCCAAAAATTCTGGGACTTTTTTCTAAAGAAGAACAAAATCAGAGATTAATTTGGTATGTTTTATTTTTAATTCTGTGAATTCTTCAAATCCAATTAAGAGTTGAATCCCTTGAAATCCATAAACGGAGGACGAATGGTTCTGTCCTCCGCAGTTCTGTTCCGAATCTCCGGAGCACAAATGAATTACCCATTCCTAGGTCATACCATTGCAACCAATACTGTTGCATAAGATAAAAGCTAAAAGTATGTGCTGCAACAGTTACGCAATCAAATCAAAATACAAACACAAACGCCAAAGATTGCATCTGATGCTAAGAATTTATGGCGCCATACAAATGAACTTAATGATAATAGTATCATCACCACCACCATCGTCGTCGTCGTCGTCTTCTAAAAATGGCGCCGGACGGCATAGTAGCAATGCAAATAGATTCGAAATAACACGACCTAATCACTCGATCGTAACACTTTTTATCCGACTTCAATCCCAACCTACATGTATTCATCGGACGATTTGTTATTTTCTTGTTTTAATTATTTATTAAATATTTTCCCGGCACAAAATGCTTAAAACAGAAATAATTCAAGACGAACATGGAATTAGGCCATTAACAGTTTGAGGAACAAGAAGGAACAACCAGTAGATTCTAGGTAAATATTAAATAAATGTTAAATATAAATAAATATGATAAAGGTAAATTATAAATAAATAAATAAAATGATAAACTGGTTGTGATAATATTCAAAGTTATAATATTAAAAGTGGAAATGAAAATGAATTGATGTTTCTGACATTAAAAATGGACGATGAAAATTCCAAAAGAACTTTAACTAGGCGGAAGTTGTTTCTGAAATTCCAGTGCTCAAAGTTTTTGTGATTGACCAACTGTTCCTAGATTGAAAGATGAATCGGTTAATGAGAAATTATGACGATAATATAATTTATATAATTTATATAAAGTTCGTTAATTAATACAATGTTAGTTCTTTTAAACATAGAATGATGAACTAAATAGATAAGTAGATAAATAATAATAATTATTATTATTAATATTATTATATTACATGTTATTATTATTAATTTTTATTTATTATGTTATATTAATATAATATTATTATTACACTATTATTATTATTATTATATTGTTGTTATAATTTATAATGATTATTATTATTATTATAAATAATAACTATATAATAAATATCATAATACATCGTGTGTCTACAATTTCTGAGTTCGTCCGTAACAGTGTACAGATCTCAACTGTTGTACTGTACTGTGCTGTACAGAACACAACACGAAGAGTCTGTTCAGTTGTAAGAGGGCGTAATTAAAAAGTAAAATTATTTATTTGTTTATTTATTTATTTATTTGTTTATTTATTTATTTATTTATTTATTTATTTATTTATTTATTTGTTTGTTTATTTATTAATGAATCTAATTAAGCATCTAATTTGCAAACTGACCAACAGAAAATGATAACCATGATAGTCATTGGAATCATGAACCAAATAATGTTCACCAGGATGGAAATTGGAAAATTCTTCTGCATTTCACTGAAATTTCCTGTTGGACAGAAAAATATTGTTTTATTTATTTAATTAATTAATTAATTAATTATTTAATTATTTACTTATTAATTATTAGTTATTTATTTATTTAATTTATTTATTTATTATTATTATTACACTATTATTAGGCATTAATCTAGTAACAAGTACCTATGCAAATGTCTTCAGTCTTGATGAAATGCAATTTACAAACACAAACGAATGAACCGAACGTGTTTTCGCATTGTGATGTTTTCGTGTCGCAAGGTTCGAAGATGCATTCGTCAACATCTGATGTTGTAATATTATTAATAATTATAATTATAATAATAACAAAAAAATAATAATAATAATAATAACAATAATTATAATAATAATAAATAGTAATAGTAATGGTGATAATAATAATAAATAGTAATAATAATGGTGATGATAATAATAATAATAACAATTATAATAATAATAATAATAACAATAATGATAATAACAATAAATGGTAATAATAATGGTGATAATAATAATAATAACAATTATAATAATAATAATAACAATAACTAATAATTGGTTTTAAATTGGTTATCAGAACGTTTTTGAGGAAGCAGTGCCTACCCTTACATATCCTACTATCGAAGCTTTCATCTTGGAACCCAGGTAAGCATTCACAGGCATAAGTACTTTCCGTTCTCAGGCATTCCGTATGAGGTCTGACTACGCACGGATCGATGTCAATGCACATTTTTATTTCTGGATTTGTATTTGAACTTTTACACAAAGTAATTTCGTTCATCGGAATCAGAGTTTACGAAATTTTACAATCGCCTTTTAGGTGTATTTTCGTGAATAATTCGTGAATAAAATCCGTTATATATGAATTATTATTATTATTATTATTATTAATGGCAAATATTTCAGTATTAATAGAATATTTAGAATAAATGGAATAATAGGCAAACAAAACAATAGCATATGGAAAACATATTGCATCGTATCACATTACCAAGCAAGCAGACGACCCTCTGGATATCGGATACCTTTTTCAAGGCAGTGTTCTCCAATGAATCCGTTCACACATCTACCAGTACAGGCTCCGTACTCGTTCCACTTTCCAGAACATCGAAACAACTTCGTACAAGACGTTACAACATTAGAGGGTCCTGTACAAACTGTTTAACGTCAGTACGTATCAGTACAAAATAGTTTCCAAAGAGTAGGTTTATAAACCAAGCCAAGCCAAGTTACTGTGGTAGACAGAAACGTGATCTTGTCCACCGCAAAACGATTCAGAATCTCCTGAGCACTTTGAATTGCAAGCCTCTGATCGTTCATGAGGCGTGCTTTCTCCATTTGAGCACAGGCAGAAAGAGCCATCCTTTGGGAGACAATTTTTTGTTGAAGAGACTACTACTGTATTCTAGACTCGAACTTATTTGGAAATAAAATATGAAAACAAAAAAAAAACAATTATGTCAAAAAATGCTCTAAAATCATGGATTATCGTTCGTTTAGAACCTACCAACAGCGCTGCCTCAGAATGGTTTTCACAGTGATGGAGACATTTCGAAACTGTCAGATCTTTGAGTTTCTTGGGAATACTGGTGTCGTCACTGGCATTGTGATTCTTGCATCCGTCATAAAGTGGCAGTTGGACGTACACTTAAGCAGATACACGTAAGCAATTAATGATGCAAAAAATAAATGAATTATTAAATGTTATTTTACGGTAATTAATGTATTTAACAGGATTTCTTGCGTACCGAGATAAACAGAATAAGTTCCGTTACCACCACATTGTATGTCGGAATCGTAGCAAAAGTACTGGCATTCCTTCAGCGAAACTTCGTGTTCATCGCTGTATTCATTTCCGCAATAACAGGTTTCGTTATCCTTAGCAATGAAATCATTTCTATTTTTTTGATCAAATATGGGATAAATTAATGAAAATAAAAACTATTTCTAGTCATAAACTATGATATGTATTTCAATGTTTAATCAAATGTTAATGATTTTGGAACTCGCCCAAAAGGATACTATTAGGTAATTATATTAGTACGATATTATTATAGATATTATTATTGCAGAGCTAAAAGTACCTTAATCGCTATAAAGGGGTAATACTTCAACGAGCAGAACGTTTGGCACGATTTGTAGTTCGTGAGTCTGGTCGAAATGTTACTAGGGAAAGACTCAAAACATCCACGAAGCAGTAGAACATTTTCTCCCGGTTCCCCAGAACCTATTTTGAAGTCCAGAATTTAAGATATTTTAAATTAAATTAAAAAAAAACCAGATATTTAACAAATACTCAAATACGAATTTAATTAGCAGCTAATTTAATTCCAACGATTTACCGAAAGTGTTGACTTCAATTTCGGCGATGTTTAATCCATAATTTTTTTCTGACCTCAGTTCGACCACGGAGGACTTCCGGTTAGTTGATTTGCAGTTGACCCTCATCGGCTTCCTGCTCCGTTTGCTGGGCATCGGAAATTGTGCGCAAAGGCGCGAAGCCATGTCGGAACTTTCGGTGTAAATCCAGAAATAATCCAGTTGGCCTTTGTATTTCTCTAGAGCGGATTAATATGTCTGAGTCAATCACTTGGGATATAAAGCGGGAATACAATTTGTGTCATTATATCATGTTCTTCAAGTCTAACGGGACAAAGTAAAAAATAAAATAAATAAATAAATAAACGTATTTAAAAAAATAAATTGTACACCCTTGGAAAAGTGTCTGGCAAATGTTGCTTTCATTAGAGCCACTACATACGTCGTCTCCTCTCTTTACCAATTTCTCAGTCGATGATATATCAGAAATTGTCTAGAAAATGGCGGAAGATTTGCTAACCATTGCCGTAACTTCCCTCGTAGACGATCACGTAGTGAACGTAGAATGATCCATCGAGACCAATCTTTATGTAAGCATTAATAAGGCAATTCCGGTCTATTCTTTCTGCCGACGAAGCATTAAAGATGCCGTCGACAATGATTGGAGACAAGAAGTTGACATTGCAATAGGAAGCTCTTTTGTACAGGGCCAAATTAAATACTGTTTCTCCGATCGTGCAAAGTGCTAACAAGTAAATGAAAATCGTGTAATATTGAAGTAAAATTGAAGAAAAGCTAGACATTAAAGTTTCGAATAGATTTGGATTTTAGAAGTTATTATTTTATTCTGCGAGAATCAAAGCGTTTAGCCAATAACTATTTGCTTGATGATTTGTGGGGTTTATATCGATAATATTTGTTCTGACTGGTAGCTGATAGATAAATGCGCTTATAAACTGCAATGTTTACTAATAGGTTGTTGTTGTTTATGTTTACTTTTGATGTGACGCGTGTGCTTCTCCATATTCTTCTTCATTTTCAGATTTTGCTATTGCTAGTAAATCTATTCATATGCTTAAATACCAGCTGATCGATATCAGGCTAATAAAGAGTTCTATTTTTCTCAGAAGTCTAATCGACTTTCAGTAATACAGACGAGGTATCATATAAAATATTAGTAATTTACCAGCTGAAAACAACCCATCAGTTGTATACGATAAAAACAAAACAGCATTCTGGAAGTTCATATAAAAAATTACATTAACAAACTCCAAATAATTAGAGATTATGACAAACAAATATCTCAGGATTAATTAATCGCATGTTAGATTAATTTAAAATTAACGCCAAATTTTTCTATTCATGAAATTAATAATTTTTATTATAACTGTAATCATTCTAAAAATTTCTAAAAGTATATTATTTATATTGTTTATTAGTTTGCATGAATAGTTTTTAGTTTGTTATTTTGGAAATATTGGGCGTTAATTAGATTATCGGGATATTCGGTTGATCTGTTGTCAAACAGAACATTCAAAGGTAAGGTAAATTCGAATTTAAATTAAGTGGCGCACTATAATCAACCAACTGCTTTTAAACATCGTAACGACTACGACTTATTCCGAGTCTAACGGCCCAGTACAATCCAAAGGACACACATAAGTAAAAATAATGAGGAATAAATATTTAGGATTATTTCGTTACTTGTATCTCATACTAAAAAACATACTAATTAAAACTTTTCACATAAACATACTTTTAAGCTCAACCAACTCAAAACACAAGCATAATAACTTAACTATTTCTAAACCCTCAACAGCCAAACCAACCTTCAACCTATAAACCTACAAGATGACAACAGCTGCCAAGCCGACGTTCAACCCTGCCAGGGGCGGAACAGGAAGGACCGAGAGCGACCTCGGTGCCCTCTCGAAGCAGTACTCGAGCAGAGACCTGCCCTCGCACATGAAGATCAAATACAGACAAGAAGGTCAGGGGACCTCTGACGAGCTGAAGACCAGGGACTTCAGGAGAGAGCTCGAAGAGAAGGAAAGATCTGGCAGGGAAAAGAGAGGCTTGACAGGAATCAATTCCGGTGCCAAAAGTGGTGCTTTAAAAGGTAGTGTTGATGGCACTGTGATCGTTAATGATAAGCAGTTATTTACTTTATAACTTACTTGTTTATGAATTTATACATCAGTATAAAGATGGATTTGTTTTTGTTGATTCGTGAGTCTGATTGGTTTGCAATTGTTGATTCCAGAAATAACTTCTTCTGCGAGCAAACGTCAAAAGATGGAACCGACGTCGTACGCGATACTGGATGCAGACGACCCGACCATAAACGTAAGTTAAGAAGTGAATCGATGAGCAATTCACACGTATATATAATTAAGAAATCAGTTTTTTGTGATTATGAGATAACCTAACCCATTACATAATGAATGTTGAATGATTCTATGATACAAATGATAGCCTGATTGTACTAACATCTATTTATATGAGCATCTTAAGTACACCATAATCATCTAGTGAGTGAGCCATTATTAACTCGTTTGACATTCTGTGCAGGACGACGACGATGAAGACGAAGAGGACGAGTCGAACGACGAAGATGAAGATGACTTGGAGATGGAATTGAATAAAATCAAGAAGGAGAGAGAAGCAGAAAGAAGCAAATTGGTTTGACAACATTTTATTACAATTATTATCGATTTCTCATTATTATTATTGTTACCAGTTATTGTTTAGGTAATATCTGTAATGTGACTGTTGAATTAAGTAGTACTTTTTTATTTTGCAAACATCAATTACTTATAATTGATCTCAATATTGATAATATTTGAAAATAATTTGCAAACTCAATTATTCATGATTCGTGCCAATCTCTGCATTGGCATTGGCTGCCACATCGTAATAAATTATAATTATAATAAATCCATTTATAATAAATTATAAATTATTATAATTACCCATCAGGAGGAAGAGAGAAAGGCAGAAGAGGAGAGGGTGAGGATCGAGAACATCATCAAAGGCAATCCGCTCCTCAATGCGGACAAGGGGCCCTCTGAGTTCAGGGTCAATCGAAGGTCAGTTGTTGATTTTGATTTCCAGCCATAATGTTTGCATTGATACTAATCAGTTAAATGGCAATAACTAATTAGTATATAACATATTATTATTATTATTCTCATTGTTATTATTATTATTATTATTATTATTAATGTTGTTAGTAGTTAATGTGATGGACTGAATTGGTCTGCCAAGTATTAGGATTTTGTTGTAACTCTTGTGTCTCCTTGCGTGTCAATTTGATTTATTAATCATAATAAGGCAATGATAATGTTTATTCTTTACTACTATTATCAGAGTAGTACAATGATAATAATAGTAATGTTATTATTATTATTATTAATTATAATATACGTAATTATGAATTCGCAGATGGGACGATGACGTGGTGTTCAAGAACTGCGCCAGGGAAGACGACGTGAAGAAGCCACGTCAGTACATCAATGACACGCTTCGTTCGGAATTCCACAAGAAGTTCATGGACAAGTACATCAAGTAGTGATGATGCACTCGACGACCTCGACGGTGGTGGTTACGCGATGCGAATGATTTGGAAATCGTTTTCGAGACGAAGTGGAGGAGGAGGACTGCTCGCCTACGTTTTCGGCGATTTAAGTTTAAATAAATAAGAAATTAAAAAAATAATATTTGGGGAAATAATTTGGATTTTTGTTTTTTGGGTTTGAGATGATATTGATTGCTATTGTTGTGTTCTCTGATTGGATTTGATGAAGAATCGCAAACAGTCCCCAAGTTTTAATGGGTGGGGAGTTTTGGGTTAGGTTTGGTGAAAAGGATTATGTATTGTTTTTTTTTTTATAGGAATGTTTTCATGCATTTAAAATTGTTTGATTTGAGAGATGGTGTGCTGATGTGATGATGTGTTGAGTAAACTGATTGCAATGGAAGCCTGATCAATGCATTGGTTGGATTTAGAATGAACTTATTAGCTACTGGTTTAACTTAACTTGGACTTCAGTTAGCAATGATTTAAGGATAAGGTCTGCATTAAGTAGTTTTTTTTTATTTTGCAAACTTCAATTACTATAATAATATATAAATTATAATAGAAAATATAACAATAATAATACATATATAAATTATAATAGAAAATATAATAATAATACATACATAAATTATAATAGAAAATATAATAATAATACATATATAAATTATATATTATAATGTACTCCAGCTAATAAAATATCGTTATGCTTAAAGATGTGTCCGAATTGTGTTTGCTTCGTGCCATGTAACTCTTTATCTTTTGAGTTCCATGTGACCTTTTCGATGTCTGGCAGAACAAATGCTGTCAGTAATGTGGTGATGTCTGACAAGAATATGCATAAAAATATTAAAACAATTATGTAAATTATTTCAACTTTTAGGTATTATTATCATTATTTTCAATAATTAGTTATTATGTTTAACAAATAAAATATAATGTTATTAGCTGAGAACAGGTTAGTTCTGATGGTGACTTCACAAGTGAATACCATAATGTCTTTTAAAACATGCCATTGCTGGCATTAATTATGATGATGATGGTATTGGTGGTGTTGATGATGATGATTACTATCATGCAAACACTTCATTCATCCACCGAAAGTTCTTTCACTCCGAACGTGTTGAAACATGACGTATGAGAATTGCCTCAAGTGATAATTATCAATTGAGGACTCTCAAATTGATATGTTTGCTCGACGGTGATGATAGTGATGCTGCTGTTTGGTAGCAGTTATGATAGTGATACAGTTGTGATGGTAAGGGATCACGTGTTGGTACCCTAAGCAAGAACATAGAAACTATAAAATCTGTATATTTTTAAATATTGACTTAGGAGCTTTAATAATCTTTGTTTTGAGAAATTGTGACGGAAATGACGACACGCTCCACAAACGATGCACACGCACACATTGGACACGTACGCGCACACACACACGCTCACACACACATACATACACACCACCATATACAGAAGAGTGTTTGCTTTGAACTCCGGGCACTGGAGCGTTGACAAATCCACGGATCTGGTGAGTGCCAAAGTGCTACCTTTGATTAGGAGAAGGTGAAGAGGAATAGGTAAGATAAGGAGGTCGACGGCAGAGGGTAGCTTCTGATGAGAGGGAGAGAGTGACTTTGGTTGAGGGTAGGGGGATAGTGGTGGTCAACTGTTAGCCCTTGAACTGATTGCGCAAGACTTTCGGGTTGGTTTCAATCGGTTCTTTGCCTGTTCAATCACACCGTCCCGCTGTTGGATAATATTCGTCGCGTAATTTGCTTAATTAATTATTTCATAATTATTATTACAAAAATTGCTAGTGACGATGTTAAGACTTGTTTAGTTTTATATTTTAATTCTACCTATTGGATAAAATTATTTTCAAAATGGCTGACTATCTCTAACTAAATGTTTCTCCATTAAATCCTACCAATTTTTTAATATACCAATTATTGTGCAGTCATAAATTACTGGTCAACACCATCGTAATTTCAAGATTTTAAGAAACAATTCGAATAAATCTCAACGCAAAAGAAGTAAACAAACAAACACAATCACAAATCAAGCAACTACTGCTTTTCCTATTAAAACAAAAAACAAGATAAAAAAACATTTATTCTTAAAATTTAAAAAAATAATAAAATTCTGTTCTGATTCCAAATCCTAAGACGTCATTAAAGATAATCTCGGCATCCATCTTACGCAACATACCCAGCCGTAGGCCACCGATTGGCATCACACGTTTGTCACACTCGGGTGAAGGGGTCGTCCGTAAAAGTATAAAAGCCACTTCGGGGGACTTCGGTCTTTTGAATCTCTTCGCCGAGAGTGTAGCACATTAAATCTTCAAACTTAGTCGCTGGAATACAATCTCGAGTTGGAATAAGACAGGGGAGTACACGTTGAGGTTGGTTGGTGTGCTTTGGAGTTTATTTTGTCTCCTCGATTTTTGTTGTTTGTGTTTGTCTATGTCTGTGTTTGTATCTTTCCCTGTCTTTCTCTCTGCCTATGTTTTGGTATCCATCATAGATGGAGAGGAGTCTTATGAAGTTTTTCATAGGATATATTCTACGAACTATTTGAATGGAGCTTTAGATTTTTTTGAATTTAAATTTTTATTTTTACTAAAAGCATCGCAATATTTCTCTTGGCAGTGGTAACAGCGTTATCACCCACCGAAAATAATTTGGATTATAAGCATTTTGTTAATTATCCAAAGACCCCTAACAATATTATATTATATATTATTACACTGAGGTTACTAGTAATAACAATTTAAATTATAATATTTAATAAATTATTTTATTATGAATATTGTAATATTATAACTATATTATGCAGCTTGTGGAATAAATAAATAAAAAATCCATGTTTGCATTTTAAGTCCTGATAAGACGTTTGATAAATGCTTGGACAAATTATTAATATTGTCAACATTTCTTGTCTTTAAATTATGTAAATTTATTCACGATAATCCATAAATATGCCTGCGAGAATATATTATTATAATTTAATTTATTAATTATATAATATCTGAAAATATTTTTAAATATTTATCTCAGGTTATTCTGAGAAATGGTTCTGAAGAGGCTCCCTAGAGGTGAGGAATTGCAACATTGTATAGTGGTATTGGACAGTAGTATTGTATTGTATTTAGTTGACGATGTATTGTATTACAATTGTATCATTATTATTGTATTACAACATCGATCGGTTTATATTGCATTAGCAATCGGGTGTTTTACGAAGAAGGACGTTTCATTATATGATTCTCATATCCTTACCATCAGCCATTAATCCACCCACCCGTCCACCCACCCATCCATCCCCTCATCCATCCATCCATCCACCCATCCGTCCGTCTATAGGCGTCCTAGAAACACTTGCAGAGAGTACAAATATGATTATTGAAATCCTTAATCACAGAACATTTGCAAGTTTCACGTTCCTTTGTTCGTCCACAAAACCGTTCGTAAGAGGAATTTGTGGACACAAGCCTGAACACGTTCACTGTTTTACAACTAAATCGATAACAATCACTAATGACGATGAGGAGGATGATGATGATGATTATTATTATTATTATTAATGTATTTTTTAATAATTTAATTGCAAAACGATAATATTATAATTATAATAATTATTATAAAATTATTATTATTATACAAACTGTAAATAGGTTAATGATATTCAATAATAATTATAATAATGATTAATATTACTATCACAGATATGAACATGAATAAGAATCTATCCAGCTTGTTATGTACAGTTTTAGCATGTATAGATACATGATATGTAACATATAAAACCAGCTCAATGTCTATACTCGCAATTGCTCTCTCAATCAACCCACAGAGGTTGATTTCAATCACCGAACTTGTCTCTTCAATCGGCACCTTTTCAATCGGTCCCTAACGACTTGGATTATGATTTATGGAATCCACTGTAACGCAAAATGGCCAACCATTGATCGGTCCCTTTGAAATCATCTTTCACGCTTCATTGATCAACGCAGCTCCATCAACTATTCACCTCTGTTTGCATCTGTAACTTCCTTTCATCGTCGTCGTCGTCATCGTCATCGTTAAGGCCCCATATTTTCAGCTGCCAAAAAAGAGCGAACTGTCACTAGCGATTGAAGAAAACGTGTCTGGGCAAGCCCCGACTGGTATTAACTTTACGCAACATTTCGAACGTGTGAATGGGCAGGGCAGATTGAGTAGATTGATGGGCGTGGCTGGGCTGATCAGTGGATGTAATTGGGTGGATGGATGGATGGATGGATGGATGGATGGATGGACGGATGGATGGACGGATGGGTAGAAGGATGGGTGGACGCAATATAAAAAAAGATAATAAACGAGTAAGGAAAGCCATCCAATTTAAGCAGCCCATTTCTCCGCCATAATTTTCCACGTCTTCGCCCGGATTAGCTTCCGTCTTTCCAAATAGACTCCTAATCATTCATCCACCTGCTTTTCAGTCAACCATCCATTAAGTCTTAATCGTCTGCCCAATTATACTTAACGATTGTCCAAAATATTCGACTGGAGAAAAAGAATCCGAGCGGAGAACTACTTTTAGCCATTCTGCGACAACTTGGAGACTCCTTTGAGTAATCATATCACGTAAGACGTTCTCGAGGAGAGATGCTGTGGATGAGTGAGAGAGGGTGGGTGGGTGAGTGAGATGGTGGGAAGCTGAGAGGGAGAGAAAGGGTCTGACGGAGCAGGTAAAATGATTGCGGATTCCCGTGGAATAGGTGTTCCTAAGGGGACCACCGAATAATATTAATAATAATAATAATAATAATAATAATAATAATAATAATAATAATAATAATAAATTATAATATTATATATCAATTATAATAATAAGAAAAATTGTGATAATGATAATATGATGATGATTATGATGATGGTGATGACAATGATGACGGTGACTATGATAAACATGACGAGTCCAATACCTTCGCTACTTTGTCAACTGTGCAATTTATCGAGTTAAAAATGCAACATTATGTTGACATTCATCATTAACGTTACTCACCTGGATCACAGTCATGTCGCGCTCATCCGGGTGTGTTTTGTGGTGTTTTTTTTTTTATGATGCCATGTTGAACGGTACTAACTCCCGGTCCGATAAATCAATATTGTAAATATTAGATTAGTAATGAAAGCGGAATAGTTTTTGGTTTGGACAATTTTATGTTAGTTATAAAACTAATGAATGAATGAATGAATGAATGAATGAATGAATGAATGAATGAATGAATGAATGAATGAATGAATGAATGAATGAATGAATGAATGAATGAATGAATGAATGAATGAATGAATGAATGAATGAATGAATGAATGAATGAATGAATGAATGAATGAATGAATGAATGAATGAATGAATGAATGAATGAATGAATGAATGAATGAATGAATGAATGAATGAATGAATGAATGAATGAATGAATGAATGAATGAATGAATGAATGAATGAATGAATGAATGAATGAATGAATGAATGAATGAATGTATTAATTAATGAATGAATGATGAATGAATGAATGAATGAATGAATGAATGAATGAATGAATGAATGAATGAATGAATGAATGAATGAATGAATGAATGAATGAATGAATGAATGAATGAATGAATGAATGAATGAATGAATGAATGAATGAATGAATGAATGAATGAATGAATGAATGAATGAATGAATGAATGAATGAATGAATGAATGAATGAATGAATGAATGAATGAATGAATGAATGAATGAATGAATGAATGAATGAATGAATGAGTGAATGTTTAGGATCTAAATTTTAGGGTGGATGAGTGGGTACCTGGATGGAAATTTTTCAAGGTGTTCCCGTCATTTTGAATGCTTCGAGAAGCTATCAGCGCTTTCTTGGCAGGCGAATCAATCCGAAATTGCGAAACCTGGACGAGAATAATTTTTCGATCATTAATTTCGTCCTCTGGAAAAAAAGATTTATTTTAATTCTGGAGGGGCTTATTTAATAAAATTTAAATTGTTGGCATTCTTGAGAAATAATGAAAAGCCATAATCGACCCGATTAATTAGATTTTCATCTAATATACGATCAATGGAGCTTTGTTGCTGCTTGTGTTGCCAGGCGGACCGCATTTCTTGGCACGTAAAAGCCATTTTATTAAATATTTATGAAATTTAGGTTGCGTTAATTGATTTATTATTCTTTACATTATTTTTTTAAAAATTTTATTTCGAAAATGGATATAATTTAGAAATCATTTCAAGGATCCACTGTAAAATTCTGGATTCACGGAATTTTAACATTTCGATTACAAAATTAATTTTTAAATTATTAATAACTATTAATTAAAATAAATACATAAATAAATAACTGTTTGAGAAATTAATTTCGAACGCGCTGGAAATTTGTCATCGCATCTCAATTCGAATTTTGTTTTTAAATTTCGGAGGTTGAATTCTACGCTGGTCTGCCAGGAAAGCCGTGTGTTCATTTAGGGTTTCTGCACGTTTTAGCTCTTATTTTTTAAAAATTTGTTGCGTATTTTTATAAATTGATATGACACTTTTAGATCACTCGTTTGACTGAAGTGTAATGTTTTAATTTGACAAATAAGGCATCTGAGGAATAAAAGTTCGTAGATTTGGCAGTCGATCCAATTTTTGACTAGTTTTAACACCTGTGGAATGATTGTGAATCATTTTAGAGGCGTTTTCAGATTGATAATAATGAATATTTTTCATTTACGATTATTCATCATTACCCCATTACGGCTATTTTACGTATTTGTCTATGCAATGTTTTAGAGATATTAACCTCTGAATCCAATATCATCAATAACTGATGCACGCGACCTCGATTCGAATACAATATTCTTGATTCATGTAATCGTAAACATAAATTTATTTACTTCTCATCGTCAACGTCAATAAGGACAAATTATCATTATAAAAAAAATCACAAAATTAAACTCGTCCAATGATTCCAGCTACGTCGAAGAGCAGCGAAGAACATGCCACGATCCTGTATCCAGACGATTTGCTGTCATTCGAAGAACTACAGAACTGCTCCAACTTCATCGACTTGAACGACCAAGAGCTGAACGAAGACTTCATGGCGGCTTCTTTCATCGCCGGTCTCAACGAAGGCTTCAAGGACAAGTTCACGGACCTGGAGCCTGGAATATCGAAGTACCGGAACTCCCTTCTTCCACCCATTTCGCCCTGTTCTAGTCCCACGCTCTGCGAGGTAAAAATGGAACAAGACTGCGATTCCCAGCATCATCATCAGACAGGCGACCATCGTCAACGGAGGACGAACGCCCTGTCGTCTGCTGCCACGTGCTTTATAGACGAGTCACTGACCAGTCTCGATTGGCTCATAGAACTGGACATCAACCAGTTGACCACAGTGCCTCAGACCAATCAGAACAGGGGCTGTAGAGGTGGCGAGTGCAGTACCCTCTCTCTGGGCGGCACTTGCTGCTGCGACGACCTCGGCTGCAACCTCACGGCGACAGACAGACGCTCCTCCGACTGGACCAGTAACGACGCCAGGCATTATTCTGGTCTGCCGAGGAAGCCCGCGTATTCCTATCCTGAACTGATCTTCATGGCCATGCAGGACTCTCCGAACAATCAGATCACGGTGGCTGGAATCTACTCGTGGATCAAGGAGAAATTTCCATACTATAGGAACCACTCCAACAAGACGTGGCAGGTAGGGCGTTCGGTCGGATTGTAGGGTGCCTGGTGGGGTTAGAGATTTAATGAATGGAGTGTTGGTGCTTATTGGTTGGGTTGAGTTCATTATGTAGCTCTGTGGGATGCAGGTTAGGTGATAAATTATAAGTCATCATCGTCGTGTTGAATAAAGTCAATAACTGACTTGATATCAACCCATTATTATAAATAGATTTATAATATATTATTATAAATAGATTTATAGTAATAGTTTTACAATAGATTTGGACCGTTCACCACTTGTTCCAAATATTGTTTATCCAAGTATATGGACCATCATCCATCCTTACTCTTTTATCCTTACATCCATCCTTACTCTTTTATCCTTACATCCATCCTTACTCTTTTCCAGAATTCCGTCCGACATTGCCTTTCCCTGAACAGTTGCTTCCAAAGGGTCAGCGGATCCAAGGAGCAGTCGGGCAAAGGCGCCTGGAGATTGAGTCCGGAATTCCTGTCCAACAAGCGTCTGAAACACGAGGACATGCTGAAAAAGAGCAACAAATTCTTACTGGAGCAGGGCTCGGCTCCCGGTTCTAGTCGTTTCAGGGGCTCCTCGGATTTCCGACCGAGGGCCACTTCCTACCACCCTTATCGACCCTCCCATGCGTCCTCATTGAACCCCAGGGGTCGTCAGATAACCATAAGACTTTCCCCCAAGAAGGAGACCGACAGGAAAAATTTTGGCAGCACCGATTCGGGCCTGTCGTTGACTTCTTGCTCCTCGAATCTCTACGGACAAGTGACCAAGAGAGCGGCCGGCAGCGTCTCCTCATCGCCTCTGTCCAGCTCGGCCGACGACACGTGCATCTTCGACGGAGTCGTCGACAGCTTCGACTACCACAGCGGCGGCGACACCGACTTCAACTGCATCGACTACGACGAAAAGTCCGATCTGAAACTGCTCTCGGAGTTTCTCGTCATCAGCCCTCAGAAGGACGGCGCTTCTCCGTCGACGGCCGGCTACCTCGACGACGGCCGTACGAGCGGCCTGGCGACCGTGGACGGCCACGCGTCCGACTCTAGTAGCGCCGGCGGCGACGTCATGTCGATGATGATGATGAGCGTCGAGGAATGCACCGACTTGCTCGACGAGAACATCATGGATCTCAACCTGGCTCTCTCCAGTTCGACCGGCTCTCAGAGCCATCAGGGTCATCATGGACGCAGCCCCGTCTTCGAGTCCGTCCCTACCTCCAATCCCAGCCAGGGTCACGACCTGTCCGCCGTGAATTCGGTGACCTCTTCCGGCTGGTTCGACATGGTGGAAAACTGCGACCTAGAGGGCTTCGTCTCCAACTGCCTGACCAATCTTTGACCCCTCGAAGCGAGGGGGGGTAAGGCTCGAGGGTCGAATGCCCCTCCACTAGTAGGGGCAAGATTACATTTCAAGTGTCTTGAATCATCTGCAGTCAATTTTCCCGACCAACCGATCGAAGTTTCGGGAGTTTCGGACGAAGGCCTCGTTTTCTAAAGCCACGTGACATCATATCATTACCGGATTGGACGATTCTCTGACCTATATCTGTATTCGCCTTCGATGTTTCTATTTTTATTGAATGGACTGCTTTTTAATATTTATTATTCACCCTGCCTTAGAGCTCAGTAGCTTGACACGGTTTACTTGTGATACTTCTTTCTCATTGGTCCACGTTTGGAGGTCACAAGTAACTTAATCCATAGCTGCCGACCGAGGGCTGAATTCCCATTCGCCGGTTCATTGACCAATAGGACTGCATCTCCTCTGAGTGGACATTTGTTTTTGTTTTTTTTTTTTTTTCGAAATTTCATTTGTAATTATTTTCAATTTCTTGTAAATTTCTTATTAATTTGAATTAATTTGAATTGAAAATGTTCAGATTTTTCAGTGTTTCTTCTTGCATTCCTAACTTATGATAACACGTTTTCCGAGTAACATTATTAATGATACATTGATGATACATTGATGATGATATTGGTGATAATAACAATGATGATGATGATGATGATAGTGGTGATGATGATGATGATGTTGATTATGATGACGATGGTGGTGATGATGATGCCCGTAGTCACTTTAGTTTGGGTTCTACTTATTTAGATTGCATTTCTTGTATCCAAACAGCCTGTTATTATTATTATTATTATTATTGTTATTATTATTATTATTATCGTTGTTATTATTATTGTTATTATTGTTATTATGGTTGTTATATTGCCATATTCAACCAAACAACAACAATAATAATAATAATAATAGTATTAATAATAATAATAATAAAAATAAATATTTGCTTCAATAAACGTTATTATTAATTGTTCCTCTCGTAACAAAGTGTAATTGAAGTGATTTATTCCTTGTGGTTTCTTGTGATAAAACTCTCGAGAAATTCATTGGAAAGTCTGTCAATTGAGTGGATGACGTGTTTGGACTCAAACTTCCTGTGATAATAATATTTGTTATTATAATTATTATAAATAATAATGGAGGTAATTTTAAGAATTATTATAATATTAATAATTATTATTATTACCTATAACTATTACCTGAAAATAATTGTAATAATGATGACGATGATGATATGGCACTAGTGATAATAGTATCGAGACGACGTGATAATATTCTTGATGATGATGATGATGATAACGATGGTGGTGATGATGATGATGATATCATTACCAAGATGGCGTTGCCTTTGTATCTTCGGTCATGTATTAATTGTTTGAGACGTCCATGATTGTTTGTAAACATTTCCAGTGATAATCGTTGTATTGTGGTTGCTGCAGGCTGTTTGCAGATTATTTTTTTAGCCTTGGCTTGCATGTTAATTTAGAAGTTTGTAAGTATTCAAAACTATAATTTATAATAATAATATTATTATCTTTTTTTCCCCGTTATTTTGTTCGTTTATTTATCATTTAGAAATTAATTTATTTATTTATTAATTAATAAATTTATTTATTTATTTATTTATTAATTAATAAATTTATTTATTTATTTATTTATTTATCTATCTATCTATTTATTTATTTGTTAATAAGATGTTGTAACAATAGTCTACAATCTTTCCGAGCCTAAACCGTATGCCTATTTGCAATTTATTTTTAAATCACAGTGGAATGGAAGGCTCCTTCCGGCCATCTTGTCTTCCTCCTCCCTGAGACCCTGAGATGGGGTGTGATTGGGGAGAGGGGGCGTAGGGTGTGTGGGGTGTTTGTGTTGCATTCCACATCCGGTTGGTTGTGATTTCCAGTGTCAACTGTTTCTATTGAGTTGTTGATTCGGTGCTTAAACCTTCCCTTTTTTTTTAAAATTAAATTTTATTCTGCGCATCGACAGGTAGAATAAATTCGTTGCCGTGGTTACCGAATCCGTGGGCGGGCTTTTAATTAAACATAATTGGGGGGTTCTCGGTGCTCCCATTGGTCTGGCCGTTGTCAACCTTCTCTTAAGACCTCGGACCCCCGTCTGGCGCCGCGGCTGATATGACGATGACCATGACGACAGAAATGGCGCTGGGAACGATGACGATGACGTTTGTCAGTGTTACGTTGATTCCTGCTATTCATAAGCCCCAAAAATTGGTTTTTGTCTTGATCAATAATGAACATTCTGTGCATATTCATGACTTATATTTGAGCGTGGATGCGTCCTTTTTGGCAGCTGTTTCAAAGAACCTGATGAATATTAATTAGATCATCGGCCAATCGGACGTCCAGCCGGCGACCAAGCCTGGTTCAACAGATGAAAAGGTCATCTGGGGTCACAGACCAGAGTCTGGATCAGAGTGGCCTCTAGCGAATGAAAACCAAATTATTACTTGGTACACGGTAGATGGCTGTCCGTTCCTTAGGTACAATTTCTCGACCTAGTAATAACTAGCATATTAAAACGTTAACATAGTATTTATCAAGTCAATATTTACAAACATTATTGTTGTTAAAAAATAATTATTTATTTTTAATAATTTCCGTCCGGCCTCCGGACGTAACGTGTCTTGCAAAGAAATGAAATCTCCATTATTCAATTCAATTCCTCCAATATTTTAAGTGCCTTTTTTATCCAAGTCCTAGGATGTCAAGGTCATTATTGATGTCGCTTAACAGAAATTCAGTCAGACGAATGAGTGATCATTATCATCACCATTGCACCACCCATTGTCATCAACGTCGTCGTCATAGTCGTATCATCATCTTCGTCATCATCATTATTATCAGCATCATCATCATCATCACCAACCATTTCGGGGCTGCTACGACCACTAGGCTTCGTTCAGGTGAGTATCATCTTACCTATTGCACACCGCACTCCCGCGCTAGGTGGTCAGTCTAGTGATTCCCGTTTAGGATTACAACTGGAAAGTGGAGATCATGAGGGACGGATGGAGAGGGACAAGATGGAAGAGAGAGAGAGAGAGAGAGAGAAGACATCTGGCGTCTGATTACTAATTTTCATCTGAGTGGCAGTGGAATGCCAGACATCGTTAGCAGTGGAGGTCATGAAAAGTTCAAGATGGATTTGTTGCGTTTAAGATGTTTTTGTTTTGTATTTACTCGAGATGTTTATGAGCCGTTTGTTTGTAAACAAAGGGAAACTGCTCGAGGTGGGCCAAAGCCAGCCTCGTCTGGCCATTGTTTATATTTGAAACCCCTTTTAGGATCCATGCTACTTTAATAACGCTCAACCTTTTGATTATGCATGTACAGATCCAATGCTGTACTTGGATTTACTAAGTACATATACGAACCTTAGTTTCGTACGGTTTTGTTGTCGGGAAAAGAAATGGAGAAATCGCAGTTAACAATCTGGTAATACCTGTAATACCTGTAATGTTGCAAATATAATGTTACCTCTAATATCGTATTACATGTAAATCACGTGATGTGGTATAACATATAGTATCACAAGTGATATGGTCTTGGCATCGTAGTGGTAATATATGCCGATAATATAGAAATTATAATCATAATAACATTGAAGACAGCAACAATAGCAACAACAACAACATCAACAACAACAACAACACAACGATAAATTAGATCTTTCATATCACAATCCAAGGGTCCTAGGGCCAGGAGTTAGTCAGACGTGGAATGATATCAAAAGAGAGATGCTAACAGAAAGAGAGTGCACCAGAAGGAAGAGATCCACCAGCTGGAATGTAAGGGAAACAAAAGAATCGATAGATATAGGCCGTGTAGAAGATATCTCTCACTATGAGGAAAGATGATGATGGTCAAGTGAGAGATTGGAAGAGGGGTCACAAGGTCATATAGCCGATATTCATCATCGCCATCATCATCTTCATCATCACAGACATCATTATCATCATCGTCGTCGTCGTCGTCGACGTGAACGTCATGACGTCCGAGGTAAGTTGTTTTACAATCGAAGAAGTGAATGTATTTTTCCAGGCAGGTTGCATTCAAGGCATGTTCGTGTCGTTGTTATTGCTTTTCTTGTTATTGTTGCTGCCGATGTTGTTGATATTGTTGTTGTTGTTGTTGTTGTTGTTGTTCGTTCCATTCATCCTCCTACAAATCCTTCCATCACGTCAAAGCTGAAACAAGAATTCATTTGTTCGATCAAATTGCAGACTTGAAAGTTACCAAGAGATCTGAAACTTAATTTAATTATTAATATTATTATTATTATTAGATAATTAAATATTATTAATTGATAAATAAATAATAGTAAATAATCAATGTCAAATGATATATAAATAAAAAATAAGTGCTGATTATAATAATAAGGCAACATCAGAATCGCAGTAAGCGCAATTAATAAAACAGGAATAATTGTCTTTTTCTTCTACCTTGGAGGTCAGCAATCTGGAATCATCAGAAGTGGATTGATGCATGGATGAATGATTGGTTGGTTGGTTGATTGATTGATTGAATGAATGAAAGAAGGGGTGATTGAATGAATGAATGACTGATTGAATGAAGGAAGGGGTGATTTAATGAATGAATGGCTGGTACAATGAATGAAGGGGTGATTGAGATAAAATGAATGAATGAATGGTGAATGAAAAAAAGCGATGGAAGGAAGAAATGAATGAATACCCGGAAATAGCGGTTCAGCTCTTGATGTTCCGAAAGATGCAGAAAAGTGATAGATGATGGAGTGAGATCGTGATAGCTAGAAATGGAGAGAGACTCGATCGTGAATATGAATGAGTTGTTGTAGGCACAGTGCCTATAATCTTCATTAAAAAGGCTTTCCTATGCACGACAACATTTGCCTTGTTGCAACGAAAATGTCTTCGGGAAATTCGATTCTGTATTGAAACGTATTCTGGACTCGATTCAAACACTTTACAAGCGTTTTTGCAACGAAACGATCGAAGTTGAATTTTATTTTTCTTCAGTTTTTTTTTTAAATATTTTTTTGCAACTTGTTTCTAAAAATCGTGAGAGTTTGGAACCCGTAAATCAACCCAAGACTGCCGTAGGAGCGATCGAAATAGACGCCGAACGCGCAGAAAATGCAGACGTATAAACAACTTGTTTCTCTCGAAAACTAAAAGTTCATCGAAGTTGGAAAAACTTTTTAGCCTCTTGAAATCGAATCAAAAGGGGATTATATTATTTTTTTTCCCGATGAGCTTAAAGAGAAAATATCTCTAATAATCAAGTTCGCGTTGAATTCGTTCAAATAAAAGCAGACCCGCCTATAAATTATCTGGAAAATTCATTCAAAGGAATAAGTTTAAACGGATTTCTCTTTGAAACCGTCGATGCTTTCGTAAAGTTATTCTGTCAATTTCAACTTTCAATTCGGGCAGTCTCCAGAAATGGGTTTATTTTGAAGTTATTAATACGAAAGTAGAAAAATTGGATTGTTGGATTATTCCAAGCTGAACTGGATTCTCTTGGATTACACGTTTTCCATTAGGATACCATTTAGTTCACCTTTTCACCCATCCATCCAAACATCTTCCTACCTATCTGTCCGTCCGCCCGTTCCTCCATTCATCCATTCATTCATTCCGGCGCCTGTAATGAACGTCTGGAGTTTGCAGAATGGAATGATTAGACGAATGGACTGCTGATTGAAAGAAAGAAGCAGGAGTCAAAGAGAAGAAGACTGAAAGAAATCCGCCGACACAGGGAAATAAGAGACCGCTTTTCAATAAAGAGTGGGTATTACAGGTAATGTCTTGTAACGATGTACCAAATTACTGTAACATTATAAATAAAGTTTTAAAGTCATTATGCACATATATTTATATATAAGGTTATATTTGAATGGTTTTAATACTATTACAGTGACTTACAATATACAAATACTGTAACACGTTGTGGAGTAAATTGGTCAATGCTATTATTACCAATGGTAAGGCTATTATCAACGTGCGTCACCAGTAATTTCAAAAGTGATGCTAATAGTTATATCACGATTGTAATTATACGACTATCTCATTATTCAATTATATCATAATTGTATCGATAACAATAGCAACTCGTAATGACGATTTTATTAATAATTAAGTCCACTGTGACAATAGCGGATCGAATCTTCTTCTAAGTCGACAAAGATGATGATGACGACGACGACGACGAGGATGATGACGATGATGATGATGATGATGATGATGATGATGATGATGATGATGATGATGATGATGATGATGATGATGATGATGATGATGATGATGATGATGATGATGATGATGATGATGATGATGAGAAAGAAGATTTATCACGAGTTAATTACAAACGACTGAATGTTTCTGCACGGAGTGCATCTGATTGAACGTTGAGAGATCGAATTTGGTGCCATTAGAAGTCCGATTAATTTAACGCTGTCTTCCAAGTTGTAAGTCATGCAAGAATGCACTTGGAGATGGATGGTTGATCGGACGGACGTACGTACGTACGGGTGGATGGATGGAATGACTGATGGATGGGAGAAAAGATAGCGAGGGATGATTGGAGAAGGACTGGAAAGGTTAATAATAAATATATCATTTTTATATCTTTATAGGTGTCATCATCATCATCGTCATCGTTGTCTGTGTTTTCTTATCCCTTGCTTCTACTCTGTACCTGCCTTTCACAACTTCAAAGAGATTCTTGATATCCTGTTGTACCGCAGAATAGAAACAGTTGTCTTAATAAATTGCCACATTATCGCTACGAATAACTGCGATCTTTCTAGTTGTTGACGAAGTAGCCGATGTTGTTGTTATTGTTGATGATTACGATGATGACGACGATGACGTTAGTGGTGATGGCGAGGCTGAAGAGTAGAGCGATGAGTATTAGAATCTAGTGTACTTGAAGACAGACAGCCCTACGAAAAGTTCCAAATCAGGTCAGTACATCACCAGGAATCACTAACGATTCCATTGTAAACCCAACGGCATGGGATCAGCTGCTAATACAAGAATCCGAGAAAAATGTCTACCCAGGGTAGCTAATGGGGACAAGGTTAGGGTTAAAACTAGGTTTAGGGTTAGAAAGATAAAATTCACCTAAATTTATAAATAAGTTTCTAAATCAAGAAAAGATCTTCTTAATTTATTTTCTCCTTTTTCTTGACTTCAACTCTTCAAGCACTCGAAAGTCGTGGAAATGTTCAAAAAGCTGATCGACAGTGAGAAGACTTGAAACAGATTCCGGCAAAACGTGATGATCGCAATGCGTTCATCTTCTTTCCAATCCACCCATTGGTCTATTTCCACGCCCACTTCTTTCCTTTGTTCCAGTCGTGCAAACTGGTCACAAACATAGCATTGAGGTTGTTGCTGCTGCAGTCGTCGTCGTCCTTGTCGTCATAGTGGTCGCGTTCTCGTCGTCGTTGTTTCGGTGTCGAACACCTGTCGACTTGCACCTTTGGGTTCGCATTGGCACCCCATGGTATCAACCAATCCCCCTTGGTTCTTGGATCCCACGGGTGCATTCAATCGCAAAAGCGAATGTTATTTCCACCGATTTGGTATTTTTTTTTGTAAGAGCGTCTTCCTTGCGAGTGTTTTTTCTCTGCATCGTTTGTGGGATCCGACGATCTCTAACCCTTTATTTTTCTGCATTAAAAGGAAAATGCCTTAAAAAAACATGCGTCGCAATGACTACCGCGAACGCTGCCGTACCATTGGCTAGAGAAGTAACTGTGGCTTTGAGAGGGTGGTGCCTTGAGAGGGTAGATTACGCTCATACTACAAGAGGGTGATGCCATCGTAAATCTCCATTGAAAATAAGCTTCTACTTTTCACTCGAAACAAAAGTGAAAGTTTCTGGAATCTGAGGATGAGGGTGTAGTTTTGGTTATCACCGCCAACGATATCAACGATCATCTTGAACTCACCGACAGATTGATTCCCAGACCCCCACCAGCAACAACACCAACACCATCAACGAGAGACGCGTCCATTCCAGCATGTCCAACTTCAACTCTCTGCCCCACTACACGAAAGGAATCCTTAGGGACAACTACGGCAATAACACCAACAACAGATCCTCCATCAACACCAGTTCCTCGTTCAGCGCCCCGAAACAGTACCAGAGACTCAAGTCCCTGACAAGCGTGGCCGGAACGTTCAACAGGCTCAGGATGGAGATGCTGATGAAGAAGAAGAAGCCGACTAGTATGACCCATTACAAGCTCAGTCAACATTCAGACTTCAAAGGTGTCTCACTCATACAGGTAAGTGGATGGATGGACGAACGGTCTGATGGACGGAGGGATGAATGGATGGATGGTGGATGGTGGATAGATGGATAGGTGGATGGAACGATGGATTGGTGTTTTATTAGCTTTTTCGGAATCGTAATTTTTTGTTATAGGATTTACTATCGAATAAGACAAATAATTTAATAATAATAATAATAATAATAATAATAATAATAATAGTAATAATAATAATAACGATATATATGGCACATTAGGTGCCTCGTTTGTTTACTTCAGCAAAACGACCTTGAACTCATGTAACCGTTCGTTGAAAACTGAACGTCGAACAATTGAACAACAGCTGTTTGTTCTCTCTTGTTTTGAAAATGAAATTATTAATCACGTGGCTGACATGGCGCTTGCGAATGATGGATGGATGGACGGACGGACGGATGGATGGATGGATGGATGGATGGATGGATGGAGGGGTTAATCGACCCTCTCGATTTGACGGATCAAATGTCTTTCATGCCACTGAAAAAGCATTTGGATTATTCATGAAAAGAATTTCTCAATTATTAACAAAATCTTATTAAATGCTAAATTAAATGTAATTAATTCTAGTTTTTCGGTGCCTCTCCTAGGACGGCCTTTATTCTACTTCATCAATCAATCGACAAAGAAATACATGATTAATTAATTGATAATATTAACTTGATGTTGAGTGAATGAGTGAGTGAGTGAGTGAATGTGTGGGTAAATGAGTGGACGAATGAATGAGTGGGTGAGTGAGTAAGTGGGTGACTGGGTGAGTGAGTGAGTAAGTAATTGAATGAACGAGTGATTAATAGAACGAGCGGGTAAACTAATGAATGAATGAATCAAGCAATCAACCAACCAAGCAATCAATCCGTCAATCAGGCCTCAAGGAACGGCTGGGTGGATCTGGTGAGAGCCCAGCTGGACTCCGGAAATCCCGAACAGTTGATCAACGACGTGGACGAAGAGGGATACACCGCACTACACTATGCAGCCAGGTACAATCAGGTGGAAGTGATGAAGCTGCTCGTCAGATACGGAGCAGGTTGGTGATGATGAAGACGATGATGGTGACGTAGACGATGACGACGGCATTAATGGTAATGGCGTCGACGATGATGATTCCTCAGTAAATTGTTCACTCCTGACGGGGCTCAACTCTTGGTGAAGCAAACGATAAGCATTTCCGATCTTTGGCTCATATTTCCGTTACGGGAATATTCGAATGCTTCACTTCGCTAGTCACTCACTCACTCACTCACTCACTCACTCACTCACTCACTCACTCACTCACTCACTCACTCACTCACTCACTCACTCACTCACTCACTCACTCACTCACTCACTCACTCACTCACTCACTCACTCACTCACTCACTCACTCACTCACTCACTCACTCACTCACTCACTCACTCACTCACTCACTCACTCACTCACTCACTCACTCACTCACTCACTCACTCACTCACTCACTCACTCACTCACTCACTCACTCACTCACTCACTCACTCACTCACTCACTCACTCACTCACTCACTCACTCACTCACTCACTCACTCACTCACTCACTCACTCACTCACTCACTCACTCACTCACTCACTCACTCACTCACTCACTCACTCACTCACTCACTCACTCGCTCGCTCACTCACTCACTCACTCACTTGCTCATCCTTGGCAGACATCAACGTCAAACAAGGTCAAGATGAAGTACGTCCACTTCACTTGGCTTCCCGCTACAACAGTGAAGCTGCAGCCTTTTATCTGATTGGTCAGAAGGCCCCAGTGAACATCAAAGATGCCAAAGGTCGCACGCCACTCCACTACGCCACGAGGAAAGGTCACGGGACCATTATTAAGGTCGGGTCAATTTCCGATTGGTTTTCATCGCCTACTATCACTGCCATCTTCTTCTTCGTTGTCGTCATCAGAACATTCATTCTCATCATCGCCATCACCATCATCGTCATCGTCATCACCATAATCATCACCATCATCGTCGTCATCATCATCATCATGACAGCTCCTGATCAGCGTGTCGAACTGTCGCGTCAACGAACCTGACAACGACAAAACAACTCCACTCATCATGGCAGCTCTTCAGGGCAGTGAGAGCATCTGCGAAACTCTTGTTAGTGAGTCGCTGTTTATTATTATTATTATTAATTATTATTATTATTATTATTATTATTATTATTAAACATATGGTTTATATTTTAGTTTACGATTTGAAATTCTCCAATTCAGTTTTGAGCATTTAATCATAGCCCCGTCAATCAACCAATAATAAAATTAAACTTTCCACTCGTCGAGCCAATCATTGCCTGACCTGATGTTGACCTAATTCTTCTTGTTGAACCAGATATCGAGGGGGGCAGAGGTCGAATTGAAGGACGTAAACAACATGACGGCCCTCATGTGGGCCGCTGCTGAAGGTCACGTTCAGGTCTGCAAGGTGCTCCTGAAAGCAGGTCAGACATTCCTCGAGCTTTCTCCTCATTGGTCCGAATCTAGGTCGAGTCGTACTAGACGTGACCTGTTTAGTGCTTTGATTCGGTAGTGGATGAATGTTGTCTCTGTTGTTATTGTTGTTATCTGGTGTGTTAGTATTTTTATTAATAATTTTTGACTATTGTTATTAGCATTTTAAAATACATTTTATTAAAATTCTAAAAATATTAATACCAATATCATACATGTTGCATAATAACGATTCTGAAATCATCATCATCATGGGTAGACTTGTTGCTATACTTAATAACACAGAGCTTTTCTTAAGATTTTATTTTAGACGCGTCCGGTATCTTATAATTATAGCATCATAATTATCTTTAATTTCAACCAAACGCACTTTGCGCTATTAAATGCTTAGCAGTGCCTCCCAAGGGTATGAATATAACCAGCTAATTAAGTTCCAAGATTTATTTACGAACGTAATTATGATGAGTTTACAACATATTTATATGTGGCTACGTAACTTAACTGATTCAAGTTACAATGTAAGGTCACAGACAATTGAAGGCAACTATAATAATAATAATGATAATGATAATAATAATAATAATAATAATAATAATAATAATAATAATAATAATAATAATAATAATAATAATAATAATAATAATAATAATAATATTAATATTAATAATAATAATAATAATAATGATAATGATAATGATAATAATAATAATAATGATAATGATAATAATGATAATAATAATAATAATAATAATAATAATAATAACATATATTGTTTTAATTATCGTTCTACATACGTTGTCTCAGTCATGAGGAATTATAAAACAGGACCACAACTAACTAGTCATACAGTGCAATTAAAAATAATTAGAAATAATTGAAATAAATAACAATCAAATAACAGTAATTTAAAAACGATAAATTATTTACTTAGCTTAGTAATTAATTTATAATTAATTTATATAAAATAACAATAACTAACGTTTGATGAGTCTAACCCTAACCCTAACCCATGTTGATTCAAATCCCAGCTCAGCGCCATGGAACAGATGCCCAGAAAAACTACATCAAAGTGGAAGACAAGGAAGGAAACACTGCGCTCCATCTTGCGGTTCAAAATGGCGGACTCCAGGTGTGTTTGACTGGATTAATTTCTTTGTCGGGGTCAATCAGTACATTACCGGTTAGGCATGTCAGTTTACCAGTTAGGCCAAGCTTGGACTTCTTTTGACTCTCTTCTGAATCTATGCTCTCTGATGGCATGCAAAATTATCGATACTTTATTGTACGTGATATTATTTTGATGTCTGAACTATACGCTAGACTCTGTACTGAGTTTATTAGCTTTTTAGTTCAATTAGATTAACTAAGTACAGCCGAATTAAATCGTGTACTTGATTATCAATCAGTTGATTAGCTGAGGTGATATGTTGCGATACGCACGGTACGTATGTAAATACGATGTGTAAACACTGTACCCTTTCAGGCCGTGAATCTTCTGTTGTGCTGGGGAGCTGAAGTGGATTCATTCAAGGTGATTTCAATGGCATTATTAGATATTATATTACTAATATGATGAATAACTTAAGCAAATCAAATAGTGATATTGAATAATAATGATAATAACAACAATAATAGTAATAATATTACTCTAATATATGTCATAAGAATAGTCTTAATAATCATCTCCTTATTTACTTTGCAATTGGTTGTAACATAACTTCTGTATAATATCTATTTATATTTACGTCTTTAAATAAAAATGAATAAATGAAATATATATATTATTAAATTATAAATAAACAATTGAATTGTAACGCGTTTTAACGTGTAATTTACAATTTCTTTATCAACAATCACCAGTAACTCAACTAATCAATCAATCAATCAATCAATCAATCAATCAATCAATCAATCAATCAATCAATCAATCAATCAATCAATCAATCAATCAATCAATCAATCAATCAATCAATCAATCAATCAATCAATCAATCAATCAATCAATTAATCAATCAATCAATCAATCAATCAATCAATCAATCAATCAATCAGTCAGTCAATCAATCAATCAATCAATCAATCAACCAATCAATCAATCAATCACCTAACTAATTATTTATTAAAGAAAAACAGGGCTTCCCCACTCCACTTGGCAGCCACCAACGGCTTCATTGACATCGTCAAAGTCCTGGTTTACAACGGAGCTGATGTCAATGCCAAGGACATCGAGCAGATGACCCCGGTTCACAGGTTTTACACGCGAATATAATAAAGAATTATTGTTTGAAATAAATATTTATTAATTTAAAATATTATTTTTATTATGTATAAAATATTATTAGCTTTAAAAAAATTTTTTTCCTACAATTTACTGATTATTGTCTAACTTACTTTCTATTGGTTAACGATGTCGGCCGTAGTTTCCTATTGGTGGTCAAATCTGTTTACCCGTCGTCGTCATTTGCTAAAACTTTTAAGACGTTGCGATTGGTCGATATTTTTACGAATCCTATGATTTGATTGGTCCGTGATTTTAATTGGTTTGTCAAGAATTTTTGGTTTGATTGAAGGAAGAGTATGGTATAGACTTCATCAATATTCACTTGTTCAACGTAATCAATAGCCTAGAATAATTACATTCCATTACATTCCAATTCCTCGAGTCTAATTAATAAACCTGCAACCAGATGGCACTTTGAGCGACGACTTTTGTTTGAGTGCTTTCCAATATTCGTAAAAACCTATCGTAGCCCTTCCTTAATTGACCTCAATTTCCCTGTTTATCTCCTATTCCAAGGGCTGCCTTGTACAACAAAGTGGAGGTCTTGGAATTCCTAGTGAAAAAGGTTAGTTTTGATGCTTAAAGAGATTTTGTTTGTGATCTTCTTGTGTCTGTTGTGTTAATTTGAGGAGCCTAGACTCTTGTAAATATTTCTTCTTTAATCTTTTTTTTCTGATTGGTAAATTGGAGATGTTTGTAAATGTTTTCGAAGATTTTCGATTTTAACCGATAAATCGAACCTAATAAGTTTGTTTTTCAAAAATTCACCTTCAGTTCACGTTCAGTTCATCCAAACAGATAGTACAAACATACAACTCTCTCGTATTTTCTTAGAGAGAGAATTTTTTCCCTTACGGTATTAAACAGGTGTTTTCACTTGTACTCGGGTACTTGTATAAATAAAGTTTAGGAGCTGTAAAGTGATCAATAAAACAAGCATAATAATGTAATGGCAATAACCAAATAAAAATAAGTAACATAATTATTATTAACTAATAAAAACCATCATACTCATCACAGGTTATAAACGTCATCATTATCCTCATCATCATCGTCACCATCTTCTTCATCGCCATGATCATTGAGCATACCACATCCATAACCATTTCTATCGTCACTATCATCGTCATCATCATCATCATCATCATCATCATCATCATCATCATCATCATCATCATCATCATCATCATCATCATCATCATCATCATCATCATCATCATCATCATCATCATCATCATCATCATCATCATCATCATCATCATCATCATCATCATCATCATCATCATCATCATCATCATCATCATCATCATCATCATCATCATCATCATCATCATCGCCATCGTCGTCATCATCATCATCATCGTCATCGTCATCGTCGTCGTCATCGTCATCATCATGTCGACAGGGGGCAGACGTCAATGCCAAGGACAAGAAGAACATGTCACCTCTGCACTGCGCCTGCTGGAAAGGACAGACAGAGGCCGTCGAATTCCTATTGGGCTGTGGTGCCCACGTAAACGAAATCGACATCACCCTCAAGACCGCACTCCACTGGGCAGTTCATTACGGACACTTTGCTGTAGTCAAAATCCTACTCAAGGTTAGATTCGAGTGTTGATTTATTAAGAATAAGTCGTACAAAAATAAATTGCGAAAATAATAATAATGATAATAATAATAATAATAATAATAATAATAATAATAATAATAATAATAATAATAATAATAATAATAATAATAATAATAATAATAATAATAATAATAATAATAGTAATAATAATAATAATAACACGAGCAGACACTCAGGCGTGAGCTTATCTCGTTTCTTTGGTACGAAAACATGTCGAACGATTTCTAGGAATGGAGAAGACGAATTTCTGGCCGAATTTTCAACTTTGTTCGGAAAATTGGATGTTTTAATTCCTTGAAATTGTTTTTATTTATAAAATAATTTAAATTATTTCGAAAAATAAAAAAAAAACGCACACGCACGCACACACGTAATAAGGAGAGCAATTATTATAATAATGATAATCGTCTGGCAGATTTCAAGATAGGATTGGCAATGAAGATGAATATTGAATCAAATCACGTCATCGTTGCTTGTAGAATTTTTTAAGAATTTTTTTAGGGTTGCATGCCTTGAATAAAATATGCTAATTAATTAACTAATTAATTACTTATTTGTTTATTTATTCATTTATTCATTCACGTCTCACCAGCAAGATTCGGGTCAAAATCTTGTCGCCTGCACGGACAAGAACGATCAGACAGTTCTACATTATGCCGCCAATACCGGAGATGTTCAGGTGATGATGATGATGACGACGACAACGATGACGATGATAACGATGATGGTGATAGCGTTTATGATAATGACGATGACGACGACAACGATGATGATAGCGGTGATGATAATGATGACGACGACGATGACGATGATAACGATGATGATAGCATTGATGATAATAGCGGTGATGATAATGATGATGACGACAACGATGATGATAGCGGTGGTGATAAGGATGGCGATGACAAAGAACACATTTTGAAATTGATGTCTTACTTTACGTGATTTATGTGATTATCTATTGTTTCGACTATGGCTAATGAACATGACAAACGTCTTAAAATTTGCATAAATTATGCTAAAACGTTATTAATTATTCATGCACGTTCGTGTCCATCAGACGCTACTACTGCTGCTGGAAGCAGGGGCAAGGCCCGATGCCAAAGACCAGGAGGAGAGGTCACCTCTGCACATGGCGGCCCAGTAAATTTGTTTTAGATTTTTTTAATCAATTTGAAAATAAATTATTTAATATTAGAATTAAATAAGATAATTATTTCTTATATTATTCTTAATTTGTTGGCGATTGAAAAGATATTTAATAATATCTATGCAATATATCTAGGTGATAATCATGGTGATGATAACTGTGGCAATTATGGACGCATTAGATTACATCAGGTGTATCTCTTCGATCGTCCATCATCATCATCACCGCCATCATCATCGTCTTCATCATCCCTGAATAATAATAATAATAATAATAATAATAATAATAATAATAATAATAATAATGAATAATAATAATAATTTTGTATAATCATCATCATCATCATCATCATCACAAGGAAGGACAGGGTGTCCTGCATTGAAGCCCTGATCCAGTCGAGTAACCACGAAACCAACGACGACGACCTGGACGGCAGGACTCCGCTGTTGTTGGCCTGTCTCAGCGGACACCACCAGGCAGTACAGGTCCTATTGTCGCTAGGCAGTGACGTCTCCAGGAGGTGATGACGACGACGACGATGGTGATGGTGGTGGTGGTGATGACGACGATAAGAATGATGGTGGTGGGGTGGTGATGATGACAACGACGTTATGATTTTGCCAATATTTATCTTTTTATTCTTGAATTTGTCATGATCGTTGATTAAAACATTTCAATAATAATAATATTATTAATAATAATAATAATTATAATAATGTCATCGTCGTCGTCATCATCACCATCATAATCATCGTCGTCATCTTCTTCATTTTGCTCAGAGACGATGAGCACTGCACGGCCCTGATGCTGGCAGCCTCACAGGGTCACAGTCTGGTGATGAAGATACTGCTGGACAACCATGCGGCCGTCAATGACATTGACAAGATGAGGGTTAGTGGATGACGATGATGATGACGATAAAAGGATTATAAGACTCAGGAATCCAGCAAGTGACCAATTTTCCATGCAGCAGGAATTAATGTTGAAAACCATTTATTTAAATAAATTAAAATAAATATTTTTAATTTTTCAGAATATTCAATTTGAAATATTTTCAAAGAACAACGGTTCGATAATAATAATATTAATTAGCTGATTGAATGTTCAATAAATATTCATGACATACAGAACACCGCCCTCCATTACGCATGCGCCGGAGGTCACGTGGACGCCGTCCAGCTCCTATTGGACAGGAAGGCAGAGGTGACCTTGAAGAACACCAATCTCAACTCGGCACTTGACCTTGCCATCGACAACCTCCACCAGGAAGTGGTGGTAGCACTGCTCAGGGATAAGAGGTGATGACGACGACGAAGATGATGAAGATGACGATGACGATGATGATGATGATGATGATGACGACGATGATGATGGTTATGGTTATGATAGCGATGCAGATGATGACGGCTGTGATTAAGATATTTTAAATGTCGATTCGATGGAAATTTATATGAAAAATAATTCGAGATTGCGAGGCTCTCTTTTTGATAGAATTTATTTATTGTCTCAACGAAATCATGCTCATCATTATTATTACATTATCACCATCATCGTCGTCGTCGTCGTCATCATCATCATCATCATCATCATCGTCGTCGTCGTCGTCGTCATCGTTATCATCATCGTCGTCGTCGTCATCATCATCATCATCATCATCATCGTCGTCGTCGTCATCGTTATCATTATCATCATCACTGCCACAGCATCTGCCAGGACTGCATGAGCGTCAGGGACGACGAAGGTCACACCCCCATCGACAGACTCATCGCCAGACTCCCTGAGACTGTCCTTGTGAGTGATTTAATGAATGAATTAATTAATTAATAATTGATTTGATTGAATTTTAAATCAATATTTGAATAATTTATGTAATAAACTCAATTATTTTTTGGTAATTAATACCTTATTTAATATTAATTTTAATTTAAAAATTATATTCCAGTAATATTCAATGAAATTAATTCACAATTAACTTTGGCATAATATCATATATTAGTGTCATCAATTTAAATAAATTTACAATGACATTAGTATTATTTTATTATTATTACCATTATTGTTATTATTATTATTATTAAAGCTTGATATTAAACCGCCGTATAATAATATAATAACACTATCACAATCATTATCATAATCAGATAGTCCTCGATCATTGCGTTGAAAGAACAAGTCGAGATGATGAAGAAAAAAACTTGACTGTGAGTTCATTAAACATTTTTAATTGTTTCCATCCACCCGTCCATTCATCTGTCCATCCATCCGCCCATCCATCCATCCATCTATCCATCCATCCATCCATCCATCCATCCATCCATCCATCCATCCATCCATCCATCCATCCATCCATCCATCCATCCGTCCATCCACCCGTCCATTCATCCGTCCATCCACCCGTCCATTCATCCGTCCATCCATCCATCCATAAATGCGTCCGTCCATCTGTCCATCCGTACCTCAGGCCGTCCATCCATCTACCCGTCATCTGTCATTCATCCATCTGTCCGACAATCTATTAGCCCATCACCATCATCGTGTCCAGGCTATTTAAATATGATAAACTTTTAAACCATGTCCAAAGTAATTATGCGAATTAATTAATTATTAATTATTAATTAAATAAATATTTCCTTTTAATCGTCAGTCCAGTCATTGGTTTTCATAATTCAATCGACAGATGTCCTTCGACTATCAGTACATTGACCCCGGACCTGATGACCCCAGTTGTACTAAGAACAGATACCTGGCCTTAAACGTGACTATAACATTCAAAAACAATATTAACCAATAACAATGTTATAAGTAATCAATATTAATTAATTAATTTTATGTGACAAGCATTAATAATATTATTTATAAGAATATCACGATACCAATAATAATAATAATATTATTATTATTATTATATTATATTATTATTATTATTATTATTATTATTATTATTATTATTATTATTATTATTATTATTATTATTATTATTATTATTATTATACAATAATAATGTTAATCCTCATCAGACTATGGTCAACCACGGCAGGGATGTTCTCCTGTCTCATCCTCTCTGTCAGAATCTGCTATTCCAGAAGTGGTTGGTACATTTGACTCTGTCTGTCATTCATCAATCACCAGATCAATCCATCCATTAGTCAATCCATCATTCATCCATCCGTCTGTCCGTCCGTCCATCCATCCATCCATCCATCCATCCATCAGTCCGTCCGTCCGTCCGTCCACCAACCCATTCATTCGTCCATGCAGGGTGGGCTTCGGCAGGAACATGTTCATCTTGAACTTACTGACCTACATCGGTTACCTGACCTGTTTAACAGTCTACGTGACCAAGAGTTACACGGAAAGCACCAACTGCCCCTTCTTCAACAACTCCGTTCCTTTGGTCCTCAGCAGCTGCGATCAATTCGTTAAGTCCGTCATGCCGGCCGAGAATTTCTCGACCTTTGACCTCCCTGCACCCGCTGTAGGTCATGCCGATTATCGGCTAATAATCGATTTTGAAATCTTATCGCGATAGAATTTAATGAGGTGTCCTCAAGTTGTTGTTAAGTTTTAGAATTATAGGTATATTTTCAGATTGGTATTAAACGTACTGTTAATAATAATAATAATAATAATAATAATAATAATAATAATAATAATAATAATAATAATAATAATAATAATAATAATAATAATAATAATAATAATAATAATAATAATCACAATTTGTTACATATTAATACAACTTAAATGCCTAAATAATATAACAATTGATTTATAATTGAAATATTTTAATATAATAACTGATAATAATGACTTAATAATAACACGTTCCAATAGGCATCCAATGTTATTGGCTCTGAAATGAATATCATGAATATTAATCGACCTGCTCATTAATTATTCAGAAGCTGAAACAACAGTCGGGCAGTATGATTATACTCATGTTCCTTCTCTATTTCTTCGTCGGTGTCTTCTTTCTGAGAGATCTCATTAAAATTCTCAGTCAGGTAAATATATTAATAAATTATGCTAATGAAATGATGACAGAACTTAATAATAATAGTAATAAAATCGTTATTATAAATATTATTATAATCATGGAACCATGGAATTATGGATACTCGTGTCAGCTAATAATAATAATAATAGTAATAATGATGATAATAATAATAATAATAATAATAATAATAATAATAATAATAATAATAATAATAATAATAATGATAATATTAATATATTAATATTTTGACGATATTAGTATAATAGAATTGATAATAATAACAATAACAACAATAATAATAAAAAAAAATAATAATAACGAAAATATTTTGTATTACTATTATTATTATTATTACTATTATTATTATTATTATTATTATTATTATTATTATTATTATTGTTATTATTATTATTATTATTATTATTATTATTATTATTATTATTATTATTATTATTATTATTATTATTATAACCCGCTACTAACTGTTAAATAAACAGAGATGTCGCTACTTCTTGAACATCTACAACACAATCGTTTGGATGTTGATGTTGACGACCGTCATCTTCGTCGCTGATGAGTCACCGTGCAGTGTCATCAAGTGGAGGGCTGGTTGGATGGCCATGTTCCTGGCATGGATCAACTTCATCATGTATCTCAGGAGGTACGGACGGATGGACGGATGGATGGATGGATGGACGGATGGATGGATGGATGGATGGATGGATGGATGGATGGATGGATGGATGGATGGATGGATGGATGGATGGATGGATGGATGGATGGATGGATGGATGGATGGACGGACGGACGGATGGATGGATGGTTGGATGGTTGGACGGATGGACTCACAGTCGAACGGATGGATGAATGAATGAAATTGACGAACTGGATTATGAAAGAGGCAATGGTTAATTAATTTCAGAATTTGCAATTTCGACTTCATTTTCATTTCATTTCTTTTTTTTTTTAAATTTTTTAATCAAGAATCGATTTTCTGGGCATCTACGTCATCATGTTCGTATCGGTCCTTAGCAGTCTTATAAAGGTGAGTTGCGATGCTGACGATGATAGTTATGATGATAGTTATGATGATTACGACGACGATGATGACGATGACGATGATGATGACGACGATGATGATGATGATCCCTTCATTCATTTCAGTTGATCCTGGTGTTCTTCATGTTCTGCGCTGCATTCGTCGGTTCCATGTACATCGTATTCGAGGACAAAGTGAGTACCACTCATCAGCATCATCATCATCATCATCTTCATCACCACATCCACCGCCGTCATCATCATCATCATTATCTCCAACAACATCATCATAGTCGTCATCATCACCAGCAACATGTCAAACTGTCATCATAATTGCCCTCACCATCATTATCATCGTCACCTCCATCATCATCATCGTCATCATCACCATCCTCATCGTCGTTGTCGTCGTCATCAGTTCATGGAGGTGAACGAGGTATGGAAGCTGTTCATCAGGGTGCTGATAATGACCTTGGGCGAGATCGACAAGAACGAAAGGTTCAAAACGGACTTCAACATCGACGGTGATTTCCTCCTCGTCATCTTCCTCTTCCTTATGCCCATTGCACTCATGAACCTCATGGTTAGTTCGTGATGATGATGATGATGACGACGATGATGACGAAGACGACGACGATGACGATGATGATGATGATGATGATAATTGTTGATATGGTTGTGATGGTGATGGCGAAGATGATGACGATGAGTTTGATGATAATGGCGAACATGATTGTGGTGATGATGATGATGATGATGACGGAAGTGATGATGATGATGATGATGATGATGATGACGACGAAGACGTTCTTTGATGATGATGATGATGATGATGATGACGAAGACGTTCTTTTAATTAATCAGATCGGTGTGGCCGTCGGAGATATCGAAAAGATTCAGAAGAATGCCTACCTCAAGAGAATCGGACTGCAGGTGATTAGCATTAAGAGTATCATCATCATCATCATTATCACCACCACCACCATCATCATCGTCATCATTATCACCACCACCATCATCATCATCATCATCGTGTCCATCTCTTAACGTATACCCTCACCCTTGCCCTGCATCACCCCAACAACAACAACAAAAACAGGTGGACCTGATGTATAACATCGAGAACAACATGCCGAGGTTGCTGCAGAAAAAGGTTCACATCAGGAAGGCAACCATCAAACCGAACGAAGATTCCAACTCCAGATGTAGCAAGGTCAGGAACCTATGAGGACGACGACGACGCCGATGATGATGATGATGATGATGATGATGATGATGATGATGATGATGATGATGATGATGATGATGATGATGATGATGATGATGATGATGATGATGATGATGATGATGATGATGATGATGATGATGATGATGATGATGATGATGATGATGATGATGATGATGATGATGATGATGATGATGATGATGATGATGATGATGATGATGATGATGATGATGATGATGATGATGATGATGATGATGATGATGATGATGATGATGATGATGATGATGATGATGATGATGATGATGATGATGATGATGATGATGATGATGATGATGATGATGATGATGATGATGATGATGATGATGATGATGATGATGATGATGATGATGATGATGATGATGATGATGATGATGATGATGATGATGATGATGATGACGATGATAACAGCGGTGATGATGACGACGACGACAATGATGATGATGATGATGATGATGGTGGTGGTGGTGGTGGTGGTGGTGATAACACTTGCATCATTAATCTTATAATTTATCAATAATTACGATATTGACTAATATCGTATTAATAATATAATAGTTTTATAACCGAGCAAAACGTATCCATTTCAGTTTTGGTTCTTTGGTAAGCAGAGAAAAGTTCAGTTCATCCAAGCAGAAAAAAAGGACCAAATGACCTCGAAACTTGAAGCTCTCATGGACAAGATGCACGTCCAACATCAGAGGTTTGAATCATCGAATTATTATTATTATTATTATTATTATTATTATTATTATTATTATTATTATTATTATTATTATTATTATTATTATTATTATCATCATCATCATCATCATCATCATCATCATCGTCATCATCATTATTATTATTATTATTTTATTATTTATTATATTATATTATTTATTTATTAATTTCACGACAACAATTATTTATTATTTTTAAGAAAATACTTTTAAAAATAAAATGCCTGGTAAAACAATATATTTTTTTATATTCGGTGCAAACGATGTCTAAAACTAATTCAGTTCTTCCTATTAAGTTGCATTCCTACAATAATCTCAAATTCAGGTCTTAAATTATAAAATATAATAAATAAATAAATAAATTAATTAATAAATAAATAATAATAATTAATAACGAGTAATAATAATAACCATCTCATTGTAATCGTCATCATTATCTTGCCTTCCATTACCATCACCATTATCACCATCACGTCCAGCAATACAACCAACCCTCACCACCACACCATCACACCATCACCACACCACTACCCACCCACCCAATCCATCTCCCCACACAGAACGAAATCCATGATGCTCTGCCTCCAGCAACAGGGAGCGCTACTACAGCAAATCGCTCACCGTCTCGACATCTCCAGTCAGCAGATCTTTCCGACGACGATCGTCCAGGGCTGCGGCTACGGACCTTCGTACGGCTGGGGAGGCGACGGACCCGCGGGCGGCCTCGGGGGACTCAGCACTCAGCTGAGTAGCAGTGTGAGTCACCTCCCTCAGCAGTCGCAGCCGCCAACGGCCAGCGCTCTGCAGATGATCCACCAGAAACTGTCGCTGACCTCCTCGTCAGGGCCGTCATCGGATCCCGGCCAATCGGCCCACGCGGTAGTCTTGCCGGTGCCCGAGTCTGTGTCCGTGTATGCCAACGTCAACCTGGAGGGTGTCGATAGGTGGCGCAAGAGATCCATCAGACCGACGAGGACGAATCTCGACGGAGTCGGAAGGCCAAGGTCGTTCGTGTAATGATGATGATGATGATGAGGAGGAGGAGGAGGAGGAGGAAGAGGTGATGAATCATCAATCTGGCGAGGAGTCTTTTCTATATTATGGATCGATCGATCGTCACTTTAATAATGGATCGTTATTGGTGATTTTCAGAGGATTTTCCGGGTAAGAGAGAGAGATCTCATCTGATGTTCTGATTTTAATCTGATGTTTTGGTTTTTGTAATCATTTTTATCGAGTTTTTATCCTACTGCTGCATGACGGTTGCTGTCAGTGACGCCATGATGGGGTTGTGGTGGGGAGTTTGGGTTGGCCCTGGTGTTACTGAGCCTCACCACCCTACCCTAAGAATAACCAAATGAATGTGATTGAAACTCTACGATTGAATGACTTGATGCCGACTTGAAGCTCCACTTGAGAAATTAAATGTCGATATATTTGATACAAGCTTTAGTATTACTAATCACTTACTGATGTAATAATTACGTAATACAACATTAATTACGTAATATTACTAACCGATCCAATTTATTCGCGTCAATGGCTCAAGTCGAACAATATATATTGAAACACACGCACAACTTAAGGCAGGTTGAGGCAACGATCGGCAATTTATGTTCTGTTAACCTCTTCATGATAAAACAATGATGATTACCATATTATTATTACTATAATTTGCATATTAATGAACATTTGATTGGACCATATGCAACAGGGACGCAGTAACCAGCATCATCTCAAATTGCAACTGTTTATGCCTCCTAAGGCATGAATAATTAATATTAATAACTGCCTTACGGGCCAATCGTGGAATGCACAATTCATAAATTATGTTAATTACGCTAATAACTGTTGACAAAAAACATCTCAACACTCCACAGCCTGTTGTCAAAGCATTAATAACTTTTCCACAACTTTTAAAGCAACCACTAATTAACATAATTTATAAACATATTTCCTTCTATTTTTGTCGTTTAACTCTGTCCAATCATTTCAATCCCTGACCAGACTGGTTTATTAAAAGCAAATCAAAACAAAAGGCTAAACCGTGCAAAGGATGATGATAATGATTAATTAATAATAATAATGATAATAATAATAATAATAACAACATGATAATTTATGCACGTCATCAGTTCGCATCTTTCTTCTTGTCCCCGATCGACCTCCTAATCATCTGTCCGTAGCCCCCGCGACCCGGGTCGTAGTCCATCCTGTACTCGTCCCTGACCTATCGACAGAGAGAAAGGACATGAATATTAACAATCCGAATGCATAATTAATAATATTAATAATAATAATAATAATTACTGAGATAATGCCTGAGGTCATCTTACAAGCAATTGACAAGTATACCAATATACTATAATATAATACTATGCACTACTTAATACAATACTACTTAACATACTATATACTATGCATATAATAATAATAATAAATTATAATAATAATAATAAATTATTATAATAATATTATATTATATATATAATATATATTATATTAATATACTGCTTAAGCAAATAAAATAAAAGTATGACCACATATTCCTATAACGTCAGCAAATAAACATTAACATAAACGATCATTATCATAATCACCTGTCCTCCGTTCTTCCCCCTCCCGTACTGCCTTCCCTCAACGAACCCGGCATCCCAGTCCGTCCTTATGATCCTCTCGTCCAATCGAGTCCCGTTTATGTACCTGAAGAACGAACGAGCAGACTTTTAAATATTATATTAAATATTAGTACAAAATAAATAAATAAATAATAATAATTCACGAATTACAGTCACATTTTTTAAAAACAATACGACCAATTAAACGACATTATATTAGTAAAATCGTGATAAAATCAACTCGTCCAATCAAGTTCTGTTCACATACCCAAAGAAGCAGAATCAGAACGAATGAGCAGACGATAAACACTATCTAAGTTGAAACAATTATAAATCACAGACATATTTTGAAAAAAATACAACCAATTAAATCATATCATATCCATAAAATCACGATCATCATCACGACTCACCTGATGGCGTTCTCCGCATCTTCCCTCTCATAATATTCGACGAAGCAGAACCCGCAGGGCGTCCTTTTGAACTTGTCGAGGCCCATGATGACCCTCCTGACCCCGCCGGCCATGGAAAAGAACTCGATGACCTGCTCTTCGGCGGTGTGGAAGGACAGGTTTCCGACGTACAGCGTCGTACTGGTCTTCAACTTCTGCTCCTGTTCGTACTTGTTGCCCTGTAAATGTTGTCGGAAGATTTTAATCATGTTTATCACGACAATACCACAATTAAAACTGTTACAAAAGGTCAGCAAGACAAGGCAGTTGTAATTTTTTTAAATGTTGACAAAACTGAGTAAACTAAGTAGTTGGCCACTGCCAATTACAACCGAGCTTATCACCAATAATGCAAAACCAAAGCCTTGTACTTATTCACTAATGGTTGCAAAACATTGATGAGGCAACATATGAGATTGGCGAACAACTTAATGTTAATAAATTATTTTGCAAACTAATGTTTAATATTTCCACATAGTTACTTGAGAACGTTGTGACTAAATGGTCAGGTTGACAACATCGTCAGAATTCACTTACCCTAAAGTGTTGATCTCTATAGTTACTTAATTTGGTTGCTGAATCTAGTGAACTCCTTTTACGTTTCAACGATGTCATTTTTATATTATTTCCCGATGCAAGGATTAATTAAAAAAACAACGGTTTACGGTTAACCGATAATCGAATGTTGTTTATAGACCGCTCAATGCATAGAAACTCACTTTTTGTTTTATAGCTTAATTTCAAAGTTTTAAATTGATATTATTTAGGTAACGATCAATAAATTTGTATTTAATTATTGGTTTAAATATTGTTTTATTTTTAACTCGGATATAACCGTCTATTAAAAATCAAAACTAAACGAACAATTTAATTATTTATTTTTGAATCGCATTAGCTATTGTGGCAATTCAATATTTTTTTAATCACATTAACCTGGTTTTACCTGCCGGGATGTTTTAAATGTAAATAGATTGGAGTGCGATCGTATTGAGAACTTGTTTTTTATTGTTAAGTCCTGCGCTGTGCATGTTCCTTCATTGATGGAATACACTTTTTTAAAATGTTAATTTGGAATTAGATACAAAATGGATTGACATTAAACTGTAACGAAATGACCTACATTTTCTGTTTGAGTTAATACAAGTCCTTAAAGAGGTTCAGATTGGCAATAAATAAAGAAGTTTTTAAGCAAAGTTTTACTAAAAAAACCTTTCAACGAAACTCGAAGGCAAGGTGGATAGAGAGATGCGCCTTCGCAGAGTGTTAAAAAACATGATATCCCTTATCATGATTTTGGTTATTTTGTTTTTGGTTGGCACCACGATGATGTTCGTTGTATACAGAGATACGTTCCAATATCCTACGAAATGGAAGAAAAAAATTTACAAACCTTTTTCTGAGGGAACAAAACCGGATACGAGCAATTTAGATTTTTATGACTTAAATTCTACCCTCCACCAGAGATTCGAATGCATCCCAACAAGAACAGTTCCATCAGTATCAGTCTGTATCTATCCAATAGTGGTAGATAAATTTATATCCAATGATATTCGGACCACTGGGCTCTGGGAACCTCATATCACATCACTACTCTTAGAAGTTAGTGGCTCCAACCGTAACATTAGGATATAGGAGTGATTATTATAATAACAAATGGTTTAATTATATTTTTTATTAAGTCTATTTATTTAAGATTAAATTAATTTTTCTCAAGTTACCATTTTGGAAATTTTTGAGAATCCAAAGCCCATAAATGGCTCCCTAATAACTATTACTTTATATTAAACACTATAATTGCCTCAAATTGCAACTCAAGTAATGACCATGCTATTGCATTGAGCTTTTGGTTATAACCATATTACAACCATATTGCAATTCCCTTCAGGTCCTGAAAGCAGATCCGAGCTGCGTCTTCCTCGACTTGGGCTCCAACGTCGGCTACTACTCCCTCCTAGCGGCCAAGTCCGGTCACCTGGTGGTCTCCATCGAGCCGGACGTGGATCACATCCGACGCCTCCACAGGGGGGTGGAGCTGGAAAACCTAAAGGACAGGATCATCGTTCTGAGGAATGCAGTGGCCGATAGACGGGCTGTTGTTGCTGTTAGGAAGAGTGGAGACAACCAAGGGAACACCCAGATAGAGATGGAGGTGATGATTATAATGATGATGATTGTGGCATTGATAATGAGGATATCATGACAATGATGATGATGATAATATGACAATGGTGATGATGATATCATGGCAATGATGATGATGATGATGATAATATGACAATGGTGATGATGATATCATGGCAATGATGATGATGATGATGATAATATGACAATGGTGATGATGATATCACATCAATGATGAGGGTGTTGGTATTTCAGTGATGGTGCTAACAACGATTGTAACCGTGTCGTGTGATCATGCGACAAAGGATGCCTGCGACTTTAACGTATAATAATTTAACCATTAAGAAGATGTTGAAGTTACTCTATGATTATAGAATGACTTTCTGCTCGTCTTCTTTTTTTTTATGTTTTAATTTTAAACTGAATTTTTCGATTTTTGAGAAAATCACAAAAAAAAGAAAATAATTCAATTTTTAAAATTCAAAAAGCTAAAAGAATGCCAGGGAAGCTGTCCTCCGACAGTGAAAAGCATCGTCCTAAACGACCTCACCTACTTAGTATACGACCTGACCTTACTGTCGACCAATCGGGACGATACGGGAAGCCCCGACGCGGCCCTGCTAGACAGACTCGAGTACTTTCGACGACGTAGGGACGCGTTCGTCTCGGCCAATCTGAGTCCCGTCGACGCGCTGGGCTACCACGACAAGGGACCGTCGAACGTCGTCTTGAAGCTCGACACTCAGGGCTTCGAACACGCGATCTTCGACAATCCGGACTTCTTCTTCGACCGAAACTCGGTGACTCACGTCTTCATGGAATGGCAGCTCATGGCTCGGAGTCATCCGAACTTCAACAAAACGGCCAAACCTCCGGAGATCAAGACCTACGGCGGGCAGAAGGACCTCGGAGAGAGGGATGCCGTCAAGGTCGAGATTATGATAAGGTCGGTCGTGCATTGCCATTTCGTGAGCGGCCATTTTGTTTTGTTTATGTTTCTTATGTGGAGCCGTCTTTCATGGAAATATAAAATATTATAGTGGTTTATGGTGTACACCTTACAGCAGTTGCATTAGTGGCAGGCGATGTAACCGTGTCTAATTTTCTAAATTTCTTCTAAATTCTGCCAAATTTAAGTTGTAATGCCAATAATTTCATCATACTTTCTTGTTTACAGCTATAAATAAATCCTAATGAATTAAAGTGACATAATCATAAGCATAATTGGAGATGAACGAAAAATAAGTTTCACAAAATACATTCGAACTTCATTGAATCTCGTCCGCCATCTTAGGTTCCTGTCGGAGAGGAACTTCAGGCCCTATGGTTCTGGAGCTCGAAGAGTCGGTGAAGCTTTAAATCCTGCGACTTGGAATTTGTGGCCAAACGATGTCGTCTGGTGTCACGACTCTCAATGGCTGTTCATGGCAAGGATGGGTCTAAAGAGTTTGGTCGGATGAATTTACTTGCCTGGTGCTAATAGTGATCGGAAAGTTATGTTTTCGTCGCGATTTAATTTGTATCTTTTCTATCAATAATAATAATAATGATATTAATAATAATAACGATATTAATAATAATAATAATAGTAATAATAATATTAATAATAATAATAATAATAATAATAATAATAATAATGCCTGAGGTCTCTGGATGAGACGTGTCTTGCTGACCAGTCGTATACAACTGAGATTGAGTTTGAATATAATTATAATAATAATAATAATAATAATAATAGCCGAGTGGGATTTCTTGTCCGATGTGGTTTGAAATATTATGAATTGCTATAGAATATTGTATATTTATTTTAGACTGCAAAAGAATAAGAATCATGTTGCAAGAAATGGATAATATAGGAATCGATCGAGTGTTACTTATGTGGTTACTTAAATGCTACTACCACCATCATCATCATCACCACTACCACCACCACCATCATCATTGTCACCACCACTATCATCATCATCATCATCATCATCTACTATAGACACGTGTAAAATACTATAAACTCCAATGCTAATAGAATTTGTTCTTTATTAAATTCAATTCAAAATATCCTTAAAACGTTGTTAATTTACGACTTGTTGTTATTTGCAATAAAAATAGTTTTTTTTTTATTGAAAATTGTAAAAAATTCTGGAAAAAAACTGTGAAAATCGATGTTTCTTTCACGAGCGTCTTACTAAAAATTCGTCCCACACAAGCATCCTTTCGGTGTTTCTTGGTCAGTGAATCTCTCTTTGTATATGTTTTTTACCTGTCTCTGTATCTGTCTCTGTATCTCTTGCTATCTCTCAGTCATCATCTTCTCCCAGGTTTGAATCCATGTCCTCTTCTTTCTCTCTGTTTGCATCGTCTTCGTCGGTCGGAGGCGGAGCCAAGGCGCTAGTTGTTATCATATCATTGATAAGATTTCCTTCATCAATCACTTAATATTTAATTACATTAAACACTTAATAATCGATCGCCCTTCTGCCGACGATGCGATCTGCCCAAACATTGCAAGAGGGACGTGCACGGGGATTCCAGGGTGGGTAGGAAAGAAAAGGGCATTTCCCCTCCTGGGTGGCCGCTGCCCCACCTGACTATTGATAAGCGTCATCGTCGTCGTCACCATCATCACTATCATCATCATCATTATCAGCAGAATCACCGGACTCTTAGGGCCGGTTTGCCAGACGGGGATAGGCTCGAAAGACATCCCTGCATGGCAATTTAATTTATAAACAATTAATTTTACTAACAAAGCAATTATTGCAGATGCCATAGTTCCAAACATTGGTACCAAAACGTAGATGTACGTTGGAATCTTATCCCAAAGTCTTTCTAATATTTGCAGTGTGTACGTGGTATTGACTGCGGGACATGGATTTATATATATATAAATCTATATATATATATATATATATAAATCTATATATATATATATATATATAAATCTATATATATATATATATATAAATAATTATTTATTTATAAATAATCAAACAATAATATATATCCTATCTTGGTCATTGAATCTCTTTCTGCATTTGTCTATATATGTCTTTCTGTATACCTTTCTCGCAGTCGTAATTTTATATATATATATATATATATATATATATATATATAAAATATAGTTTTAAATATATTAAACATATTAAACTTAATTTTATTAATTCCTGAGGAAATGTTTTAAAACAAATGTTTGTTTTAAAAGTTTGGTTTTGCATTGTTTTAAATAAAATATTCATTAATTGCAAGCAAAGGTGAGGGTATTACAAGATGGACGCCGAGTTTCTAAAATGGTGTCAGTTCGGAACCCGATTTCTCGTGAATTTTAATGAGAATCCTTACAAAAAAAAAACAAAAACAAAACAACACCCTATGCAATGTTGAAGACGGACAGCCATAACAAAGAATCACAAACATCTCTGTATGTTATGGCTCTCCTATGAAGCATGAAAATAACTTTACGTTGGCAGATTTCATCTGTTACTCTACGATATCCTTTGAAGCATTCACATTTATAGGAACCCAGAAGGTTTTCACATTTGGCACTTGCTATATCACAAGGCTCGAACATGCATTCGTCGAGGTCTGCGTCGTTAGAATATAAATTGATCAATTTTACAAAAAACAATGAATTAAAAAACAATTAATAAAACGTAAACTCTTTTTTTTGTTTTTTTTTTGTTTGTAAACTTTTTGGAATAAGTTTAATAAATCGTGGCAAAATAAGATACTAATTGGAAAAATAAGTCACTGACCCAAGCAGGTATCGTTGAGTACTTGGCGTGCGTATCCACTCAAACACTCACAACTCTGAGCACCTTCTATGACTAAACATTCAGTATTTGTTTTATTCTTGCACATTTCCTGGTCTTGACATTGGATCCGAGGTGCAGGTGTCTGGGAAATCCGATGTTAACTCTCATTATGTTAGCTCAACTTTGTTAATTGACTTTATAATCCGTCCTAAGAATGGTACAATACAATACAATACATAGCACGCTATGGCAGGATTGTAGAAGCTCTGAATTTATTGAAAACTCTTAAAAATAGAAATAAAATTATAAATAAAATAAAAATTAATAAAAACTCACATTTATTCTTTTTGTAGTATTTATTTATTCTTATTCCTATTTTTTATTAAATCCGTTAAAACCTCAAACTCGACTAACGGCAAATTCGACTTCTTCATCTCCTGGGATGTCGAACATGGCTGAAAACATATTTTGTTTGATCCTTTCACTCATTCAAGTAATGTTTTGTTAGATTGTTGTCTTTACCCAAATGAAGAAATAATAATAATAATAATAAACAAATAATATAACAGAGTTATAGCGTTCCACACCAAAATATAATATTATTTTTAATATTTACTATAATATTATTATTATATTAAATGATTTTAAACACTATTTTATAATAATAATAATAACACAGAGGATAATAACTATAATAATTATTATAATAAAAATAACACCAACAACAACAATAATAAATAACTAATAATAATAATGATAAATAATAATAAGTAAAATCCTAAAGTGCATGAGAGGATAAGTATGAACAACGTCCAATTACTCGATTCAAGGCAGTAACTGCCCTGGAAAGCCTTCCGGCACGGACTGGTGCAGGAGCCGAATTCGTTCCAACTTTTGCACTGCAATCTTTCCAACCACAGTATTTTGTTGGTCAATGAAGAAGCTGTACAAGGTTCAAATTGGTAGGTTTTATTTATTTATTTTATATATTTATTTTTAAAATTTTTATTTCGTTATAATTCAATTATTTGAATTTTTTTGATAAAAAAAAATAAAAAAAAGTTCAAATTATATTATCACAGGCAAATGTTTCGATATTATGTATATTTATATAAATTAATATTAATTTTCCTAATTTTCCAACTAAACTGACAATACTTTTGTAGATGATGGCGTAGTTGTCCCCGCCACACATGGCCTTTGGATCGCCTGTACATGGCTTGTTGCAATGAGTTAAGTCATAACTTATATTGAAAACCCAAGTCATACACAAGCAATCGTTTCCTTTCTGTCGAAGTCAAGGAATTTATTTGTCAATCAATCAATCAATCAATCAATCAATCAATCAATCAATCAATCAATCAATCAATCAATCAATCAATCAATCAATCAATCAATCAATCAATCAATCAATCAATCAATCAATCAATCAATCAATCAATCAATCAATCAATCAATCAATCAATCAATCAATCAATCAATCAATCAATCAATCAATCAATCAATCAACGAGTCCGTGTGAGGTTAAAGTAAAGGTATTTAAAAGGATGAAGATCTATTATTTATTACTTATTAATCATATATCAGCGATATAATAAGCTATAATTAATTATTTCGTGCAATCGGTGTTACCTTAATTGCTGCCATAGTATAGTTTTTGCACCTACGCAGACATTTGGTAACTGACATGTTTCCTGAGATTGTGATTTCTTTTAAAGTGGTGATATCCCTACATCCACGATTGAACGGCAGTTGGATGTTCACTGAATTAAGTGACAAAAAAAGGAAAAACAAATTTAAGCAAATCCAAGGACTCATGCGTCCCATGCCCCTTCAATTATGACTTTATAACTGGTCGCCTCTGACAAAATAAGTAGTTGAATCGACAACAAAATGGATCTCAGTGGAGTTATATTGAAATCCAAGCACAACCATGTAGAATTGGAATCACGTTTAACAATATGTCTGTTCTTATTGCAAAATTTCTAAAGTTTAAGACTTGGACTTTCAGCATAATCGCTTTAATTTGGCAACATTCATCCACACGCGAGCAACACTTATCCGCAGGGGGCAACATTCATCCACACGCGAGCAACACTCATTCGTACACTTACCAATGTAAACTGAAAAAGCTGACGGCCCGCCACATCGCATCTCCTGGCATTTGTAATGGCATCTCGAGTGTGGCAAAAATGGAGTATTCATCAGAAACGCTCCACAATGGCATTCCCTGGCACTCTTTCAGAGAATAGAAGTGTTTTTATGGGAAACAAAGACGACTTTATTTCTTCGGATTTAATAATATGCTTATTATTATAGTTATAATTATTATAACTATTTGTAAAGCGAGCATTTCAAGTTCATATATTTTTTTATGAATGAGTTTCTAAGATCCAGAAGAGATGTAATGGTCGAGTTATCCCAAAGTCTAGAGATACAGCAGACGACAACTTTATTTATGTATTTATTTATTTATCTTCTTTATTCTAGAGTTTTAAATTAATTAATTTCGTTATTATTACTTAGAATGCTTCTAAGTGTACCTGTAACTTCATACCTTTGCTGCACAACAACGTAATGGCATGACAGTCTCAAGAGACGGAAAGCTCGAAATGTTTTTTTAATTTCAAGCTGGAAAATGTGACTGCTTAACAAATAGGAAGAGGAAGTGGCCCAATTTACCTTTATACCGGCAAAGGCGTATCTCTTGGAGCAGAGTGTAAGACAGCGTTTAACACGCTTTATCGGCAATATCTCGTGACTATGGAACGATTCTGAACATCCGTGGTACATCATGACATTTTCTCTTGCATCGCCAGAAGCTGAATTTGTGAAAGCATTTAATGGTGCAAAAGAAAAAAGAATAAACAATCTGAATACTGTGGTAGCCTAAGCATTTAACGATATCAAAAGCATAGTTAAACCCCTAAAGCCGTTGATAATATCACAAAGCAGAATTGTTAAGATTTGCAGAGTTCAAAAATTCAGACTACTACTGAATTCAAACGTCTTTAAAGGGTTCGCGGGCCGCACCAAACATCATCGAGTAATTAGCCCACGTGGCCCGCGGGCATTACAAACATGAAAAAGAGAAAAAAACTCTAATAACCGATTGTGTAGACCTCAATTTCTGCGATTATGAACCCTTTGTTTTGGTTGGACTTTATCCTGACTGTATCGTATAATCCCACCTCGCAATTCACCCTCATGCCTTTCAAGTACCTGCCTCCTCTACTTGGACTCGGATATCTGGAGCAAATGCTTATCACTCCCTCGCTGTCTATGTTTTCGACCAGGAAATAATCCAATCCTAAAAAGGTTTGACGAGAACAAACGTAATAAAAACTTTAAGCAAAAACTTTATCCATGCTTCGTTTTTGTCTTTAGATAAGACAACAACGATGATGATGATGATGATGATTAAGCAAATAATGCCATTCGTTCTTTAAATCCTATAAATTGATCGTATATAAAGGCAAATGGCACAAACAATCTTTTCAATTTTTCCAACTTAAAGTTTCAAAATTTGAAAATTGTTAAAGCAAAACATCCTCCAAGTGGCTGGTCCAACGACGATACTTTAAAGCCAACTAGAAACAAAAAAAAGGGAACGTATTCAGAAAGATTGGTATCCAATTGCACTTACCCCAGCTTGAAGTGCCTTCGTAGACGATGACGTAGTGTACGTAATAAGATGCACCCAGCTGTATGTCAAGGAAAGAATGTACATCGCAACCTTTAACGATCCTCACGGAGTTTTCCAGTCGTTTGTCACCATCCAGGATTTTTGATGACAGATCGATTTTACCGCAATAAAGGGCCACTTTGTTCAGAGCCACGTTTACATCTGCTTCTGTTACTGAAGATCAGTTTAGATCATCATAGTCATCATAGTTAGCATAAACGTTGGTAATTTGCGTTTACAATTCGTCTTCGAATTGAACTCAGCTTGAATAACTTACATATTGCTAGAACCATGAACAGGAAAAAGAGCAAAAAGGAAGTTCGCCACTTCGGAAATGTTTTTTTTTTTATTTTTCAAAGTTATTTTCTCTGAGGAAACATTCGGACAGTAATCCAGATGAAGATGATGCGTTTCAATCTTTCTTGGAATAAGTCTTAAACCTTTTGTCGCCATTTTTATTTCTTTTTAGAATAAATTTAGATTTTTAAAGCCGACCCCCGACATGTCAACCGAAGGTTGAGATCAACCACAATCGAAGCCAACCTAGAGTTGAAGTCATCTTTGATGCTTGTCTTTCAATAAATTTGCCTTTGGATTGATACCACCTATTGGGTGATACCTTGGTGCGCTTAGAATTTGGATCAAAGAAAGTTGTAATGCAAAAGGCGTTGTTGTATTGCGCGGTTTTTGCTGATTCTTAGATGCTAAATTTCCAAATTAGTTAAGTTATTTTGTAAACTTTTTATACGGTTTTACCTTCTGGTCTTATGGTCTTTGCTAATATGAAAGTCAAAGTCAATAGACTGCGAAAGAAACACGGGAGTGCCACTTAAAAGTTCCGATAAGTGCAATTCAAAAATGGCTCCAACACATTGGCATTCAGAAAGCAATCTTCATCGCCGTATGACTCGTAATCAAATAAACGCTTTCAAACCACGCCAACAACTCACCTAATTTCAGGGTAAACATAAAAAAAGCAGCTACAAACATTGTTTACAAACGCTTCGGTGACGTTTAAAAGTTTGAAAATATTTCCGACAATTAATATTTAAAATCAGACGATTAAAAAAAAAAACTATAAATGAAAATACTAATCAACCAGCCAAGTAAATAAATTTTAAGAGATGTGCGATTCTCAGTAAAATAAAATCGAATAAAAGTTTTGACGAATATTAAGATTAATAAATTAACAGTTTAATGATTTTATAATTAAAAAATTTAATAATTTACAATATTTAATATTTTAAATGAACAACAAAATTTCTTTTTCCGGAATCTTTGAAGATCATTCGAGGACTATACTTCGGCACGGCACTGTCATTTCGAAACAGACGAGGTTATGCTAATTGGCGGGCAGACAGAAGACCCTATGCAAGTTTCAGGCTCAGAACTTGCGAAAAGAAAAATTATTTTCTATTTACCGTAAATTATTGCATAATTAATTAAAGTTTCGTTCCAATTGTTTCCGGTTCCGTCCATATAAATTAACTTTTAATAACGATAATTTTAAAATCGGTAGTTTAAAAATGATAACCATTAACGACATCTCTTTTAGAAATTATATTCCAATCCAAGAACAGCCAGTAAATAATTTTAAAGTATTATAAAATCTAGTAAATAATTTTAAAGTATTATAAAATCCAGTAAATAATTTTAAAGTATTATAAAATCCAGTAAATAATTTTAAAGTATTATAAAATCCAGTAAATAATAAATAATTTTAAAATAATATAAAGTCCTTGCTCCGTAAGCGCTCAATCAATTTACAATCGGACTTTCAAACGAAATAATACTATTCCCGCTCATTGGACATCAAAGAAAGCGCTTAATTTCTCCATGATGCAAACGGTCGGACGGATGGAAAAGTCGTGATGGATCGATCAATTCCGTCCGCTCGACTTACGGCCATGAGGAATACTTCCAGACGATCCGTGTTCAAGCTGCAATGGAGACGCCATTTTGCATGGAATTGCATGAGGAAAATAATTCACCACGGAGGAGGCCGTTGGAGAAAATAAAAACCGTGGCATTCCACAATGTGCCCGGCATAAACACGGGGCTTGCCTTGCATGTGATGCTGCTATAAGCTAGTGGAAGCGTGTAAAGCGATGCTTTTGCGAGTCATCAACCCAGATTTCAATCAATCGATCAATCAAGCAAACAAGTAAGCAATCCGAAAACAGAATCAAGTGATTATTAAACTTATCTTAATTTGATAAGCGATTGGTTTTTTTTATATTTTGTTTGTCAACTATTTTCAATTTAAAGAATGGAATTCTTATTTCTTAAATGTTCTTTCCTGCATGTACAATGTACGCCGAAGAAGATCATTCGTTCTGGAATTTAAAATGGAAAATACGTAAACAACAACGACGACGAGACGATGAAATTACAGGAAATTCTGAAAATAAAAAGAAATAACAATTAAAATAAACAATAAAAACTCCAATAAACAAACTTTATAGAAATAAAATCAAATAAAAAACCTCCTGGGTTTTTCCATTGTGTGGACTCACGTTCTTTCGGTTTCCCAGCTCGTCTGCGATTGGCTGGCACAATCCAGGGTTATTTATGAATGGATTTCTTTTGATTTATTGGACTTCTGAAGCGCCTGAATTAATATCTCCTCTGTTGGCAGTGAATTCATTAAGGTTCACTCAGTTTTTTTTTTAAATATTCTTATCTCTCTTTCCCGTGAACATCCACCAATCCGTCCCTCCATCCATCCATCCATCCATCTATCTATCTATCCATCAATCCATTCGATTGACCATCCATCCACCTACCTACTCCATTCGTTCATCTTCCCATCCATCCATCCATCCACGGATCCATCGTACCACCCTTATAGAATTTGGAAAGAACGAATCCAAATGCATAGTTCGCACATCCGGCCTAATTCCAATCCAGAAAGTTTCGAGAATTTTATTCCGGCATAGGTACCTCTCCTAGGATTGTTGGGTTGATAGTGGTTCACTCAAACCCACTCAGGTGAACGATCCCCACGTTACACCCCGTCATCCACCCACCCACCCACGAATCCACCCCGAAGCCCAAAGAACCCTCAGTCAATCCACCCTCACGATTTTCTAAAACTCAGCGGACAACTTTTTAATTTACAAACCGCAGATCCGCACCACAGCGACCAACCGGACGTGGATTTACAGTCTTGTACTTCCCATGGCAACCGGAGCGTGACTGGTTCGAAGGTCAGCCAACCGTGAAGAGAAGGGTTCGCTTATATTTACGTCCCTGGTCCGGTCTTTAATCGGACGCGCACGGTCGCCTCTATGGATCGGCCACTTTGCCGACACGAGTGATTATGATGATGACGATGCAGATGACGGTGATTATGATGATGATGATGACGGCGACTGGCGATCCTGATAGTGATGGCAGCCATGATGGCGAGCGCCTTCTTGCTGGTCGGCGAGAGGCAAAAAGTTGCAGATGTTAAGTGGAAGAGGAAAAAACACGCGGGTCGAGATTAATTTGGGGCAGTCAAAGTTCATTGGTGGTGAGTACGTGACACGATTTAATTTCATTGGTCCGAGCCGAGGATCATGTTTATTCATTCATTCCTTTTCTCCGCTGTGCCTTCTGACCATCCGTAATTCCACCCGAGCATCCACCCATCCGTCCATCCGTACATGCGTCCATCCTCTCTTCCATCCATCCATCCGTCCGTCCATCCGTCCATCCGTCCATCCATCCGTCCATTCATCCATCCTCTCTTCCATCCATCCTTCCATCCGCCCATTCACAGGCAACACTTGGAAGTTTAAAACACCCGACAGGTGCTCGGAAAAGATGATTGGCAGATGAAAGAAAAGTTCAGAGAGGTCAAGAGGTCAGGGGCAGAGGTCAGTGGAGTCGACTGGAATTTCTTTTCGTGGATTCATTTCTTTCAATTCGAACAAAAGCATCTGGACAAAGTGGTCCATGTTGAGAGTGAGTGAGTGGACAGCTGGACGGACGGACGGCAGGATGGATAGATGGAAGAAAGAACGAACGAACGAACGAACTGACGAACGAATGAATGAATGAATGAATGGATAAAGGTTGATTAGATGGACATTCGCAGCTTCCGTTACACTCGCTCATCACGTTGTCTTCATCACCGTCATCTTCTGAGATGAAACCTCAAGGCGTCAATTCAGTTGCTGTCGCTGGCTTGGTTTTGGACGCCATGCCAACGTTTGTGGGCGCTACAACCTTCACAGAAGGAAGTGACGACGACGACAACAACAACAACAACAAGTTGACTTTGTTGTCTTTTGTCGTCTAAAACTTGTTGAAAGTTGTGGAATGACATTTTTGTTATCGAGTGTTATTTGAGTGCGCAACGTAAAGTCAGAGTCCTTTTTCGGACGTCGGCGGCTGTCGTCGTTGTGGCCGGTGAGGCTACGAACGCCGTCGTCATCGACTTCTTCTTGGTTTCGATATGAACGTTGCCTTGGAATTTCCAAGACACGAGATTGACTGAGAGCGGTCACGTCATTGTCTGTGTAGTTTGACTTACGTCAAATCGATAGTCTGAACTCTGGAAGAGATATAACAGTAGACTTATCGCTTATCCCCCGCCGTACGATATCTTCAAAGAAGAAAAAGGTGCAAGAGAACAATACACACGATAAGAAGAAAAGGAGGAGGTGTTATCCAAGTATGGAAAAGTATGGACAATGTCCATAAGTTAAGAGTCCAAATTCCTGATAGGACCATTCTTTGGGCGTCCCGATCACCATGGTGATATTTAGATGGGATTGTTCGCAACTTTGGTGGATGCGGTTGGAAAATTCGGTGGCCAACAAAACAAGAAGAGTAGCGGAAGCTGGGGGGGGGGTGAGGGGAAAGTGGGTAGAAATGGGTGGAGTTACTGCTTGCTTGTGACATCAGCGGGCTTGTTTTACGGTTACGCCTCGGTCGTATCTCTCCCACGTTCTTCATCATCGTCGTCGTCGTCGTCATCATCATGATCTTCGTCGTCTTCATCATCATCATCATCATCATCATCATCGCCATCATCATCATCATCGCCATTATTATCGTCATCATCGGATCAACAAGAAAGGCTTCGGTTTCCATTTTTCATTTCAGGAAGTCTAAGTAATGGAGGAAAGTACAAGTTGTTGATGATGATGACGACGAAGAAGATCATGGTGACGACGACGACGACGATGATGACTATGTTGGGGGAGGGGGGTACTGATAGAGCATTAGGACGTTGTCACAAAGATTGACTTTGGCATCAGTTTGAAATGAGGAGGTGTTCATTTTTATTGAATGAATCCAGCGACAACATGCTTTTGATGCATCTCATTTTCATGATTTCCTCGCAGTGAGATGGTAATTTAGAGAGAGAGATGGGGAGAGATAGGGAGAGATAGAGAGAGACAGAGAGAGATAGGAAGAGATAGGGAGAGATAGAGAGAGATATGGAGAGATAGGGAGAGATAGAGAGAGATAGGAAGAGATAGGGAGAGATAGAGAGAGACAGAGAGAGATAGGAAGAGATAGGGAGAGATAGAGAATGATATGGAGAGATAGGGAGAGATATAGAGAGATAGGAAGAGATAGGGAGAGATAGAGAGAGATAGGGAGAAATAGGGAGAGATACAGAGAGATAGGAAGAGATAGGTAGGGAGAGAAAAAATAACTGCATTTTGATTTTATTTTAAGATAAAGTCAATTTCTACTTTAATTCGATTTAAAACGTATCTCGTTTTATTTTAGAATTTATTCATCTATCCGCTCCATCTCTCCGCCCACTCCTCCAACCATCCATCCATCCATCCATCCGACAAGAATTTCACTTACAACTTTATCATCAATGAGTGTCAACCATTTATCGATACGTGATCCTCTTTCCTACCAATGGGTCGACCTTTTCAGAAAATCAATCACTCAATGGCAATCGATTGGCCACCCACCCGACCAACCGACCAACCGACCAACCGACCAACCGACCAACCGACCAACCGACCAACCGACCAACCGACCAACCGACCAACCGACCAACCGACCAACCGACCAACCGACCAACCGACCAACCGACCAACCGACCAACCGACCAACCGACCAACCGACCAACCGACCAACCGACCAACCGACCAACCGACCAACCGACCAACCGACCAACCGACCAACCGACCAACCGACCAACCGACCAACCGACCAACCGACCAACCGACCAACCGACCAACCGACCAACCGACCAACCGACCAACCGACCAACCGACCAACCGACCAACCGACCAACCGACCAACCGACCAACCGACCAACCGACCAACCGACCAACCGACCAACCAACCAACCAACTGATTAATTCATATCAACCCATTCACGAGAGTGCATTGAGGATGCGCATGGAGTCTATAAAGCCCTGTTTTCCATTCCACTTCGAATCTGTCCTTGGCTCTAACAATATTTACAACAAAAAACAATAATAAAACAAAATAAAATAATTTAAAATTATATATTTAAACGAACTTGATGACCTCATCATTATCATGACCTCTCAACGACGACTGTAATTTTAACTTGTAAAATCAAAAGAGCGTAAATAATTTTAAATTCTTAAGATTAGAACTAGTTTTTTTTCATTAAATATTATATAAACGAATTTAAATAATAATAATAATAATTATTATAATAATAATAATTGTTTTATCCTAATTGATTTAAATAACTTTAAAATTCTTTTAAAATCGTTTATTTGGAAATAGCGGAAATTGCGAAATTTTGAAAGAATAAAGCAACATTTTTTGCGAATTTTCCTGGAATTGATCGATAAATTAATTTTATTATTTTTATTTAAAACTACAACGGAAGAACAAAAGATACGCGATCGGTTTGAATTTTTCTTGATTTGTGACGAAATATTTGTAAAATATTTCCTTAAATGAAAAAATAGTAATAATAATAATAATGCGAATAATAATAATAATAATAATAATAATAATAATAATAATAATAATAATAATAATAATAATAATAATAACAATAATAATAATAATGCATGCGATATACCATGCAATAATATGTATAATTGTGTTCCATTCGTTTATAATTATTTATTTATTTATAAACATGTATTTATAAATTATTTATAAATTATTTATTTATTTATTTACAAATAACAATTCCCAATCTTAAAGAAAACCTAAGGCCTTCACAGCCAAACCATCAATTTCTTACAAAATGAACGGAATGAATTATTGCATGTTTCGAAATAAGTTAAGTTTAACAGCAATTATAAAATAACACTAATAATTATTATAATTATAATATTAATATTATAAATATAATAATAAAATTGTAATAATTTCAGATTGTATTAAGTCATTCATCCATCCATCATCGTCATCGTCCATCCATCCATCCATCCATCCATCCATCCATCCATCCATCCATCCATCCATCCATCCATCCATCCATCCATCCATCCATCCATCCATCCATCCATCCATCCATCCATCCATCCATCCATCCATCCATCCATCCATCCATCGATCCATCCATCCATCCATCCATCCATCCATCCATCCATCCATCCATCCATCCATCCATCCATCCGTCCATCCGTCCATCCGTCCATTAATAGTAACCGAGAGTTCCTACTCACGTCGGTTGTGAATAAGCATTCCCATTGTGACGTCACCGTCGTCGGAGCCAATCATCTTAGGGGAAAAGTGTTTGTTGCCAAGTTGTAAGGATGTTATTGAGCACATTCGTACTAATTAAACAAAACCATTGCCATCGGCATCGTCGTCATCCTCCTCATCATCATCGTCGTCGTCATCATCGCCACCAGCATCATCATCATCACCACGTCAACATCATCTTCATCATAATCATCATCGTCTTCGTCATCGTCATCATCATCAATCGTATTTTGACGTGACCCGAACTTTTCGCTAATCATTCAAAATGGAATTTATGGCTGGAGAAAAAAATTGGAAATAAAAAATAAAAATAAAATGATTTTATTCAATTTAATTCTATTTTAAGTTTTTTTCAGGAATTATTGGAAATTTACGAAAATTATTTATTTTAATGCACAGCAGCGGAAAAAAGAATTTTTGAAGGTATTAATAACAATTATTATGTTTCAAATATACGCTTAAGAATAAAATTATTTTCGTTATAAATGGATATTATTCAATTATAATTTTAAATATAATTTAATAAATATATTTTATATAATATTAAATATAAATATATTTTATATAATATTAAATATAAATATATTTTATATAATATTAAATATAAATATATTTTATATAATATTAAATATATTAATATATTATTAAATATAAATATATTTATATATTAAATATATTAATATATTATTAAATATAAATATATTTTATATAATATTAAATATTAAATTTAATTTTATATAATAATTGAATAATATCCATTTAAAACGAAAATAATTTTATTTTTAAGAATTAAAATAATATTTTTATTTAAACCATAAAATAAAAATAATTAAAAAAAAAACA